>JAJJWW010004573.1:0-284859 GCA_023531295.1 Papaver armeniacum
CGCATTTCAGGTTAGTTACAGCTCATTCCATGTTTTTGTTGTTAGGTTAGATGTTGTTATTATTAGTATTGATGTTGTATATATGACCGGTGGTGCTGGTATTGATATATGTGTTGGTGTTAGTGTTGATTTGGCTGGTGCTGGTGTTGATATAGGTATAGAGTGATACATATGTATCTTCCTCTCTCCGGGAACTAGTGATCCTCAAGAAGGATTGAGGATATAATTGTAATTTAAGGAAGGGATACTGATTCTTAGGCAGTATTCTTAGATAAGGACTATTCCTGGACAAGGTAATATTCCTAGATAAGGAAATATATTTAGAAAGAGAATATTTCCTAGATAAGGTAATATTCTAGATAAGGAAATATACCTAGACAAGGAATTCTTTCTACAAAAGGAATTATTCCTAGATAAAGAAATATACCTAGAAAAGGAATTATTCTTAGATAAGGAAATAGATTCCTAAGAGGTTTTGAAAACCTTGAAATCTATAAATATAGATGTTTAGCTGATAGCTAGGACATCTAGAGTGTGGTTTGTGATACAGACTCACCTAGATCAAAGAAAGGAGGTTTGTGATAAAAATCACCTAGAGATAAGTTTGTGAGGCAATTAATTATTGTAAAAGCAAGCTTAGTAAAACAATTTAAGGTTATCCACTGTTTAGACATATTGTGAACGTAACAAAGAGAGAATTGTAATCGTTTTCTTGTTCATAATCTAAGAGAAGATATTTTCTTCGAATTACTACTTGTGTTCTGTTTTCTAAATTTCTCGTATATTATTATTCTGAATTCCGCCTTTATAATAATAGTTACCAAGGTATAGAGATCAATACGTATCAAGTTGGTATCAGAGCAAGGTTTGTTTCTTTTATGGAAGATTCCTGTGGTTTATGGTCTTCACTAGATCTCTCTACAAAAAGCTTGGTGAGTTACTCGAGAAGAAAGAAAACTTTTAAAGAACAAGAGAACATAAGAATGGTAAAGTCAGTTGATGATCCTAAGCAAAGCAAACCACAAACTACAGAAGAAAAGGTGGCTGCGCTACAAACATACATGAAGGCTCATACACCCAAGTCGAAGACGGATAAAAACACTACATCTTCATCTGGTGTTTTTGAAGAAAAGAACGAGAAATTAAAGAACCACTCGAAGAAGATTGCATTATGGAGAGAATAGTGACTAAGACAAGACGAGAAGATATGGAAGCTTTTCAAATTAGACGTCAAGGTCAAGTTTCCAGCAAAGATAGATGGTTCAGTAGGGTGAAAGGAACCCTCGAGTTCCTTCACTACCAAATATAACTTTCACAGGAGATCAAGTTCTTGAGTGGAGGCGCATGATACATGTGTATCTTCCTCTCTCTGGGAACTAGAGATCCTCAATAAGGATTGAGGATAGAATTGTAATTTAAGGAAGGGATACTGATTTTTAGGCAGTATTCTTAGATAAGGAATATTCCTGGACAAGGTAATATTCCTAGATAAGGAAATATTTTAGAAAGATAATATTTCCTAGATAAGGTAATATTCTAGATAAGGAAATATACCTAGACAAGGAATTCTTTCTACAAAATGAATTATTCCTAGATAAAGAAATATACCTAGAAAAGGTATTATTCTTAGATAAGGAAATAGATTCCTAAGAGGTTTTGGAAACCTTTAAATTATAAATATAGATGTTTAGCTCATAGCTAGGACATCTAGAGTGTGGTTTGTGATAAAGACTCACCTAGATCAAAGAAAGGAGGTTTGTTAGACAAATCACCTAGAGATAAGTTTGTGAGGCAATTAATTATTGTAAAAGCAAGCTTAGTAAAACAGTTTAAGGTTATCCACTATTTAGACATATTGTGAATGTAACAAAGAGAGAATTGTAATCGTTTTCTTGTTCATAATCTAAGAAGATATTTTCTTCGAATTACTACTTGTGTTCTGTTTTCTAAATTTCTCGTCTATTATTATTCTGAATTCCGCCTTAATAATAATAGTTACCAAGGTATAGAGATCAATATGTACCATAGAGTATGGATCGATACTAGCAGTAGTTAAAGTTGAGCAAGTGTTGCAAGGAATTCAGGTAAAATTGTTGTACAATACTTATCCAAGGCATTGATATGTTTATTCCCTGTGTAAATTTATTGACAGGAGATGAATCTTGAGGAATTTGTTCCTGATTTCATATTGAGGTTGGCGCACATGGTTAGCGTTTTCAAGGCTCTCGGGATTCCCATGGTACGATACTCAACATGTCTGCCTTATGTCGTGAGTGCAGTATCTCTCGTACATAAACACATTTGAGACTTTATAGCTTCGTGTAACATTGACGTTGTTTATAGTATGTCCTTAGCATGAAAGAGTGTTGTTAATTTAAGTTGGATATATGATATGCTTAACCTATCCAGGGTGTCACTTATAATTGCGATCTTGGTGTGGTTTGGTGATCATTGGACGGACCATAGTTGGATATCATAAAAGGTATCCATTAGGTACCCAATCCATCAAGTATCACATTTTGCTGGTATAGCTTTTTGTCTTGCACTGAATGTTATTGATGTGACTGTCTACTGGATTAGAGGGGAAGGTGGGTTTTTTCTTTTTAGACCTTATAATCTGCTCGATTCAAAAAAACATTACGTCAGAGGCCACTTCTTCTTGGGTCATTTAGGATGATATGTAATAAAGAGATGAAGCCTCTTTCCTTGGCTCTAATGGTACCTGTTAGGTTTTCTATTTCACACTTTTATAGTTATAGGTTCATCTTCATATGAAGCTAAAGCATAATAAGTTGAGATGAAACAGTCGTGTTTGCTTACACATGTATACTTTGAACTTACCTTGTTTTTCGTGTCTTCATTAGAAAAGTTCATTAAGATCAACTACTAATATATTGTTTTTCTTGTTTTCACAGGAAAGTATGCTCGACGAGTAATTGGTCGGCTCTCTTGGTCAATACTTCTGCAAGTCCTTCTGCCAGTCCAGGTTCACCAATGGTGTTTTATTTTATTTTTATATTTTTTGGTAGTTTATCTGTAAGGATGTATACTTCTCAGAATTGTTTTCACATTTGGAACTTGAGAGATTATACTTTGTTGAACTTGCAAAATGAAGTAAGTTAATAATTTTCATTTAATTTCAATTTTCTGATAGTTTTGTTGGATTAATTTGAATACCAAATAAAAAAGGGTAACTTGATTTTGCTACAGGAACTCTAATTTTGACCTGGTTTTGACCGGTCAAAACCTGGTTTTGTCCTGTCTAAACCACAATTTTTTTTGTGTTGCAAAAGTTTCGCAACTGCATCGACTTTCTTAACAGTTAGAGACTTTTGCAACCCCGCTTTGCAACTGAACTGTGCAGTTGCTAATCACTAAAAATGGTGTAGTGTTGCAACGGCATTTGTTGTTCTTGGGAGTATACTGGTGTTTCCTGCGTTCGTGATCGCCACTGGATAAGATTCCATTTCTTTTTGCTTTTCTTCAAGAGTGATGCATTCCTCTTGATACTCGCGTAATTCTGCCATGGTTATCGTATCTTTTATCCTAAAGATCTGTGTATACAATAGATCTGTTGCAAATAGTGCGTTGATGAAGGCTAATATGAGGTTTCTCTCATCTACTCTTCCGGCTATTTCACTGCACATGCTCCTCCAATGCGTGGTTAACTTTCGCAAGCTTTCATTGGTTCTTCTATGTAAGCGATGAACACTTTCTCTATTCCAGGTCTTAACATATTATTGCTGATGTAATTTCCTAGAAAGATGTTTTGTAATTGGTGAAATGATCGGATGGTACCAACTGGTAAACCTTCAAACCATTGCAGAGCTTCTCCAGTTAGGCTTGCAGGGAAATATTTACAGAGTACCACATCATTTGCCTCCCACTATAATAGAGATCGATTACACGCTTTTATATGTTGCACCGCACATGTGCTTCCATCAAAGATGTTAGTAAACGCAGGGAGATTACATTTAGGTGGTATAACTGCACATTGTATTCGCCTAGCAAATGGTGTTCTCACCGCTTCTTCTATCGCTTCATCTAGTTGTCGTCCGCCTCCATCTCTTCGCGCAGTTATCATGTCTCTCATTTCTGCTGATTCTCTAAGGATTGTCTCATTCATTGTTTGATCTGCATCTTGCAGCATGGGTGTTTTCATTCTTGCTTGTCTTATTCTGTTGTCATGATTATTTTGATGCACAACTTCTTGTATCTCTCTCTCTCTTCAGCTTTTTCTCTTCTTTGTCCGCGTCTTTCTCTTTCATTCCTTGCATGTATATATGCGGAATTATTCCTTGCAGCTTCTTCTTCGCGTTCGCGTTGATTTCTCATGATTTCTCTTCCTTGTAGTATAATTTTTCCTTGTTCTTCATCATCTTTCTCATCCTGGTCACGATGAACGTTATACCGCTCGCTCTGTTTATCGCATCTATTGCCTATGTTACCTTCTTGCACGCGATGTTTTTCGCCCTGTTGTACGTACCGATCATCAAATGGTTGTTGTTCTATGCAATGTTCACCGCGTAGATCCTATAAGTCGTCATTTACTTGAAAGATTTCAGCAATATTATCCAAAGATAACTCTTGTCTGATATCCATTCTACTAGATTGTATGCGTCTTGACGTACTCCTTCTTGTCCTTGACCTTGAGCTCGCACGTGTGGTGCTTAATGATCTTTTCTCTTGCAATATTATGTTCTCTTCTCTTAACTCATTATTCTGGCGCGTCAAATTCGCACGCTCTTCATCCTCTCTCCTTCTTTCTGCAATCATCCTTTGTCGAATTTCCTCTATTGTCATGTTCTCTTCATTCCCTTCTATTAGTCCTGGAGCTCCACTTCTTTCCTCTTCTTCTTCTGTTGAATCTATATTTGCGGTATGAACACTTACTTTGTCGTAATTGATAATGTTATTCTTCACTAGTTCGTTTTGAATCTGAGTTTGGACTTGATTTCCTTTATTGTTTCTTTCTCTCATCCTTGAGGATTCGGCGATTTCGCTCCTTCTTCTTCCAGCGATCCTTCTGCTCCTCCTAGTTGCTACTGCTTATTCTGCTGCAGTTGTTTGTCTCACCATCTTGTTTATCTATAATAATTTTTTCGTTATTCAAAGATAAAAATACTCTCTTAGGAACCAAATATTTTTTTAGTACAAATTGTTTTTCTTGAAATAAAAGGATATTGACCGAATCTTTTAGATCCAAACTTCCAAACTTTTCCAAGATTATGAGTATCTTCTAACTTGTTTTTAAGAACTTCCACCAACAGGATACATCATTACGAGCTGATTTCGAGCGCCAAAATGTAGTTGCAGGAAATCCTATAACCACACCCTTAGTAAAATATAGAGAACAAGGTTAACCTCCTCAAACTTATTGAAGATTTCAGCGCTGCATCTGGACAGATGGTGAATTTCAATAATTCGAGTGTATACTACAGATTTCATGTGTCGCACAGATTCAGAAGATTACTTACGCGGAGACTGAGAGTTCCTGTAATGAATACAAACGAGAAATACTTAGGTATTCCTCTGATTATTGGCAAGAACAAAGTTCAATGTTTCAAAGGTCTAGTTGATAGAGTGCAGAATCGGCTATCCAACTGGAATGGAGAAACTATGTCACAGTGCAGCAAATCACTGATGATAAATAATGTTACGAATACAATCCCTTCGTACACTATGCGCTGTCTTCAAATTCCAGTGGACATCATCAAGCAGATTGAAACCCTACAACGCAACTTCTGGTAGGGTTTTAAAGACAAAAAGGGCACCTGTGTCGTTTCCTGAAATTCCTTAAGTTTGCATAAAAACTTTGGTCGACAAGGATTCAGGGATTTGAAAATCCTTAATCAAGCACTTCTTGTGCGAGCAGCTTGGAGAATATGTATAAATCCTGAAGAAAAGTGGGTAAAAGCCATACAATCAAAGTATTTTCCTGGAACTAGCTTACTTCATGCAAGTATTAAATACGATTATTCATGGGCATGAAAGGGTATTCAAAAGCAAATCAATTTTATAAAGCAGCATTGCAAATGGAGGTTAGGGAGAGGAAACAAAACCAAGATCGGATGGATGGATGTTTGGATATCTGGTATGGATTCACCACCTATTCCAAAGAAGGGAGTTATCAACATTGAGTAATATATAAAGGTTAGGATCTATTCACTCAAGACAGAAGACGGTGGAATAACGAGTTGTTGCAACATCTGTTTGATGCTAATACAGTGGCTTTGATTATGAGCATGAGAATCCATATGGCAGCTGATGACAAACTTATTTGGAGTTTAACATATAATGGAGTTTTCTCCCTGAAATCTGCATATAACAAATTACACGAAATAAGTTTGGGTAACCTGCAGCTTTCTGACAAGATACCCAACTCAACTATCAGTTGGAAGAAATTTTGGTGCATACAGACGTGGCCTGGAGTAAAACATTTCTGGTGGAAATGTCTCTCTGATTCCTTACCAACAAGAGTCAGGCTTTCTTGGAAATGCAGCTATATACACTGTCTTTGCCCTTTCTGCAGGCAGTTTGATGAATCCCTAATGCATATCATATTTCTTTGTCCTTTCTCTAGAGCAGTTTGGATGCAGATTCCTGGAGGAGCAAGTATTTTGGGTGGGACTTCAAATGATATCACTGCTATGTTTGAAAGTTGGATGTTGTAATCTCAACATCGAATCAATCCATTATATTGAACACATCAATGATTGTTGGTTGGACAATATGGAATGAGAGATGTGAAGTCGTATTTCAGGATAAAAAAGCTGATCCTCTAGTGACCGCTAATAGAACCCTTTCTTTTGCAACTTATATTGATAAGCTTAATTCTAATGTTTCGGTCACGCATAGTTTAGGTCTGCTAACTGGTAGAGTGATACCAAAGTGGAAACCACCTGCTTCTCTCTTCTTTTCTTTTAATTGTGATGCCTCTTATGATGTGAATACAGGACTAACAGGTATCGCTATTATTGTGCGTGATTTTGCAGGGAGATGATGGGGCTGCAAATCCAAGTGCTATGCAGGAGTAAAGAGTTCGGAACATGCAGATTGTCTGGCTTTTCTTGATGCAGTCAAATGGGGAGTGGAGTTACGATATACACACATTGTGTTTGAGACAGACTTGCAATGAATTGATCGTTACATCAACAACACCTCACCAGTCATTGCTTGGGAGGATGAAGACATTCTGTTAGATGCCATTGAAAGTTTAACAAACATCCCACATTGGGAATGTCGTTTTATCCCTAGAATTTGTAATAAACCTGTTGATGAATTAGCAAAGTATAGCAGAAAGAATGGTATTTCTAGAGAGTGGTCTGATGTACCACCCAGTTTTCTTGAAAGTTATCTCTTGTCAGACATTGATATGGTTTCTTAGTTAATAAAATTTCTTTCGCATCAAAAAAAAAAAAAAAAAAAAAAAAAAAAAAAAAAACCTGCAGGAACCGTATGGACAGCGACTTCACATATTATAGGATCAGGACTCCTGAGCACGTAAGACTTTCACTAGATTCGCTTAAAATATTTCACAAGGTTCATTCATCCAAATACTGAGCACGTAGCCATGGTGTAGTTTCTTAATTAAGGCTGCTGCTACTTGATTCACTGAAAGTCATCATCTCGGCTTTCAATTCATGAAGTATAATCTGAAATTCTTGGACTTGCGCCATGACAAACTTGCTATCTGTCATCTTGAGGTCCGAGAATCGACAACCATGAATTTCTTCACTCCCCCGATTCGGTCCATAATTCTTCTCTAAGGATCCCCATAATTCCTTGGCAGTATTCATAGGATGATAACACAAATATAGGTTGAACCCGATTTGGTCTATATTTATTTTTTATTCTTTAGTGGACGGGTTTCAATAACTAAGAAACCACATAATGAGAACAATTACAAAATCTGGTGGAATATCTAAAGACGCTTCATTGCAGAGAGCTTGGTGCGTCGTTGGTGGCTGCTGTTGAACTTGAAGTTGATACAAGCCGGAAGAAAAAATTACCCTGACCAATCACTTGTTTCGTGAGTCGGTCCTGAAAGAAACAAGAATTATGGGAAAAATAAGCAATACAATTTAGACTGTTGAGTTAATTGACTCACAAACATGAGATTAAACTTGAAATTTGGAATGTGATGCACATTCGAGAGTTTAAGAGTAGACGAGAAAACAACTTCGCCAATGTGTTTAGAAAACGAGCCATCCGGCAATTGAATTTGAATTAATGATTGAACAGGTGAATAAGAAGTGAAAAATTGTAAAGAGTTGCAAATATGGTGTGTTGCACACCACTATCTATAAACCAAGGATCAATAAAGGAATAGTAGTTAGAAGTTTACCTGCAAAGTTCACTCGAGGCTCCATCGGTGTAGCTTCAGCTGGAGGACTTGCAGTAATGTTCTGCTGCTCTTCTTCTTGTTGAACAAGGTTAACAATCCTCATGTATGGTCTATATTTATTTTGTATTCTTTAGTGGATTGGTTTCAATAACTAAGAAACCACATAATGAGAACAATTACAATACCATAACGCCAAACCAAACAATTGAACAGAATAATCTAAAGATGAATAATCCATTTCAACGGCATCAATATCAACTTCTAATGATGCGCTATACATCTGATCTGACAGAGCAAATCAATGGTGCAAATTAACAAATCAGAGCTTCAAAAATTCGGCCAAAAGAAATCTTGCGAACACACTTACATTTTAATTTCATAAGGTAAAGCTGTTACCAAATGTGTTCTTCTTTTTCAGCTTGGAATCTGGAAAAATCCTTTCCACTGTTTATATGATACGGGTTACTCGAAGGTAGGAGATATTTGAATAATTCACCGTATGGATCTCCGTAATTTAATAACGGAAAAACAGCTATAATCAAGGATCAACATGAACATTTCTTGCGTCCCAAAGTAATCGGCGTTATTTTTTGGCCAAGACCAAGTACTATTATGTATTTTTCTTAGTTATAATATATAGCTTTACAGCTGGACTTGGTAGCAAATTTTGCGATTGCCTGGATTCATCATTGGTAGGAGCGGTGTGAGAGCTGTTGTTCGGTAGCCATGCCTTGGCTAGTGCATACCAGAATAATGCATCACTCACTTCACTAGCCAAGAGATGACTTGCATCGGGTTAAACGGAAGTCCCAGATGAATAGCAAGTTGTTGCCGGGAAAAGAGTGATTCGGAATCAAAACCTGTTGTGCTTCTTGTTTTGCCAAAAAAAAAAAAAAAAAAATACAAGGTAAGCCACTTACATACAGACCACTTGCGTCTTAACTTAAAGATAACATCTCCATTAGACTACAAATATCTTTAAAGTTTGTAGACTTGTCAAAATACTTTCAGAAACATTGCCTATTTTTGGATCATAACCAAACCTTTCATGGACTGAGTCATGTAGTAAGTTACAGGAAGACTACCACAATTGGATCTGTGGCGCAATGGTAGCGCGTCTGACTCCAGATCAGAAGGTTGCGTGTTCGATTCACGTCAGGTTCAATTTTTTTCATTTTATTTTTATTCCCTTAATTTTTTTCATTTTATAAAGGTAATAATAATAGTTATAGTTGTCTATAAATAGATGTGAGACCAATATTTTTTGTTTTGCAAGGAAATAAAGATGGCAGACTCTCGTCTTAACAGTCTCCCCTTAGACGTCAAACTCATTATATTCTCCAAGATACCAGCCGAGTTAGTTTTAGACTGTAAGCGCGTATGCAAAGATTGGAGAAATCTCATCCACCATCATGCTAATTCTGGTTACTTCGCTAATCTACATCTTGGGTGTCAATACGGCCATGGACTTGTACATGGGGAGCCGCATCAGCCAAGCTTTCTTTGTTTTGAGAATTATTTCCATGTCTTTCTTTAATCATTGGAGAAAGAATTTAAATACTAAATATTACCCATAGATCAAAGAATTTAAATACTAAATATTACCCATTAAAAATAGTTTCCTCCAAAACCCTAGAAAAGAAATTTAGCTACTCATAGATCGAAGATCGGAGAAAATTTCATTAATCATTGTATTAAGAATAATAAAAGATGCTTACAATGATTAGGTCACTAAAGGCGTTTACCACCAAGTCACATTACAATAGCTCATTGTGAAAGACCTACTATAACTAAAACGATTGTACGATATTTTCGTGTTTTGTCGTTGAATATAAGGCGCCCTTTGTTGTCTGTAGTTGAATATAAGACTGCCATTTGTTGTCTTTCTTTGTTGAATATAAGACTGCATCCTCTTCGATCAAATTTTTTTAAGCATTTTATGTTCTTCGGGTTCTTGATTGAGCAGCAGCAGGAAGAATTTTTCTAACCTTTTTTTTTTCGATTCTAAGCCTATATTTCTCCTCCAAAGTATCTGTATCCCCCATCTTGACCTCCCAACAGCCTATATATATACAACAGGGTCCATAAATCTCAATGAAATCTCGATGAAATCTCCCTTTCTCCTTCTCAACAAGTTACGGGTTTTCTTTCTTTGTTTTGAGAATTATTTCCATGTCTTTCTTCTTCACACGTTTGTTGTACGCAGAATTGCTCCAAAATGCTTCCAACACCTTCCAGGTCATGTTTAACTTCCTTCAGTCACACGAAATCTTCCCAAGTTAAGAAAATTTTACCCGATAAAATTCTTCTTCCCTGTTTTACATAAAGTACGTGGAAACTTCCCTTTTCTTCGAATCCAAAACTAGTACAAACCCTGTTTGATCCTAAAAAGCTTTACTAAACCCAGGTCCATGAGAAAATCCGATGAAATCACGGCCAAACCAATCAGTAAAACTTCGGTAACACATATCCTCTCCTGCTTTCTTCGGGATTATTTAGCCCATTTGGATCAAATCCGTCAAATAAATCAAGCCTGTTAGGCCCTAAGGAAGATACCCAATGAATTCCAGCCCTTTAGTCTCATTAAAACTCATCCAATTATCGAACCTAATTCTCTGTTTTGATAATACTTCTTTTCCCACCAAATTTTATTTTGAATTATTGAAGATGACCGCCCCTTATCCAGCAGAGGTGTCCCTTTAGCAATTTGGGCTACGTTTAGCAATTCTTGGGGTTGCGAATAGCAATTTGTGGGGTACAAAGATAACGTTTGGGCTGTATTTATTGAAAAACTCCTGGGTGACCTTATCAACTCCTCTGGGACGTTTCTGGGGGTGCCTTTAGTAGTTTCTCAGAAGCCATCTCTTACTTCTCATATTCACTTCTTTTCTTCAATTTCATCACTAAGGTTGCCATGCTTTTCAGAGAAAACTTGCATCACTAAAGCCGACATGCCTTTCATAGGAGAAGAAATAAAATAAAATAATGAGAGATAATTTGCCTCCATCAGTAGTTGCACATGAAATGACACTTTAACCCTTTTAAGCGACGTTTCCTCTTCTTTTGCTCCAAAGTACCTAAAACTCAAAATCAAATAAAAGATACATAATTTACAAGAAAACATAACAAATAAAGCATAAACAATAGATAAATATCAATGTGTTTTAGCCACCTATCAAATTCCCCCACACTTAGACTTTGCTAGTCCTCGAGCAAATCAAACTAAAATAATTTTAATACATACAACTCCATCTCGTCGAGGATACGGTCACACTTAGCACGTATAACAAGCCTTTAAACCCCTAGGTGGCCCTAGTGGCCGAGTTATAGTCTCGGGAAGGTTTATCAGAGGTGTACCTACAAAACCTTTTATTCCAAACCTTCGATATCTGTGAAGAACTCAGGATCGACACTAAAGAATCTCCTTGGTTGGCCTACTTTCATTGGTTACAAAAGGAAGTACCTGGATGCGAGTCATATTCATATATATATATATATATATAAGTGACAAAGTTCTATTCAGATAGCCGCACTATGGACATCAATACTTAGGAATCACACAAATGAATAGATTAAGAAGATGTATTATAGAGATAGATAGTTCAAAACAATGTTGCCTAAGGTCAACGGTGTTTCCCATATCCAATCTGAAGGCCTCCGCCAAGATGAACCTATGAATCCTAGTGGATTGAGATCTTTGAGTGGGACTAATATCAACTGACTTGGCATATACAAGGGAACCAGCGGTCGATAATCCTAAATCTAGATCAACACAACTGGCATATACAAGGGAACCAGCGGTCGATTTTTTTGCACAATAATAAACTTTTTTTTTTTTTTTAAATTATTATTCCATTTGGTCTGATTGGTCTGGTCTACTTATTATTTAGTAACTCAATCACTCTATTCCATCCGGCAATGGTAACAATTCGATGTGTTGGGCCCCACCAAATCACTTAAAGAAACATATAATTTTTTTAAATAAATAAAAACAGAAAGTGGTGTGATGATTCCATTCTAATACCTGAACTCTATCTTTCTATGAATAGACTCTGTTATTGGGTTCCTTAACTCCTACAACCAAGATGTTTCCATCCACTTAGACTGGTTAGTGTCATCCTGAATTGGCACAAATTTCTAGGCTCTTTTAATTTTTTTTTTTATTTTTAAAAAAAAAGAAAAACTAACTAAAAAATTTTCCCTCACCCCCACACTTAAATCTAACATTGTCCTCAATGTTTCAAAAGTGCAGCACCAAAAATATAAGCAACAAGAGGAATAAAGTGGTAAGTCAGAAAGATAGTACCTGGATGAAGCGTAGCAATCCTTCCATGGGAGCAAGAAAATAAAAACAAAAACAAAACTAATGTACAACGGCGGGATCCTCCGAGAGGACCTTAACATCACCATGTATGGGTTGCCTCCCAATAAGCGCTAAGTTTAATGTCTTGGCCGGACGTTGTGACCCGTTCAAATTAATCTGGTAGACGGGATCTCTCGGCTCTACGATTCTTCTATTGCATGGTAGGTAACTCCAAGAATGGTTTTAACCGTTGACCGTTAACCTTGAAAGTTTCTCCGTTCTTCGGATTTTCAAATTCAACCGCACCATGAGGAAAAACAATTTTGACAAAATATGGTCGGTCCACCGAGACCTCAATTTACGAGGAAAAGATGTAAACGAGAATTGTAAAGGAGAACTTTTTGACTGGTTCAAATGTCTTTCGAATAATCGATTTATCATGAAATATTTTTGTTTTCTCCTTGTAAATTTTCACACTCTGGTAAGAATCATTACGAATTTCTTCTAACTCATTGAGTTTAGGTCTACGGTTATCACCGGCGGTTGGTAGATCAAAGTTTAGCCGCTTAATGGCCCAATAAGCTCGGTGTTCTAATTCTACAGGAAAATTGCAGGCTTTACCGAAGACAAGTCTATACGGAGACATCCCAAGTGGAGTCCTAAAAGCGGTTCGGTAAGACCACAAAGCTAATAATAAGCGTAAAGACCAATCTTTTCGGGTAGGGTTTACGGTCTTTTCTAAAATTTGTTTAATTTGCCTATTAGACACTTCAACTTGGCCACAAGTTTGTGGGTGGTAGGGTGTAGAAACCTTATGGGTAATGGAGTATTTCTTCATGAGCGCCTCGAAATACCGGTTGCAAAAATGGGAACCTCCACCATATCGAGAGAAAATATTGTCTCTAACAAACTTGATCGCAACGTGGCGATCATTTATCTTGGTAGCTATTGCTTCAACCCACTTAGATACATAGTCAACAGCTAATAAGATGTAATAGTTGCCATAAGAATTGACAAAAGGACCCATAAAATCTATACCCCACACATCAAATATTTCTATTATTAGTATAGGACTAAGTGGCATCATATTACGTCGGGTCAACTTCCCTAACTTTTGACATCTATCATAACTTTGACAAAATAGGTGGGAGTCCTTAAACAGTGTTGGCCAATAAAGACCGGATTGCAAAACCTTCGCAAATTTGTTTTCTTAGAACTAAAGTGACCCCCACAAGCTCGAGAATGATAAAAAGTCGGGACATTTGGAGATTTCGTTGTCGAATACAACGACGGATGATACGATCGGGGCAATATTTGAATAAGTACGGATCATCCCAGAAAAAGTATTTTACCTCAGACAAGAATTTAGCTCTATCCTGTTAAAACCAATGGCCAGGCATTGACCAGTTACCAAATAATTGACAATGTCTGCAAACCAGGGTAACAAAGAGATGGAAAATAATTGTTCATCAGGGAACGTGTCAAGGATCGGTTTCTCATCATCTCTAGTCTCATCAAGGATACGGGATAAATGGTCAGCTACTACATTTTCGAACCCTTTCTTATCACGAATATCTAGAGTAAATTCTTTGAACAATAATACCCATCTAATCAGCCAAGGTTTGGAGTCCTTCTTGGAAAGGAGATATTTGAGTGCGGCATGATCAGAATAGACTATGACCTTAGACCCTAGGAGATATGATCTAAATTTCTCCAAAGCAAAAACGATGGATAACATTTCTTTCTCAGTGGTTGTGTAGTTCAACTGGGCATCGTTTAGGGTCCTACTAGCATAATAAATCACACTAGGTGCTTTATCACGTCGTTGCCCAAGGACAGCACCAACCGCATAATCGGACGCATCACACATAAGTTCAAATG
The DNA here is from genome assembly GCA_023531295.1 of Papaver armeniacum. Taxonomy (NCBI): domain Eukaryota; kingdom Viridiplantae; phylum Streptophyta; class Magnoliopsida; order Ranunculales; family Papaveraceae; genus Papaver; species Papaver armeniacum. The sequence goes on from JAJJWW010004573.1 coordinate 14,532, forward strand.
GGAGGTCCCAATCGGGTGGTTGGATGATAGGGGCAGAAGTCAATAATGATTTTAGCTTCTCAAAAGATGCAACACAAGCTTCATCAAATACAAAGGAAGTATCTTTAGCAAGTAGGTTCGACAGAGGTAAGGAAATCTTGCTAAAGTCTTTGATGAAACGACGATAAAATCCAGCATGACCAAGGAAAGATCTAACATCTGTTACATTCTTAGGTGGTCTTAATTTCAAAATTAGTTCAACCTTGGCTTTATCAACTTCTATTCCCTTAGAGGAAACCACATGTCCTAACACTATTCCAGATTTAACCATAAAATGACACTTTTCCCAATTAAGGACTAAGTTCTTTTCTTTACATCGTTCTAGAACTAGTGTAAGGTGGTGCAAGCATTCATCGAAAGAGGATCCAAAAACCGAAAAATCGTCCATAAAGACCTCGAGAAATCGCTCAACCATGTCCGAAAAGATACTTATCATGCAACGTTGGAATATTGCGGGTGCAGTACACAACCCAAAAGGAATGCGCCTGTAAGCAAAAGTACCAAATGGACATGTGAAGGTTGTTTTCTCCCCTGGTCCTCCGGTGCTATAGGGATTTGGTTATAACCGGAGTATCCTTCTAGGAAACAATAATGGTTGTGGCCAGCTAATCTTTCTAACATCTCGGTCGATGAATGGTAGAGGAAAGTGGTCTTTCCGATTCTTTGAGTTCATCTTACGGTAGTCTATACAAACTTTCCACCCGGTAGTAACACGGGTAGGGATCAGTTCATTATTCTCATTTGTAACTACAGTAATCCCATACTTCTTTGGGACAACATGGACAGGACTGACCCATTTACTATCAGATATGGGGTATATGATACCCACATCTAATAACTTAAGCACCTCAGTACAGACAACTTCCTTCATATTAGGATTCAAACGTCTCTGTATTTCTCTTGAGGTTTTGGCACCATCTTCTAGGTAGATGTGGTGCATACAATCAGCAGGACTAATTCCTTTCAAATCTGCTATAGTCCACCCTATTGCAGTCTTGTGCTCTATAAGAACACTAACTAGTCTACTTTCCTGATCGGGCTCCAAGTCAGAAGCAATTATGGCAGGAAGAGTATTCTCATTACCAAGAAATACATATTTCAGTATATCTGGTAGCGGATTCAATTCAAGGGTGGGTGCTTTAACTGATGATGGGAGGGGTTTATCTATGGTTGGCGGAAGAGGTTATGGTTTACGCTGCCATTTTCCATAATTCATTACTGGCGAAAAATTTAACAACGCATTAACTTCTTCAAAATGACTATCCTCATCATAGTAGGCTCCAAAGTGGGCCAAGCACGCCTCTAAAGGATCACTAATACCATTTGTGGTAAAAGTATTCTCAACTAAAGAATCAATCATGCATATAGACTCATAGTGTTCAGGGTCCGGTGGGGCTTGTAACTCCTTAAAAACGTTCACATAGATTTTCTGATTCCCAAAGGAAAATTCTACTAGGCCAGTTTGACAATGTATGACTGCGTTTGCAGTGGCTAGGAACGGACGACCTAGGATGATTGGGATATTGATGTCTTGACTAGAAACAGGTTGAGTGTCTAATATAACAAAGTCAACTGGATAGATAAAGTTTTCTACGAACCAAAACGTCCTCAATAATTCCACGTGGGATTTTGGTGACCTATCACTAACTTGTAGTGTTATCCTAGTTGGTTTCATCTCACCTAGCCCAAGTTGTTCATATACCGAGAACGGTAAAGATTCACACTAGACCCAAGATCTAATAGAGCATTGTTTATCGTTTTGGTACCTATGACACATGTGTGAGTAGGACAACCAGGATCTTTAAATTTGACCAGGGTACTTTTGTGAGATTATGGAACTAACTTGTTGGGTTGAAAATGCCTTTTTATGGACACTCGCGTCTCTCTTGACAGTGCACATTTCTTTTAGGAACTTGGCCATAGCCGGTACATGTTTTATTGCATCTAATAAGGGAAGGTTGACCTTAACTTGCTTAAAGATGTCTAGGATTTCAGCATATGTACTAGGCTTTTTCTTAGCGAGTCTTTGAGTAAATGGTGCGGGTGGTATATAAACTCTCTCAGGGAGATATTCCTCACTTGGACTCTTAGAACACTCAGGCCCATTAAGGTCTTTAGACGAAGTTTGGTCAACCTTAGTCTCTTCAGCTAGACTACTATCCTTAGGTGATTCTACCGAGTTCTCTAGAGTTTTACCACTCCTAAGGGTGATAACTGCTTTGACATGTTCGTTGTGGTTAGAACTACGATGCATTAACTGTTTAACTCTTTTTGGATTCGGAGTCGGTTGGCTAGGAAATCTCCCATTCTCCCTATAATTTAACCGGTTCGAAAGTTGACTTATTTGAGTCTCTAGGTTGGCAATAACTCGATCACCGTTTTGTTGGTTACGCTGACTCAACAAGATAAAGTCATCGAATTTTTGGTTACTCTGGACAACACTTTGGGATAAGAGTTTCATAGATACCTCTAAAGACATCATCTTAGGATCAACTGTACTTTGTTCTTGAGGTTGATTCTTAGGAAAAACTGGTGGTGTATTGCCAGATGGGCCACCCTGATGGGCACCTCTAGACCACGAAAAATTAGGATTATGTATCCAACCAGGGTTATATACTACAAGAAAATTGGCCATTAACAACGGGTATATGACAACGCTTTGGGAAACGTTGTCCAGAAATGAGATACGACAACATCTTAGTCTTAAAGACGTTGTGAATATTATGTGTTGTCCACTTATGCTACAGAGAGGTGAGTGCCCAGTATGCCATACACGTGACAAACACACTTATCTCACATCACAACCCTTCGATCCAATTGATTTTTTTATTTTTAGATCTCACGGCTATGGCATCATATAAACCAAAACCTTATCCTCTATTCTCTTGTTCTGTTTCTCGTCTCTTCCGCCAGCTATCTCTGGTTTTCTTTCTCCTCTTTCTTGCTCACCTAAAATCACTAAAACAAAAGATCTGCAAACCATCACAAACTCAAAACTTCTTTGAGTTTCTAATCCGAAATATTGGTTCGAATACTACCGAAAGGCTTAATTATTCTCCGTAGCAAGTTAACAAATGATGCTTTTGAAATTAGATCCGAAGTCATTCGAAAAAATCAATGAGGTTAGTTTTTGAAATTACATCTTTATATGCTATTTACTCTTTTTTGTTCGAAGTTTATTGATTAGTTAATAGATCCAAATATTGATTTGTATTTCTGTTTTCTTTAGGCTCATATCACTGAGGCTGGAGGACAAATCTCTCATTAAGTATCCGTGTACAAAGCTAACAAATGATGCTTGTTTCTGTAAAGATTGAAGTTTCAAGCTCATGGTTAACATGGGAGAGGTGAATTTCTATTTGTTGATGCTCGTATTTGATATTTTCCTTGTTCAAGCTAAAGCTAGGGTTGAGTTGAATCCGATTTATTTTTGTTATTGGGGTCATATGCGTCGATTTTCCCAGTTTAAATGTGTAGTTTTTATCTGTTATTTGAATCATGAAACTGAATCAGTTTGTTTCGTTTTATCCAATTTTGTTTGTGCTACTAATCTATGACTGGGGCCTGTATATAATGCACTTTGAACATTGTTGTGCATAGAGACACCAAAATATGGTTACAGGGAAATAGGTTTCCGAAGTCCTTTTTTTTCCAGTCCCCATGAAATAAAATTTATACATGTCTTTCTATTTATGAGGGTCTTTAGCTAATGCTACGAACATCATCGGTATCCAAGTGTTTGGCTCGATTGGTTCCAGATATTCATTTGAATGCAGCGAATTTAGCTCAGCCCTCGGATAGATTTGCAGGATAGATATCTTGGACCCTTAGATAGCTTCGAAATTTGTTGGTGTTGTGGTATACGGTGAATTTTGAAATGGAAACTTATTGTATAAGGTCAATGGCAGAGTAAGATGAAATTCAAATCTGGTATTGATTTTTAAATAAATAGCGTAATTTAAATTTATCCTCAATTTATTCAAATAATGGTTCAACTTTAGATGTAGGGAGATTCAATGTTTTTGCTTAGACAATAACAATGTATGGTGAGATGATAACATAAGTAGTTTCTGTAATTTGATAGCTAATGAAGTCGAAATTTCAGATTTTATTCAAATTGTGTTTGTTCTACTAATTCTATAACCTGTTGTCCGTGTAGTTCATTTACTCTTGGAGAATTAGTTGCTCGAGAAGTTTTCACAGGGTGTTGGTTCACTAATGGTGCTTTCAATTCTCAATCCATGTACCAAAAACGTTATGCTTACGGAAACACTGACAGGGCATTCGAGACATACGTGTTAGCCACCATTTATCTTTGGTAACTCATGTGCATCACCCGTCTTTGTACAAGAACCTGCTGAGAAAGGTTTGGCCAGTTTTGTTGTTGATTTTATTATGGGAAGTGTCTCTAACTGAGCGTGTGAAGATTTTGATCCAGAACCAGGATGAGATGATCAAGTCTTGCCGGCTCACTGAACCCTGCAAGGGAATTGGAATATTGTGGACGAACAATCAAGGAAGAAGGGTTTGGATCATTGTGGGGTGGAAACACAACCAATCTCATCCATTACTTCCCTACTCAGGTTGGATCATATCTCGGCTCGTTAATTTGTTATTTAATTTGACTTATATCTATTCTCAATATTCTGGAATTTGTCGTAGCTTGATCTCTTAACATGTTTTAAAATCTGTTATAGGCCTTGAACTTTGCATTCAAGGATAACTTCAAGAGGCTCTTTGGTTTCAAGAATGGCAGGTTAGTGGAAATGGTTTTCTGGTAACTTGGCATCTGGAGGTGTTGCTGGTGCTTCTTAACTTCTCTTTGTCTTCTCTCTTAATTTTTATAATTTCTTTGCCTAATCTCTGACTATGCCAGAACCCGTCTTGCTAATGATGTCAAGGCCGCAAAGAAGGGAGGAGAAAGACAGTTCAATGATTTGGTTGATGTATACAGAAAAACTAGTTATCAAATCTGATGGTGTCATTGGGGTTTGCCGTTGATTCAACATTTCTTGTGTTGGAATTATTGTTTACTGTGGTCTACTTCGGTGGCATGACTCTTGAAAACCATTTCTTTTGACTGGTGACCCAGCGGTTAGTGCGAGTGATTGCTTTTTTTCCTTAATGTGTTATGTGGAATGCATACTGGGTAAGGAGAATGCAACTGTCATGAATTTATGATTCTAATGCTTGTATTTTCTCTTGTTGGAACATTTCAGGATAGTTTCTTGTTTCTCCACATGCTTGTGGTACATCTAGATGAATTTAATTTAGCATGTGTAGTTGAAGATTGGTATGCAGGATTGCTCTTGGAGGTAAGGATATGTCAATGAACTCGATTTCTGCATTACATACTTTGCAAAGGATATCCATGAGATTGCAGGTATCTTGCAAATGCTTGCACAAATCAGCAGAGGCTGCTATTAAGAGGCACTAGTAATGCCAGAGTTTTTGGGAACTAGTGAGGTTCTCAACATTAAGTGAGCGCAGGCCTTCTTATGTATGTCCGGAAGCTTTCTGCTCTCATGCAACACGAGCTCAAACTTAAGTCCATCTTGAAACTTCTGGTGAGTTCGACACCAAGGCCTTAGATAAGGCTCCCAGGTTCTGAGAATTGTCCCTTGCTTGAGCGATCGTCTTCTGAATATTCATTGTCTGGTAATGATCTTAGTCTGCTGGGATTTGTTGACCTTGTCTTTTGTTTGTGATCAATTATGAATATTGATTTAATGTAAAGAAGTGAATTACATTTATATATATATATATATATATAAATTTCATATTTGATATATTGTGAATTGTTTTCTATTTTTTTTTTAAATCTAAAAATATTTCAACAACGTTTTGTCATTGTTGTTGAGACAACATCTCACAATGGAACAAAGCTGTTGTCGTTGGGTCATGTATGACAACGTTTCCTGCAATGGAGAATAACTGTTGTCGAAGTGAAGAAACTTTTAACAACCCCCCACACAACAACGTCTGGAAAATCGTTGTCGATCCATTTCAACAACGGTTTCTCCGTGTTGTCAAAGGCCACTTTTCTTGTAGTATAGGTATTAGAGTATGGATCAAACTTGGGTCGACCCTCATATATAGTGTTCATACCTCCATGTAAGACACTAACCTGGTCACGGGTAGTTTCAGTTGGGTAAAAAAAAGGCCTTTGAGGTCCAGTATGACTTTGGTCACCACAAATGGTACATGGATAAGTTCTTGGCTCACTGTTACAACTCATAGTCTGGTTGGACCCTTGGTTCATCTCTAAGGCCTCTAGACGCCTAAGGTATCAGGCCCATTTTCAACTCTATTGAACTTATGGATAGGGTTCCTAGTTATTTAGGGCTCCCTCATTGAAGCCCATTGACGAGTCTTTTCAGCTAACTCGATGAATTCGTCAAAACATTCATCTGGGTCTTGGTGGGTAAATTCTCCACCACTCATTGTTTCTACCTGCATTCGGGTTTCACTATCAAGGCCCTCATATAATATTTGGGCCATGTGGGCTTTATCAAAGCCGTGATGTGGGCATTGGTATAACAATTCATTAAACCTTTCTACATAATCGTGTAGGTGTCCACTTAATTTCGCTTAAAGGTTTGGATAGGCGTCGAGCAGTTGTGCTAGTCTTATGGTGTGGATAGAATTTCTTAATGAAAACCTCTACAAGTCCATCCCAGGTAGTGATTTTTTTGGAAGGAATGATATGATACCACTCACCGGCTCTCTCCTCTAGGGAAAAGGGAAACAAACGCAACCTAACATTGTCTTTGGTGACATTCGGATAACTCATGGTGTCACAAATCATCTCAAAGTCACGGATATGGGTATATGGGTTTTCATTCTCTATCCCGCTAAACTTACGCAGCATGCCAAATGCCCCAGATTTAATATCAAACTTAACGGTAATAAAACAACCCCAGGTTCACGTATCACTCTAGATTGGTTCAAACGGTCCCTAAGGGTCTTGGTTGGTGGGACTTCACCCTTATCATTTTCATTAACCATTTTGGCAAAATCGAAGTATCACCTATATCTGTGTAGCGGGTTGGTGTCAAATTAAAAAGGTCGTTCTCCTCAAGTCTATCTCCTATCTGTTTCCAACGTCGCATACACAAGCAAGAATACTAGTGAAGCAAGAAAATCGTGCACATGCAAATGCGGGGTTTACTAAATTAGGTAAGCTTGGGTTACCTCAAACAAAATATACTTAAAGGTACAATTTGAGGCTTGTGGAATTTCGGCCGGTAACTCCCAAAATGGCCCAAGGCACGGGTTCAGCGTACTTTTCCACAGGTTTCCTAAATTCGGTAATCTGACGATGCAATTGGTGTGTGCAACGTGTATTTTTTTTAAATAATAAAAAAGAAATAAATATACACAAAAAGGAAATAAACCTAAAAAAATAATAAAATTTTTGGGTTTTGTTACTTACCTCTTTTGGAAGGAAATTCCACAATAAATATAGAATATTACCTGCACAATAAAAACAAGAAAAATACCCAAGTAAATCAAAGAAGTTAAATTAACTTAAATTAAACAAAAACTGAAATAAAAAAAATAAAAATCTAAAACCTAACCTAAAGGCAAGTCCGCGTCGGCAGTGCCAAAAACTAATGTATTTTTACAAGTGGTAAGAAAGATTCGTTGCTCGGACTCTTTTTAAAGATTTGGTTTTTGATTATTAAAAGAAAATACTAAGACAAACTAATTAAAATTGATTTTTTTTGTTACCAAGGAGAGATGAGTCTAGGGCTTTGGATTCCACTATTTCTAATGAAGGTAAATTCAATAATTAAAACTTTGACATAATACTCCTACTTTACCCAAAACAATTCGAACTCAATCTCATGCTTTGGAAGATATAACGTTATAAGCTCTTTTTTTTTACGACTCTCATCACTATTCTAGGGCCTAATTTTCCTTCGCTTATAAAATATCGCAGCTCAAACTACCCAAAACAATTTTTACGAAGCATACAAAGAAGAAATTTTTTTTAGACAATTGAAAGCACAAATATGGAGTAAAATATGTCAAAGAATTTAAATACTAAATATTACCCATTAAAAATAGTTTCCTCCAAAACCCTAGAAAAGAAATTTAGCTACTCATAGATCGAAGATTGGAGAAAATTTCATTAATAATTGTATTAAGAATAATAAAAGATGCTTACAATGATTCTGCAGTCACTAAAGGCGTTTACCACCAAGCTGTTACAATAGCTCTGTTGTGAAAGACCTACTATAACTAAAACAGTGTACGATATTTCTGTGCTACCGTTGAATATAAAGCGCCCTTTTGTTGTCTTTGCCGTTGAATATAAGACTGCACACTTCTTTGTAGTGCCGTTGAATATAAGATCCACTATTTGTTTTTAACTGTTTATGTTCTTCATGTTCTTGATTGAGCAGCAGCAGGAAGAATTTTTTTCTAACCTTTTTTTTCGATTCTAAGCCTATATTTCTCCTCCAAAGTATCCGTATCCCCCATCTTGACCTCCCAACAGCCTATATATATACAACAGGGTCCATAAATCTCGATGAAATCTCCCTTTCTCCTTCTCAGCAAGTTACGGGTTTTCTTTCTTTGTTTTGAGAATTATTTCCATGTCTTGCTTCTTCACACGTCTGTTGTACGCAGAATTGCTCCAAAATGCTTCAACACCTTCCAAGTCATGTTTAACTTCCTTCAGTCACACGAAATCTTCCCAAGTTAAGAAAATTTTACCCGATAAAATTCTTCTTCCCTGTTTTACATAAAATACGTGGAAACTTCCCTTTTCTTCGAATCCAAAACTATTACAAACCCTGTTTGATCCTAACAAGCTTTACTAAACCCAGGTCCATGAGAAAATCCGATGAAATCACGGCCAAACCAATCCAGAAAACTCGGTAACACATATCCTCTCTGCTTTCTTCTATAAGGATTATTTAGCCCAAGCTTTGGATCAAATTTCAAATAAATCAAGCCTGTTAGGCTTTAAGGAAGATACCCAATGAATTTCAGCCCTTTAGTCTCATTAAAACTCATCCAATTATCGAACCCTATTTCTCTGTTTTGATAATACTTCTTTTCCCGCCAAATTTTATTTTGAATTATTGAAGATGACTGCCCCTTATCCAGCAAAGGTGTCCCTTTAGCAATTTGGGATACGTTTAGCAATTGTGGGGTACAAAGATAACTTTTGGGCTGTATTTAGTGAAAAACTCCTGGGTGACCTTATCAACTCCTCTGGGACGTTTCTGGGGTGCCTTTAGTAGTTTCTCGAGCAGCCATCTCTTAATTCTCATATTCACTTATTTTCTTCAATTTCATCACTAAGGTTTCCATGCTTTTCAGACAAAACTTGCACTAAAGCCGACATGCCTTTCAGAGAAGAAGAAATAAAAGCAAATAATGAGAGATAATTTGCCTCCATCAGTAGTTGCACATGAAATGACACTTTAACCCTTTTAAGCGACGTTTTCTCTTCTTTTGCTCCAAAGTACCTAAAAATCAAAATCAAATAAAAGATACATAATTTACAAGAAAACATAACAAAGAAAGCATAAACAATAGATAAATATCAAGGTCTTTTAGACACCTATCAAACTTACATGCACAACAGTATTACTCGGCCCAGAATCAATAAGCTCTTTACACTAGTACTGTGTACTGACATCGGGAAGGTACCGGTCGATCAACAGATCTTCGGGTTCAAAAATTCACTGGGAAAGTCCGACCCTATTTGGATAGCAATGTACACCGAGAAACCCCAAACGTTAAGGAAATCGGGGAAGATGCAAGAACACTATATCGCCCTAGAAGAAATACGGGGAAGGAGCACGGGATAGGGAATACAAGAAGCAAGCACTACGGTAGAGGCGATCCCACGAGAGGATCCAAAGCGATCAGAAAAAAGGCCGAGCACACCACATCAAGGGTCGAACGAGAAAAGTTGGGTCGAGAAAGGAAAGAAGCCTCGCCACGAACCCAGAACTTACACTCCACTAAATGCACCATTGGAAAAAATATTCAAGGAAGTAGAAAAGGGGAACGACATCAGATACCCGAAGACGAGGGGAATCCAATATGATGAAACAAGGAACCATCCCAAGTTTTGTCATTACCACCAGTATCATGGCCATTCGACCAATCATTGTCAGGAGGTAAAAGATATCATCCAGCATCTGATCTGAGATGGATACTTGTGACATTTTGTCAAGACATCGCCGACACCAGTTCAGCCCGACGCTCCAGTACAACAAATAAGAATCAATCGTGGTACCCAGTTCGCCTATAACACTATCTCGGACTCGGCAACTCAATGGTTTGACTTGGGTACATGTATCACTTCAAGGATTCATACAAGAGATCGAGCGGGAAGGGAAATATTCAGCGTGGCTAAAACTCTGCCCATGGAACCTTGGATGATGCAGCCGATCACTTTCTCAGCAAAAGACGTCCCGTCAAATGGTCAAGCCCATGGAGATCCCCTAGTGGTAACCTTACTTATCGAAGAATGGGGTGTCGAAGGGTACTAATGGACAGCGGGAGTTCGATCGAGGTCCTTTTACGATACCTTCAAAAGAATGGAGTTATCTGATGACATCTTAATCCCGTCGACATATCGAATCTACGGTTTCAACGGTACAGTGACGGTACCAAAGGGAGAAGTCATCCTCAGAGTCTCGGACGGAGAGGGGTATTTAGACACACTCATCACCTTCTGTGTGGTCGACGTCGTGTCGCCTTACGAAGCAATCCTTGGTAGACCCTCGGCTCGCGAGGAATCAAAGGAGTAGCATCGGCGTACCACCAAAGACTGCGGTTTCCATCCTACCGAGGAGTAGTGGAGGTGTTGGGTGACCCCCGGGCGGTGAGACAATGCGTACATATAGATATCCAACAGAATGAAGAAAGGCGATCGAGGAAGAGCCAAGAAAAGAACAAAGCTAAGGAGATAATGGCGGGAGAAGAACTAGAAAAGGTGATATCACAAGCCATTACAACCTATGAAGCAGGCGGGAACGAGATCTTATATCAATCAAAGGAGTCGACAATAGTTGATGAACCGAAGTCCAATTTCTCGGCCTTAGAATCTACCCGACAAATTAATTTAGGCACTGAGGAAGAGCCTAAAATGGTGAGAATAGGGACTCTATTGACGGATGAACAAACACAGCAGTTGATAACTCTTTTAAAAGAACACATGGACGTATTCGCCTGGCAAATGCACGATATGGAGGGAATTGACCCAGAAATCTGCTCACATCACTTGAGAATAGATCCCAAGTTCAAACCGATCCGACAAAAGATGAGGAGAATTGCACCCGAGCTACAAGTAGCGGTGGAGGTTGAGCTAAAGAAGCTACAAGTAGCAGGAATTATTCGAAAGGCTCAATATCCACAATGGATATCTAACATGGTGATAGTCCCTAAAAGGAATGGAGGGGTTCGAGTCTGCATCGACTTTAGCGACTTGAACAAAGCTTTCCCGAAAGATAGCTTCCCCCTCCCCAACATCGATCAGCCAGTAGAATCCAGTTGGATACAAGGAAATAACACTCATGGACGGGTACTCGGGGTACAACCAGATCCCCCTGTCCCCTGAGGACCAAGAGCACACATCTTTCTTCACACCTAGAGGGTTATATTGTTATACCAAAATGCCGCTTGGGCTGAGAAACGCAGGCGCCACCTATCAAAGGTTAGTAGAAGACATGTTTGAAGACAAAATACACAACACCATTGAGTTATATGTGGACGACATGCTGGTCAAGAGCAAGGTGGCCACCAACCACATCGATGACCTCAGAGACATATTTCAAACCGTGAGAAGATACAAGATGAGGGTGAACCCGCTAAGTGCACTTTCTGGGTTACCTCGAGCAAGTTCTTAGGGTACATAATTACTGACAAAGGTATCGAAGACAACCCAGATAAGATCAGAGAAATCGTAGAAATGTCATCACCTGTGACGATTAAAGACGTACAACGGCTAAACGGGAACTTGGCAGCGTTGGGGAGATTCATCTCTCGATCATCTGACAAATGCAAGGACTTCTTTGGGACATTAAGGAAAGGAGAGAAGTTCAAATGGACCGAGGAATGTGAAGAAGCTTTTCAGAAAATTAAGCAGCATCTCGCGAGCCTGCCAGTATTACAAAGACCCGAGCCCCAGGAAGTGCTGATCCTATATCTCGGGCGACCAGTTATGCCATTAGTGCCGTCCTAGTCAAGAACGTAGGAGGAGAAGAAAAGACGGTGTATTTCATAAGCAAAACCATGAACCCAGCAGAGAAGAACTATACCAGAATTGAGCAACTTATGTTAGCTTTGGTATTTGCAACACAAAAACTCCGGATGTATTTCCAAACTCACAGAATTCAGGTACTCACGAAATCCTCCATAGAATCAGTACTCGACAATGCAGCCAGGTCGGGGCGGTTCTCCAAGTGGAGTGCACATATCAAGCAGTTCGATATTTTCTACGAGATGAGAACAAGAGGTAAAAGCACGTGGCGATGGGCCGACTTTACGCGAGACTTTCCCTTGAGCGACGAAGATGAAGTAGAAGACATCCCTGGAATGGAGGAAGACCAAGAGGATCCGTCTGACTTACTCGAGGCCTGTAGCCCGATACGATGGGAAGTTTTTGTGGATGGATCATCCAATAAAGACGGGTCAGGCCTTGGATTGATCTTCACAACGCCAAAGGGAAAAATATTGTCAACTCGTTTAGACTTGACTTTAAGGCAACCAATAACGTCACGGATTACGAAGCCGTGATACATGCTCTGTGCTTGATAGTGGAGATGGGGATTCAAGACGTAAGACTAACAAGTGACTCCCAGCTAGTCGTCAGACAGATCAGCGGGCAATACGCTATACATGACCCCTTGTTACAAAAATATTGGGAACTCGCCCAATTTTACATCGGCCAGATACCAAACATCAAGTTTCGGCATATCTGTAGGAAAGATAATCGCCACTCGGACGCTCTAGCATACATCGCCTCCATGCTAACGGATGCAAGTGTTGAAGGCATCAGAATTATGAGAATCTTAATGCCATCGGTACCTGAGACAGTGGGCATTAGCGCGTATGTGGCAGCAACTACGGCCGATCAATATAAAGCCGATGATTGGCGAAAACCTATCCACAAGTATCTAGAGACAGGAGAACTACCCAAGAGGCGACCCGAGATCAACAAAATCAAAAGCAAAGCAGCGGCATATGAGCTCCGAGATGGCATTCTGTACAGGAAATCATACCTAGGACCGTTATTAAGATGCCTAAGCAAAGAAGAGGGGCACACAAGTGCGAACGAATTGCATTATGGGGCGCGGGAAACCACGGCAGGCGTCAGTAGCCTAGCAACACGAGCCAAGACTATGGGGTATTTATGTCCTTACATGAATGAGGATGCAAAGCATATGGCACTCATCTGCGACGAATGCCAGAAGTTCGGAAAAAAGATACACGCACCAGCAGTGACGTTAAACTCGGTAATCAGCCCTTGGCCTTTCGCCAAATGGGGAATCGACATCGTGGGACCATTGCATGTCGGATCGGGGCAGAGAAAATACTTAATTGTGTCTATCGACTACTTTACTAAATGGGTAGAGGCCGCTCCATTGAAGTACATTTGGGATAGAGATGTTTTTCGATTCATTTGGGAGCACATCATCTGTCATTTTGGAGTACCAGCGGCAATCGTCTCGGACAATGGAAAACAACTACATGGCAAGAATATTAACTTGCTATTCAATACCTACAACATTCGAAAGAGTGAGTCCACACCCCTTTACCCTCAGAGTAGTGGACAAGCTGAGATCACAAACAAAACCATCGCTGAAAACCTAAAGAAGAAGCTTGATGGAGAATACGAGGAATGGTGTGAATAGCTTTACAACGTTTTGTGGGCCTACAAGACAACTCGTAGAGAGGCAACCGGATTATCGCCTTTCATGTTAACATATGGGACCGAAGTTATCCTTCCAACGGAGGCGATGATACCTACAACAAAGACCGAGGTGTGGAGACAAAACATCTCGGTAGATCTTATCATGGTCAAGCTCGACGACCTAGAAGAAACAAGAGAAATGGCCCTACAAAAGATGGAAAATTACCAACGAAGAGTACAACGAGAGTATAACAAGCGGGTCCGACCAAGAGAGTTCAGCAGGGACAATTGGTTTGAAGGATCTACCCGAGTTATGAGCGTGATAAAAAAAGGCGGAAAACTAGCAGCACGATGGGGAGGACCCTATACTATTGTCGAGAAGGTTGGTGAATGAGCATACAAGATACTAAAACCGGATGGAACACCCTAGCCACGACTGTGGAATGCTAGGCGACTAAATCTATATCACCCATGAGAGTACAAGAAAACTTGGATTTAGCGACTATTTTCTTACTAACTGCAGTAAGTGGAACTTTTCAGCAACAATTTGTTGTAACTAAAAACAGCTCCGGTGGACAGAAACCTCTAACCACCAGTTTTCCAGCAACGATAGTAGTTGAAACTTTCTAGTAACAATAGTTGAAAAACAAAAATATCATATTTGTTGTTATTGGCCTTTAAACACCATGACTGGGTAACCAAAATATACCCTCGAAGGTAAATGTTTTTTGTCACTCGTCTTGCCCACCAAAAGGATATGTTTGTAGAAACCTATACCAACCATCAATATGTTGGCGTTGGTAGTGGTTTTCAGCGACGAGTGCTTGGCAACTATAAAGTACAGCATAAGGTAATACTTCACCCCACTATGAGTAGCCGCCATGTTAATCTGATGGTAGACGCTTATACTAACTCATCAGTTCATTGGTGTGGTTCACTAGTGGAAAATGGGCTATCTGAGACATTATGAAACGACACAAAGTAAATATTGCGATGTAACCTCATATGAGTGGAAAATGGGCTATCTGAGACATTATGAATCAACACAAAGTAAATATTGCGATGTAACCTCATATGAAAAGTGCCCTTGACTAAAGTTAAAATGTCGTTCTGTTCAGACTTTTGTTGACTTAAACAACGATACTAAGTTACTGGTCGTTGACTAAGTCAAAGTGCCTTTGTGTGAGAACTTTAGACTGCTAGACCCCACCCCGCCAAACCCCTCTATACAACTAAATTACATACAAACTTTTACCACGGTGGGGATCAAACCCATGACTTCCTCCTTACTGGTGGAGTTGATGGGGATACCATCGAGCTATGCTCTTGGACCCGGATATTTTTAATTCAATTGTTAGGATTTGCTTTAAAAAAACGAGCCTCAGCCTTATCCATCCCAACAGAGAGAGAGAAAACAGATTTTTCTCCGCCTTTTCACCAGTCTCTTGGTCTCACTCGTTCTCCCTCACCTTGTTTACAGTATATAGATGATGTTCTCAATTCTTAGAATGCTAAATCTCAAAGGTTGTAGCTGTGTTTACTTTCTTGTCCTTCTCTCGATCTCCTCCCCAGTTTCTCCGATCTCCTTATTTTCATCTCTGTTAAGAACCAGAAAGAAAAACTATTTCTTCTTGTACCCTTCTTCATCTCTCCAGATCCATTTGATAATTACTAAACCGAATCGACATCAACCTAAGAATTAACTCTACGAACCAGAAATAAAAACCCTACCATGAAATCTAAAACTGTTTCTTTGAAACCCTTACCTTGTAAACAAACCCATTTTCTTTTGTTCTTTAACCAATTTCATGTTTGAAAGAAGCCCATTTCCTTTTTTTCTTCACCAATTCCTTTTCATGTTAGCAGTTAGGGATTTGGTATTCTACAAATTTTATCAGGTAAAAGTTAGGGTTTGCAATATAATTTTTCTCTATTTTTCATCTTTGAAGTTAAGGTTTGTTTTTGTTGACAGGGTTTAAATTTATTATTCGTTTTCTTCTATTGTAGAAATTGCTAGAAGAATATTCAACATCTTCACCTGCATTTTTTTTTTTTTTTTTTTTTTGAAGATCTTCAGTCTTCAGGTATAACTTCTCCCTCATTTTTACTTTTTTCATATAGATTTGATGTTAATGAAATTATTTGAAGTCATTTGTTGTTATTCTTGTGTTAATCAAGTAATTAGAAGTCATCCAAAATTTCTGTCAAAAAAAATTGGGTGTTCTTAATGATTATGTTGTTGAATTTTAAATTTGTAAATCTTATCACACAGAATTGTATGAGTTCTGTGGTATTTATATGGTTCTAATAATAGGTTTGATTTCTTAGTTTTAGTATTCTTTTATTGATAACTTTGGGTTTTGTTGGTGCAGGGGATGTATGAGATGAAAGAAGAACCACTGGTGACGCTTAATCACTCTTACTATGAAATGTGGACTTCCCACTTTATTCTTCATATTTACAGTATAAAGGCTCCCATCTGGAGGTTGTTAGAAGTTCATTGATACAAACACAATCTTGTAACGAGTACAATTGTTAGAATAATGGAGAGGTGAGTTATTTTTATTGAATTTCTCATATTATTATTATTACCATCATGTTCCACTTCAACTCTGTGGATTGTTGTTTTGTTGCGCATGGTTTCGGATATAAAATTTTGCAAGAGCTTGGTGATGGAACATGTGGAAGTGTATATAAAGCACTAAACTTTGAAACAAATGAGATTGTAAGTGAAACATTTCCTGCTTTAGGAACTTGCTTGATGGTTTAGGAAGTTCTTTTGTAGGACTGTAATCCGTAAACATTAAGCCTCACAGGGTTATACAGAGTAGAAATAAGAATGTATCGATCATCTCTCTTCTGGAATACTAAATATAAAAATTGGTTTTGTAATTCTCAGTTGAATTCACTTTTATATGGTTTTTCATGTTTGGATGTGTTGTTAGTGCTCACTTCATTCACCTTCTTCCAAGTGGAACTTACGAATAAAAAGCAGTCTTGGATCTGGAGTTGGAATATGATACTTTTTCATGTTGTCTAGTTCCCTAGACAAATACCTCAATTTAAAGGATATTGCAATTGCCCTTGCATTCGTTCCTCTTTTCCTTGTCTCATTTGTACCTTTAGAATTGAAAATCTGGTTTTATGATTTGTTGTAACCAGAAAATTTTGTTCATCAATAATGTTAGGTTGCGATCAAGAAAATGAAGAGAAAATTTTACTTTTGGGAGGAATGTATGAATCTACGTGAAGTAAAGGTATGTTCAAGGTCTTCTTTTTTATGTATCACCTTTTGTTATTTGTTATCTTGAAAATGATTGATATCACCTTGTTGTTTCTCATTAATATAGTGCAGAAGATCATTGTTGGCATGTTAATTGTTTTTTGAGCTTGACTTCTAAGTTCTAAGCCTGGGTTTGAATTCTATTTTGCAGTCCCTGCGTATGTTAAATCACCCTAATATTGTCAAGTTGAAGGAGATTGTTCAAGAAAAAAATGATCTTTTCTTCATCTTCGAGTACATGGTGAGCATTGGAGTTTTCTACTAATATAAGTCCTTAAAAATAACTTAGCACTTACAGTCCTATATTTATGCTATATATGATTCTACTGAACTTATTTTTTATGTTTGTGACTGGAGCATAAGTCACTTATCATGATGGGTTGCTTGTATTCCAATGGTTTCTACTACTCGTACATTGGAATGGCAGTATGCCCCATTGGTTCCGGAAATATGAGTGTCATCGGATTTCCCGTTCCGGAAAATAAATTTATGTGACACTTTAACAAGTATCTTTTAGTGGTAACAGAGGCCTACTACGCCCTACCTCAAAGGTAATAAAACTTTTACCTTTGCCAAGGCCACTTTAGTCCCTATGTTGTCATGCTTTTGTAGCAAGGGGGACGTCTGCAAGAGGCCATGTCTTTTTGCCCTGTGTCTTTTGTGACGTTTCACTATGTGATTGATGAAGTTAGTGGGACAGATAACATAAAAGTAGTTTTCAATGATATTGGGGAGCATGTGGGACCTAACCCACTCTACAATTACAAGTCTGAAGTAGTTTGAAACTATATTTGAACCTCATTAACGTTTCGAATTGAAAAGCTGTTATTTGTATCACCAATATGAATAGTTGTCCAATGTGGGCAGGTGGGTCCAATCATGATTTAACATGTGTCATATGCATTTAGTAAAATATATCAAACAACTCAATTTTCTACATTTTGATTCCTTGAACAAATCTATGGAAAGCATGTTTGATTCTGTATGTAATGTGTAGTTTTTCGACATTGTGTTATAATTATGCACTTTTTGTCAAGGTACCGAGCACTTAGGAAGTCTTGTTGCAGTCCTCATCATACACTCGCAATTGGTAATGATATGTTTTACAATTACCTGTTAATTAGGTATTTTTTCCAAAATTTCTTTGTGAGACTCGATGTTACCTTTCGTTGTTCTTACACTGGAAGTCTTTCTAATAGAATGAAATGGTCGAAGGACAATTACTAAAAGTTGTTGTTGTATGGTGAACTGGCGGTGGTATTTGGATGCTTGGAGAGGGAATCAATGAGTTCGATAAAGCGTTCATGGTGATGGTAACTAGCTCATTGCTAGTGGTGGAGGTTGTATGGACAGGGCGGTGGTCGTGCATTGGTAATTGGAGAGCGAGTTCAAGGTTATAAGTTGCGTCTTTTTTTTAAAGGGTTATATATGTTATAGACTCAGGTGTATCATTACAAACTTGTTGTCATGTACACATTTAAACAAAACCCCTAATTTGATTTAGAAGAATAACCCCTATGCTATCTCAGAATGGTTTTTTCCCCCTAGTGTCAATAATCGGATTTTGAGATTTGGGTGTTTGCTTGTTTTAAATTTTGAACTCAAACTCTCTGCAATTTTCTACAGTTAGTTCGGTAGGGAAGGGTACTTACTGATGTTTCAAATTTAACTTCAATTGTATTGCAGGTATTTTTCGCTTGACAGATCTTTTGTTGGATCGTCCATGAAAAAAGATTGTGTCTCTAAACTGCGGCTACCTCTTCAGTCTTCACTAATCTTTCTTCCATCACAGATCTACTCTTCAGTTGACTCCCAACAACTGCGACTTCTCGTTAATGGTAACAAATCATCAAATCTACTGAATGTATCACGATTTGATAACAAAGAATAAAAACTACTATCCAAGATGAGTGATGAGTGCCAAATATTGCATATTTCTACATCTATTTATTGGCATTTAGCTCATCTTTTGTGTTCAGAAATCATATATTATCCCAGATTCTGTATTTTCTTTGTTTTCAAGAATAAATATTTATACTAATTAATTTTGTGTTTTTTGGTAGTAAATAAAGTTCGGAGAAGTTGAGGAGCCAAAATAGCAGAAAATTGGAGATGAGCGTCTATGGAGCAAAAAGCCAAGGCCGCGCACGCAATAGTTGCAACCCAACAAGGAGCAACCCATCTACAAGACATGGGCCCAAGCTATCCAAAACACAACCCACGACCCGGATCCGAACCCATCCCTTCTGAACCATTAGATTTTCATCCTACGGTCGCATCACGCACGCATCGGAATACCGCTGCATCCGATGGTCGCTCCACCCTACACATCGTCCCTTGATGCCCCCGCTCCACACCGAATTGCCCTATACCTACACCCCATCGACCAAACCACTTCTCTTCTTCCATTTCTCTTTCTTCTCCCCCCGACAAACTCAGAGAAATCCCTCACCTCCTTCTTCTCCCAGCCATGTCAGTTGCAGAGCCAGCCCCTTCTCCATCTCCTGCCACAGCCGCCTCAGCCACCAATGACACCACGATCGCTTTGTTCCGCCGCACCTAAGTCTACTTATCTCTTACTTAGCTTCTCCCTTAACCCTAGAAGCTAAGCTGGAGATAAATAGAATTAGGGTTTTCTCTAACATCAACATCAAGGGAGTCAGAGGCGAATTCACAGGAGAATCAGGTCTGGGTTTGTGTTTATCTGTCTAATAGAGTGAATTGTGAGGTATAAAATGAATGTTTTGATGTGAGAGAAAGCAGTCAGTTTTTAGGGTTTAATTGTGTAATTTAATTTGAGTGTGCTTATTATGTTTACCATGTTCTAAATCACTCTGCTAGGATTTAAATGAAACCCTGATTCTCAGTTCTGTGGTTCAACTGTGTTTGAGTTGTTTTTGCATGCTTAAATTATAAACATCTTCAATTCTAGTATTACAACACTTTACTCTCACAATGAATGCCTTGTATCCATTGTAGTTAGGCTAAAGCTTGTGTTGTTTGTGCTTGACTCAAGCCTTAGAGATAGTTGCTAATTCCCTTGACTAGTTGTGCTTAACCGGACAATTAGTGCTCACGGGTTAGTACTTTATTTGTTAATTGAAGTAGTACTTGGTGAAACTCCTTAGATGAGTGATTAACTTGACACATTATCCTTATACATCACGGGAACAAAACACTCAAACTAGTTGAATCCCATAACTCGAATCAGTGGTGGATTTGATAATCCTAGTGCCTTTAACCTCAACACTTGTATTTCATCTTGAATTCATTGTTACAACCTCCATCTTGTCGTAAAGACACTAAACAAACCCATATATTTCTGTCACTTCACTGGAAACCATTTGGAGTAAGCCTTCGATCAACTCTATAGCACACCCATTTCCCTGTGGATCGACTGTGCTTGCCACGCCTCCAACAGGCGCTGTGCACTTGCAGTATTACAAGTAGGCATAAAATAAACCCCATTCCCAAGCCTACCAAGTTTTTGGCGCCGCTGCCGGGGAATTTGTAGTGCGCTGCAGTGATTATTGGCTTGCACTTCACTGATTTTCATTGCACCCTGTACATATACAATTTGAATTGTTGCTTTTAGCCCTGTATTAGTGTAGCTTAGCTGTAGTTTTCTTTCTTTGCATCTTTTGTTGCATATCTTAGTTAACCTATCTTAGTTGCATATTTGCATTCTCTTTTATCTTAATTGCATATCTTCAATTATATCTGCATCTAGCCTTGTAGTGTAGCTTAGTTAACTATCTGTTTATAAAATTTTGCATTTGGTTCATCTTAGTTGCACCTTAGTTAACTCCATTGGATGCTCTATTTTTCATCAGTTGTTACTTGCATTGACCTGTATCTGGTTAGTTGCTTGCTTAAAGATAGCTGAAACTATTTTCATCAATATTCTGCAACTCTAATTGTTGGTTTTTATACTCTTGCTCTTCCTGTGCAAAACTGTGTACTAAAACCTTCCTTTGAGCTCATAGGTTTCTTTGTCTTTGCTGTCTTTGAGGTGCAACCGAGCAAAACCAAGAAAGAGAAAAGGGAGCAGACAAAACCAATTGTGGAATTGCCTAAACCCGATTTTTATCGGTGGTATTGCTTTCTAACTCTACTTTGTGTGATGTATGTGTGATACACCACGAATGCAAGATAAATTAGAAGCTTGAAAACCCCGAGCCTCTCGCAATTGTTGGTATTCATCCAATTTCCATGATCTTTCGAATTACCCGCATGCTAGCCGAGAAGCCATAATCTGTGCATATTTGGAAGTCGACCGAGTGTCATTGTGTTTGCACTGTATCGCCATTGCTAGGTATTGCTCACACACTGAAATCATTGCTCTGTGAGCTACGTGCATCTTAACTCCAGCCCCTGTGTAGCCGAGTGAGTTAAGCTTAAACTTAGATAGTCAAGCTCCTCGCAAATCCCACTTGAAGTCAATGTGGCGAGTTGACATCAACTGACCCGTTGACATCAATTTTGTATAAGCTTGACAACCTGCCTCGTGCTTAGCTCCAACCCCTGTATTTTTGTTGAGTTTGAGTGGGCTGGTTGATATCAACTACCCCGAGCTTATCACAAACCCTGTTGAACCATCTACAACCTAGTGTGAGCAATTGATCCAAGTGTTTGCCGGACCCTTGCATGCTATAACTCGATCAACCAAAGTCTGTTGTGACCTTGTGTGAACCTTCGCTTTCCATTTTTGATACAACATATCTGTGAAAACCAAGAACATCAACTGCCTTTGTTGCATGTCTTTGCATCCGAATAGCATGCCCGTGATACTATAGCCATATTTGTTGATTGTTGCTGCATTGGCTAATTGCCATGAAAGCTTGGCTTTGAAGATTGCATGTGATAACCAAAACCCTGCTAATATCCGCATATCTCGTGTACATAATCTCGGCCGTGGAATTTCACATGCATTGTCCCTGTGTATGAGTTGCTTGGTTATCTGATAATATCTTGATTGTTGCTCTGCCTTGATAGCCATTATTGCTTGTCAACCGAACCGGTTGCTTCTTTGTAGTACCTATAGCATCACCCAACCCGTGCAACATATTGAATTTGTGCAAGTAATACGTGATTAGTTTGAGTAGCTTGCTTCATTGATTGAGTCTGTCATCTTGCTGCTCAATTTGCTATCTCAGAGCTTATAACACCCATGCTTGCATAATCTTGATACTCTCTGACCTAAGTTTCAAAAATTGTTGGTTGCCTGATTAAATTGTGTTGATTATGTGCCTAGGTAACATATCGGCTAGCTAAATGGCTACTTATTGTGCAAATCTGCAACCCTATTGAACTTGTTGAGCCATCTGCCCTGTGTGATTGTGTGCATATATTTGTGAGCCTGTGGCCATTTTCATTCTCGGGTTTATGCGTGTAATGTCTATCTTTAACTGCAACATAAGGCATCTGTGAACTGGTGATCTTGCTGTAACTCATTGCACATTTTCTAAAACTTCATATGTGGTCAGGCATGTGCCCTTGTTGCCCATTTTGGGTGTTGTTTGGTATTTGGCATATATGTTAGGCTAAAGTTGTGCTTGTTTTGTGACCAAAGTTATAACCAACATCTGTAGTTGTGGCACTGGAATGAATGTTAGTTAGCAGTTGAAATTTTTTTCAAACACACAACCCATCATATGCTTCACACTGAGTGAGCATTACCTAGCATAAACCTGTGCACTTAACTCTGTGCTGTGCAAACTGCACATAGCCTGAAGCCCACATAACCTGGGCTACACTTTCAACTGAAGCCCACATAAACCAACCTGAAGCCCACAACAACTGGGCTTTGCATAACTTGGGCTGCACATTTGCAGCAACACCAAGCACTCCTGTGGGTTTAATTCTAAAAATTGGGTGCCATTTTCTTGTATCACCTCTGCTTCTCTGTGTTGATATGATTTGATGTGTGTTAAGCTATGCTTCTTTTTGAGTTCAAATTGAGTTGCTAGACCATGTCAGGATTTTGGTCTGCAACTGGGGATGGAAACAAATCCATCAGAGAGCTTGCTTATGGGCATGATTCATGTTATGAACCACCCACAGACCATGATGTCACTAGTTTTAGGGATTATTATGAACCTTTTCTAGGTCATTAGCCTCAATATGCAAACCCTAATCATCATGCACACATGTATCAATCACCACAAAGTGGGGAGTTGAACAATTTTATACTCCCAGGCCTCGTATATGCACTTAGTGGAAGAAAACCTCATAGAGCAAAACAATGCTAGGTTTGAATTGAATGCAATGCATGATCATCTATATAACAACATGTATGAGTTTCCCTTGGGTAGTGAACCATGTGCACAACCATATAATGATCATTCATATGAAACAAGGATACCCACTATTGAAGACCCTCATTCCATTGAACAACTTCACATGTTCTTAAGGATGAACCTGATTCATTTACAAAGAGAAGAATGGAGGAAAGTTCAATATAGGATGATCGTTGTCCCTAATAAAGTAAATTTTGAAAATAGTGTTCTCACTCATGCAACTAACACTAAATATGAACCTAATCTAGAGGTAAATGAGTACACTAGAAATGCTAATAGGGAAATGCATTTTTGTTATGAGGAGGATGATGATGAATATGATATGTTAGAAGAGCATGTATATGATGAAAATATGGTGAGACCCTTGGGTTCAGAGACATTAAGTTTCTCTTCTGTGAACCCTATGAATGATGCTTCTTCTAATATTCATACTTGTGCTGCTAAATTGGAGTTTGTGCAATTGTTCACTAAAAATGAGCATGCTTTACCACCTGTTTGTGACTTAGGGAATGATGAAACTTTTGACACAGATAATTCAATGCATGAAATTGATGTGTCTGATTTCATGCCTAGGTTACAGCATGATGTTATGCATGAGGTTGAAATTTTGGATAATGATGATTATGACATGGAAATTGATGAATTGTTCTATGCAGGTGAACATGATTTACCTTCTTTTTCTGACCTTAGGAAAGTGTGTGATGGTGCAAATGATCTTATACATGAAAACAACTTAGATGTACCTAATCTCTCTCCTAAGGCACATATTGAAACTCCTCCACCAAACCTAGGTGTAGTTTGTAACAAAATTGCAAAACCAACTTTTCTGAAAATGCCTAATTTAGGCCTAGAGATTTGTGCTTCCCAAGTCCTCTTGGACTATTTTGCATCAAAGTATAACACTTTTAAGGAGCCACGGTTGGAATGTGTATATCTGCTGTTCTTAGCAAAACTCATTTTGAGTTAGACCTTTTGCATGATGTACCTTTAAAATTACAAGATTTTGTGCTTAAGAACACATCGTTGACAAGTTTAGGTTTGGGGTAACTTGTTCACGTATGCAATCTTTCTGCACTCTCATGTTATATCGTGTAAGGTTGTTGATGTTTGTACATATTGTCTTTTGGGTTGATCCTCAACTCTTTAGATTGTTGGTGTATGGTGAATTTTCATTGTATATAATCCAGTAGGACTTGTTAAATTTTCTTTTCTTGAATCGGTTGAGTCTTCTTGTGCATATATTGTGCTAATCCGATATGATCTTGTTTATGGGTAAAAATCGTTTCTGCCGATTTCGGTAATTTCGGTAGGTGAGTGAGAAACTGGTTCAAACCCTAAACAAATGTGCTGCACGTGAGCACTTTATAGATTCGAGAGATCAATCGGTACAAGTCCGGCCTAAACCAAGAAATGGCCGTTCCAGACTTGCTTCGGTCACAAAGTGGAGGAGAAGGGTTGATTTGGGGAGGGAATCCAAGAAAGGTGTTGAGACCGAGAATAATTCTGGGAGAGTAGTGTCTCGACTTGTATCGACAGTGGAAGCTTCGTAAGCTTGCAAGAGATGAAAGCTTTTTGGAGAGCTTGCAAAGTTGCCTTTTCTGAGAGTGTAGTATTTTTCTCCTGACCGAGACTTGTTGTATGGTGGAAATAGGTAAGACCTATTTATACAAGTCGAGATTGAAACGTACCCTGGCCTCATGAAGGAAGAGAGTAAAGGGTGAAATAATGAGAGGAGGTGGTAACCGCAAGGTGTTTATGGGTGAAAACGTTTTCACCATTATTTCCTCATTTATTTGACCGCTTTATTCCTTTTCACGCTTTCTTAATGTGAGCGTAGTGTACGCTGCAAGCTGTGACCTCCAAACCAAAACCCTGGAAGGCATCCCCCAGTTTGTGTTGATATCTCAAGTGTTGGTTGCACCTTGAGTGCAAGTGGTAATGCCAGAGCTACTAGTGGCGTGCGTGGCATGTGCCAATGGCATGTGCGGAATGCCTTGGTGGTAGGTTGTACGTTGAGTGTAAGTGGCAATGCCAGAGCTGCTAGTGGCGTGCGTGGCATGTGCGGAATGCCTTGGTGGTAGGTTGTACGTTGAGTGTAAGTGGCAATGCCAGAGCTGCTAGTGGCGTGCGTGGCATGTGCCAATGGCATGTGCGGAATGCCTTGGTGGTAGGTTGTACGTTGAGTGTAAGTGGCAATGCCAAAGCTGCTAGTGGCGTGTGTGGCATGTGCCAATGGGATGTGCGGAATGCCTTGGTGGTAGGTTGCATGGTTTGCAAATTAGGCTACCAGCGTGGGTTTTGGCGTGTGCCAGTGGCGCGTACGGTCGAATTGGCCTAGGTTGCACGGCTTGCAAGTTAGGCTACCGGCGCGCATTAGGGCCACGGCTAGGTGATGAAGGTTACCAGCGAGCGTGTTGGCATGTGCCAATGGCATGCGTGGCCGTTGGGGCCGTGGCCTTGGTAGGAAAAGCTACCAGCGAGCATGTTGGCATGTGCCAATGGCATGCGTGGCCGTTAGGGCCGTGGCCTTGATAGGAAAAGCTACCAGCGAGCATGTTGGCATGTGCCAATGGCATGCGTGGCCGTTAGGGCCGTGGCCTTGGTAGGAAAAGCTACCAGCGAGCATGTGGGCATGTGCCAATGGCATGCGTGGCCGTTAGGGCCGTGGCCTTGGTAGGAAAAGCTACCAGCGAGCATGTCGGCATGTGCCAATGGCATGCGTGGCCGTTAGGGCCGTGGCCTTGGTAGGAAAAGCTACCCAGCGAGCATGTTGGCATGTGCCAATGGCATGCGTGGCCGTTAGGGCCGTGGCCTTGGTAAGAAAAGCTACCAGCGAGCACGTTGGCATGTGCCATTGGCATGGAGGTGAATTAGGGTTTTGTTCGTTGTAACCCTAATTTGAAAAAATACCCCTATTAAATACCGACTACCTCGCCTTAAATGTCCTAATAAATGTGTCACTTTGGTGACATTAGGTTATTTTTAGGGTTTTACGAGTTTACCCTTTGTTTAAAAACCACCATCAACATTAAGTCCCCCGCTAGCTCGGAACAGGGGGATTTGTTGCGAGGTAAGCATAAGATGGTGACAAACTATCAACAAGAAACCGTAAAGAGAATTGAGGAGGCTCGTCTGACCTTTTATAAATAGGAATTGGAATCCTTGCCTCTGGCAGTTTTGCACAAATCGGGAGGATGGCACAATTGGTGGGGCCGGTGCAGCTTGGGCGACGTTGGGAAGTTGGCGTGAGTTGGGAAACTGAGCGTGCTAGTTGGTGGGACCGGCGCAAGGTGTGGAAGCTGTGCGTGCTTGCAGGCGTGGCTTGGGCGGTCATTGGGAAGTCGGTGCAATTGGTGGGGCCGGTGCAACTAGGCGATGTTGGGAAGTTGGCGTGAGTTGGGAAACTGAGCGTGCTAGCTGGTGGGACCGACGCAAGGTGTGGAAGCTGTGCGTGCTTGCATGCATGACTTGGGCGGTCATTGGGAAGTCGGTGCAATTGGTGGGGCCGGTGCAACTTGGGCGACATTGGGAAGTTGGGCTCCCTTGTGGGCCCGTTTCTTACACGCACGATTTTGGTAAAGGGAAATCCGTCCCTATTTCAGAATCTTCACGCCTATATATATAAAGTCCCTTTCTCCCATCTTGCACTTTCATCTTTTCATCCTTTCCTACTAGCGGCAGAGTCACAAAGAAAAACCGGCTTCCAGGTATGTCTTCCAGTAGTTCTCTTGTTTCCCTTTTCATGTAGGTGCAAACCCTAAGAGTAGGCGTTTTCTTTATAATCCTTTCAATGATATTGCGCATATAATTTCTTAGCGTGTCTCTTGTAGAAAATATTGTATGTATGCAACCAAGGGAAATACTGCATATATTATTCGAACCCGCAAGAAAGTGCTCCATATACAATTTTGAACCCGAAGAAGGATACTGCAAGCGCACTTGAGCCCGTATGAAATACTTTGTATAATTTTGAACCCTGAAGAAAATACTGCGTGTGCAGTTCTGAACCCGTAGAGAATACTGTGTGAATCCCGAAGAAGAATACTGTATATATGCTTCATATGACTTCGAACCCATAGGAAATATTGCATATATGAATTTTCGGTCCTGAAAGAAATACTGCGCGTGCAGTTTTGAACCCGTAGAAAAATGCTCCATATATAATTTTGAACCCGAAGAAGGATATTGTAGACACACTTGAACCCGTATAAAATACCGCATATATAGTCTTGAACCCGAAGAAAATACTGCGTATATAGTCTTGAACCCGAAGAAAATACTGCGTGTGCAGTTTTGAACCCGTAGAGAATACGCCCTCTTTTTTTTTTTTTTTGTATTTCGGGTTTTCCTTTTGTCGGGCGCGGTTATGTGTCAGGGAGATAATTTTGTTTTTTTTGTGTGTGCAGATATCTTGTTACTAAGTTGTTATTAAGAAATCCGACAAGATGTTACCTGAACAAAATTTCGCCTCATCGAAGGATGTCCATAATTCCAAACCAAACACGGATGATGAATTCTTCGCCAAAAAACTTGTCTCTGCTCGGAAAAATCACCCAGGTTTCGTGCCGATTTTGTTAACCGGTGGTGAAGATGAAAAGAAGACACGTTCGGTTCGCCCAGAGAACACCATACGGTTCTGTCTTCATAAAGGGGTATATTCCTCTTCCAACATTGATTTCAGGATGTGTCAAAGCCCATTGCGTTCTTTTGATAGATGGGTTGAGTTCATGGTGAGTAAGGAGCATATAAATACCAACTTTGACTCGAGCGCAGATTATTGATCTTTGTCAGAGCTTGATAAACCTCCAGATTAGGAAGGATATCCCGGGCTTGGTTGCTTTCATCTCCAGATGGTGTTCGGACACCCATACAATCATATGTAGATGGGGTGAGATAACTTTCTCCTTGGAGAGTGTGGCTCTCTTGCTGAATCTTCCGGTAACTGGGAATCTTATAATCCAATTATCTGAAAGTGAGGTGAAGATGCGGGATGACCTTGCCGCTAAGTTGGGAGATTACGCTCGAAAAGACTCCACTGAGAAGTCCAAGGATTCTGTCCGGAAAGAGGATCAAAGGTGCTTTTATAGCTGGTGGATGTCTCAATGGTTTCCGGACGAGCTGGAACCTGAACAGAAAAGCAGTGATCTTCATGTTGCAGCATTTTTGGCTCTCTGGTTGTCTAGAGACATTTTCGATGACGGTTCTGGCAAGAAGGAAATAAGACCAGAGTTGCTAGCGATTGCTGTGAAGTTAGCAAAATGTGAAGTTCTTCCCATTGGCAAGCTATTCCTCGGTTCCCTGTATGTGCATCTGGATCACCTAGTTGCGAACATGCGAGTTTCAAATGGTTTCACGAAAGTGAATTCATATGTGCACGTTGCTTTTCTGCAAGTCTGGCTATGGGAGCACTTTGAGAAGTATGCTCCGAAACCGATGCCTTCGATTCCCGCGAGTTGGGGGGGTTCCCGAATTCTTCGATGGGTGAACAGGCGTCCAAAGGTTGGCATGAGCTTGGTTAGTCTTCTTGACAAGTCGTATGAAATCAGTTTTCGCCCATGGGAGCAGGTCCATAGGTCGGTGACTCAAATTGACACCTTTGCTTCTGCTCCAATCATGTCTTTGTCTTCTGATGGCGATTTGAGCGTTGGTGAAAACTTTTTTATTCAAAGCTGCATGTCCGGTTATATGCCGTCTTTCTTCATGGGGTCTTTCCAGATAGCTTCTTACAATATTGACTGTGCTGCTCGTCACATGGGTTTCGATCAAGGGGTGCCTCTTGCTTACCAGCCGGTGATCCCTAAGGATTCATTACGTGTCGCCCTTAATGCCAGTGCCCTTGAGCCGGGTATCCGCCTTCCCTTCTTTCAAACGGGAAGACTAACTTCGAGTCGTGAGGCCAGGTGCAGGCGCCATTTTTGATCCCCCGTACTTGATTCCTTATCCAGGTCATGTGCTGGTTGGCGGCTTCAGCGTGCCGGCTAAGCATGAGAAGTACGGACATATGGCCACAACCAAGAAAGTGACTAGTCGATTTGCGCTGGTTAAGCGTGTGGAAGAGGCTTTATCTTCCATCGAGGATATGCGTGAGGTGACTGGTCACACCGTTTCGAAGACGTTATTGCCGACTGGGAGCACCATCGCGACGTGTGCGTAGAAAAGGAGTCCAACACTTTGTGGTTTGTCGAAGGCCTTGCTGAGATCCAAAAGTTGAAAGATGAAGCAATCGAAAGCCTTTCCGCTGAGGAGATTGCACGACAGGAGGTGGAACTCGAAAAGCTTTCCAAGATGTTGACTATGAAGAGAGCGGCTCTTGAAGATGCAAAGTTGACTTTCTCCAAGAAGAACAGACCTCTGTGTTGGATGATTTTCCTTGAATGTTTTTCTCGTTAAACTTTCATTTAGGTTCTTTTTCTTTTTTTTTTTTTTTTGAAAGACATACTGGGATGTCCGGTTCAAGGTTTGATCGTTTTGGTAGACAGCTAGTAGCTTTTGAGGGTATTGGATTATTTCTGGGATGAATGATTTTGATAATATGACTCTGATTATGTTTTGGGAAAGGAATATTGCTTTTATGAAAGTGTGTGCTAGAAATAGGCACAATACTCAGTAGTATAATGGTTTTACTAAGAACCTAAAACAAATCGTATATCTTGCGCAATCTGAATTTACTCACTTCATAGGTTTTTGCGAACATGCCCCTCTCCATGTAAAAATGCGGTTTCTTTGGTAGCATCGGCAGCAAGTCCCCAATCGCTGATAGCATCTTCGGCGAGTCCCCGCTTTCTCGTGTAGTTTTTGCAAATCGTAACCGGTCGTCTGGGTAGTTGAGTCGGATCGAGTAGTAGCATCTTCGGCAAGTCCCCTATCATCTTGACATCCGGGTCGAAGAACGAGATCGACAAATCGACATTGTAGCCGATAGATTAATCCTCCCGCTGTGGTCGCCAATTGTTTATGGGTAAAAATCGTTTCGCCGATTTCGGTAATTTCGGCGGTGAGTGAGAAACTGGTTCAAACCCTAAAAAAATATGCTTGCACGTGAGCACTTTATAGATTCGAGAGATCAATATGTACAAGTCCGGCCTAAACCAAGAAATGGCCGTTCCCGGACTTGCTTCGGTCACAAAGTGGAGGAGAAGGGTTGATTTGGGAGGAAGCCAAGAAAGGTGTTGAGACTGAGAATAGTGCAGGAGAGTAGTGTATCGACTTGTATCAGAAAGTGGAAGCTTCGGAAGCTTGCAAGAGATGAAAGCTTTTTGGAGAGCTTGCAAAGTTGCCTTTTCTGAGAGTGTAGTATTTTTCTCCTGACCGAAACTTGTTGTCTGGTGGAAATAGGTAAGACCTATTTATACAAGTCGAGATTGAAACGTACCCTGGCCTCATGAAGGAAGAGAGTAAAGGGTGAAATAATGGGAGGATGTGGTAACCGCAAGGTGTTTATGGGTGAAAACGTTTTCACCATTATTTCCTCATTTATTTGACCGCTTTATTCCTTTTCACGCTTTCTTAATGTGAGCGTAGTGTACGCTGCAAGCTGTGACCGCCAAACCAAAACCCTGGAAGGCATCCCCCAGTTTGTGTTGATATCTCGAGTGTTGGTTGCATTTCGAGTGTAAATGGCGCTGCTAGTGGCGCGTGTGGCATGTGCCATTGGCATGTGCGGAATGCCTTTGTTACGGGTTGCACCTTGAGTGCAAGTGGTAATGCCTTTGTTGACCATTACTTTCCCTTGTTTGAGCATAGACAATGTGTCAGGTGAACTTATTTATTTTCAGTATTCATACTTGTTCTGTTTTAGAGTGCACTCTTTTATTATATCTAATGTAGACACTAATTATTGTTTGTTGGTGTGGTGAGACACTTGATGGCCAACTTTAAAAAGTACTACAACGGGTTTAGCTTGCGAGACCCATCTATGGAATGCTGCCAAATGTTATAAGATGCATCATTTTAATGTAAGTATCTATTAGCCTCAATAAATTTTTTTTTTTTTTTTTACTCTTTATATTTTATGTTTGTACTTACAACTTAGTAATGTATTGTGCAACAACATATGGATGCTATGGCAGCTGAGTACCCAGATGCTGCAAGATGGCTCATAGATGAAAGGCCTGAAACCTGGTCAAGGTCTCATTTTCCAACTACTAGCAAATGTGAGCACATCAACAACAACTTCTCAGAATCCTTCAATAATATGGCCAAGAAGATGAGAGACAAGCCAGTCTGCAAGATGGGTTTGATGTATGGACAGATGGTAATGGGGCTTATGAGCAAGAGGAGGAATGAGGCTGTAAAGTGGAAAGATGGTGACTTGGTTCCAAAGGCATTGAAGTTGATTGAGAAGATGTGTGACTTGACCACTAATTTTAACCTGGATAGTGCTGTAAGGGGGAAAGTGTATGAAGTTACCAGTTGTCATGGAGCCATTTTTGAATAATTAACGCCAAAGAGGACTTGTAGCCGTTTGCAATGGCAACTAAGGGGATTTGTCTGCACAAAGATCTTTGTCTGTGCCTTAAAGCCATTGAGACCTCATGCAATTTGAGTAAGTTTTCTTTTAGTATGCTTTTGTCCTTGCATTTGTTTCTTTTCATTTGTTTTTTTTTTGCATTTGTTTTATTTGTTTGTGTTTTAGTTTCACACACTTGGTTTTATAATGCTGTTGTAGGTACTGTGACAAGTGTTATTAGGTGGATAGCTACAAGAGAACTTATGCTCCAGAGTTTACCCCATTATTAGGCCCAGATGACTATGAGAAGGTAAGTTTGAATATACTTTTGTTCTTTTATGTATTTTTTAATATGCTTTTGTCCTTGTTATTGTTTGTTGTGCAATAAATAAAGATATGGTCAATATTTGATTCTTTTAGGGTTTCACACTTTCTTTTAGGTTATAACTCTTTTTTGTTTCCTTCTTCATTTGCAGACAGCAAAGAAAGAGATGATAAAGCCTCCAATGAACATCGAAAAACGGGTAGACCAAGAGGAAAAAGAATCGAACTTATGATGAACCAAGTATCCAGTGGGAAAAAGACTAGAAAATGCAAGAGATGTAAAGAACCAGTCACTATGAGAAAACTTGTCTTTGGTGGAGCAGATTGTATCTAATCCAAAGGTACCAAAGGCTAGAACTGTGTTGATGGTGATACTCACACCGCATTTGAATCAGTCCATCCAAGAGGAATAAGAAATCTGCAAAGATTGTTCAAGGTTCATCTCACAGTGAAAGCACAAATGTTAGAGGTGGAAAGAAGACTAATTCCAAGAGCTGTGTTGGTGAATCTTCACATCAAGGTGCTGCAAGATCTGCTAAGCAAGGTGCAACGGAAACGTTCAACCGTAATCCTCTCGGAAGTCTTGTATGAACGGAATTTCAGCCATGTTGGTTCTATTAGCAACAAGGTAACATTTACAAGTGTCGATCCAAAAGGAAAGAAGAATAAGTCAAAGAAGTACATGAAGCTCTGAAACATTTTCTTTCTTTTATGTTTGTGGGTTTGTTTATGGATTTAAGGTCTGAAAATGAAAGACAATGTTTTGTTTAGTTTAACTTTTGAAGAACAAAGAGAACAAACTATGAATGTTTAAGACAATGTTGAATCCAATTTTCTTTTCATTACATTTTCAGATTTTTCTTAAATTCATTACATACTTCTAGTACTTTTCCTTTCAATGTTGTTTTTGTTTCAATTACAAGTGCATCTGATGCCCATCTGAAAGCATCACGTCTTTATTCTTACATACCAGGTAAGCTATATGGAGATTATGTTGATTCTTGCAAACCTTCGCTCTAACTTTGAATTGCGTTTTGTTTGAAGGTGGTTGATTGTGTAATGGACAGTTCTTGAAACAGTGTTCTTCTTCACATGCAATGCAGCTCTTTGAGCTTGGAAGTTTGATTTGAAGTGTTGTAGTTGGAGAAGAAGCAAGATCAAACCACTCAAAATAGTTATAGGTAGGATTCAAGCATTTGAAGAAGGCCCTTCCATTTGTTTGATCTGTTTTAGATCTCAACAATGCTCTAACTCCATTGCAAGGTACATATTTGCACCTTGAATAAACCCATGGGCAACTCTTTGTTTCATGACCTTCTTTGTCACACATAGAACACTCCACCTTGTCATTGCCATCATTGGAATTTGAAGATAAATGAACACCACCAACCATTTTTTTTTTTTTGTTAGATCTGGATGAAAAAAGGTGAGAAAATCTGAAGAAGGAAATATGCTTTTATTGAAGATAATGTTGTTGTTGGGTGATATGGGGCCCATTATTTTACTGACACGTGGCAAGATTGATGACGTGTATGCACAGTCAGCTCCGAGTTACTGTTCCAAATCGGCGAGTTAAACTGCAACTCGGCGAGTTGACTGATTCAAAGGGCTTAATTGTATTTTTATCCTACACTAATGGTGGCAAAAAGGTGGATAACCACCGTTAACCGTTTTTTTTCAAAAAAACAGTCAAAATCGGCCTATTTTTGTAATCCGAAAAAAAAAGAGGCCTACATTTGTAACCCTCAAAAAAAAAAGAGGCCTAGATCTGTAAATTACCCTAAAAGTTCAGTTATCCCTGCGAACCGAGTGCAATGGATAACAAAATGAGCATCAGAATTTAAACATCTAAAGCTGGTAGAAATTAAAGCAAAAGATGAAATCCCAATAAAACTTTGAAATCCTCACAAAGCAAGGCATAAAAGTAAATGTTTCTACACGAAGAAGTAAACAATAAGATTACTTCTTCCCAAAAGAGAAGAAAAATAGCTGAAAAATAACATCATTCATCAGCATGTTCAACTTCATTTTACATAAGCTTCAACCTCAGTAGTTGCTTGAACATCTGCCCCTTAAACAACAGTAAGGGTTTCTTGAGCAGTTTCTTGAGCAGATTTTTAGTATTACAGTACCCGACCCTTTAACTTCTGAAGTGCAGCATTTCCCATGAACAGGGTTCTGCGTTCTTAGTCTTCTCATACGGTGCAAACAGACGTTGGTTGGAACAAGCATGCTTTGCCCCGGTGTCCACCCACCATTCGTTCTTGATACAGTCAAGAACGAATGGTGGGTTGACACCAGGGAACCCAAACGACTACAGGTGTCTGATACGGAGATGTTTCCATGTGTCTGATACGGTAATTCCAAAAACCCATGATACGCGAACACGGTGGTACCCATAAATATACCGTAGTTCCCAACTGTTGGAACAGGAAAAATCCAATTTTCGTTCTTACATGATTTATCCTTGTTAGTTGTTGCTAACTTAAGCATGTCTATACCATAGTTGTGTGGTCGAAAAGAATTTGGTCAATGGGAATCTATCTAGTATACCTGAATTTGGATAAAATAATAAATTTTAAAAACATAGCTATATGCTCATGGAGTATCACTCTATCTATGTCCATAGTCCATACGTATAGACACGCAATACTGCCATCCATTAGAAAGGTCCGTGCAACTGAGCATAAATATATGGGCACACATTCAAGTTTTGAGATCCATGAGTAAGCATTGGATGCCACCATTTTAACTTCCGCTTCATCTTCATTCGTGGACGCTTAAGTTTTCTTCTCCTTAAGATTATGAAAGATCCATGATCGACAATCTTTCGCATGGTGCCCTTTTTTTTCCACAAGCTAAACATTCACCATCACACTTCTTTTTCTTCTCTTTGCCTTAGTCTTGTTTTGCTCCATTATTTTCAGTTTTCTTTTCTTTCAACTGGTTCCGTCTCCCACCGTAATCAATTTAACATCGTCAACAACTTTCTCATTTTTCTTTTCAAAAATACGGTTATCCTCTTAACTTGGAGCTTGTATACCAAACTTTCCAAGGTCATTTCTTTTGTTTTGTGTTTGAGATACTTCTTAAACTCCTTTCACGATGGGGGTAGTTTCTCAATTAAGGCTGCTACTTGATTCACTTAGAGTCATCATCTCGGCTTTCAATTCATGAAGTATAATCTGAAATTCTTGATCTCCATACTTCCTTAGCAGTATTCATAGGATGATAAACACAATTGTAGGTTGAACCCCGATTTGGTCTATATTTATTTTGTATTCTTTAGTGGATGGGTTTCAATAACCAAGAAACCACATAATGAGAACTATTATAAAACCATAGCCAAACCAAACCATAACCAAACAATTGAACAGACAAAAATCTGAAGATTCAGATGAATGATCCATTATTTCAAGAGCAGCAACATCAACTTCTATGTTCTGATGATGCGCTGATCTGATAGAGTAAATCAATGTGCTATATATTCTTGTAGACAAACACTTACATAAAAATGTCGGTTGATTTAGAGGTATAGCTCTTATGAAATGCTTTCATCTCTGCCATATGATATGGGATATATACTACTAGAGGGTAGAAGCTATTTGAATATTTCAGCGTATGGATCCGCAATTAAATAACGAAAAAACAGCTTTAATCATGGAGCACCACGAACATTCCTTTGATACCCAATATTGCGTCCCAGAGTAATCGAATTCACAAGGCAGCCCAAACCCATTACTTAAAGAATTCTAACAATCTGACTCTTACATCTCACTTACAATAGAACTTCGATAAATTAATCCTCGATAAGTTAATTACTTTGCTAAAATAATAAATTTCTCCGATCCCAACTAGGCTTGGATAAGCTAAATTTGAACTCCAGAAATTAATAACTTCGCTAAAAAAATAATTTTCTTTCGTCCCGTCGCTATTAATTTATCGAAGTTTTACTGTAATTAACATGTTTATCTTTTTACTTATAAACAACAAGAACTGAATTGACCCAGGTTTCAGAAAATGACTTGGGTTTTGGCAAATTGAATGTACATTATGATAAGCCAAGTGAAAGAACAAACAGCAAACATACTTTGGAGCCTAAGAGTGCATGAAAAGCATCAACATGAAGCCAGTAAAACTAAGGAAAGCAAGATTATGTGAAGGCGCAAGCCAGAAAATGATGAACAATTCAAACCAGGAACATAAAATTTGTTCTGGCTACATGGAACAAGAATATACAACCCTCATTAGGATATATACCTGCATCAACCTGAGCAATGAAGACAGGAGCTGAGTTCCAAAAGCTAGAGATTGCAGCTACTTATACAGTTCAGCTTTTTGAGCACAAACTTTATTTTTCTTTTCATTACATAATAATTAAATATAATTTTGTTCTGATCTCTTTTTTGGTTTGTTAATTTGAACAAAACAGGGCTGTAGAGAGGTCCAACTGTTTCCATGCTAGCCACAATGATAACCCGTGCCTTACATCGAGTACCCCGTACATGATCATATTTGGTGTATAACAAATCATATTCTCCTAAATACCAGACTTTGATCAAATTTCATGGCTATCAAAAGGTTGCTGCAGTCATGTCATTTACTTATTCCGGGATCGGAATGGGTCTCGGAATCGCTAATGTGGCACGTTAGCCTATATATAGTTTTTTTTTTCTTTTTTTCTTCTTCAAGTAATTGGTTTCATATTTATATTAAAATTGCTGAAATCTGTATACTTTATTCTTTTGTTTAGAAAATGGGAAATTCAAAGGAAGTCTGTCCGGAATTAGCATTGGTACGGTAACTCAAGCCCAAAAGATATGGAGGAAATCCCAAGCACTTGGAAATATTGCTTTTGCTTGCTCGTATGCGATGATCCTAATCGAAATTCAGGTACAATATTTTTTTACTTTTTCTATAACTGCTCCTCTTTGGTCTTTATTACTAAGAAAAAATAAATCACTGCTTTATTTTGCACGCTGTTCATCTTCAAAATACGCTCTAATTAACTGTGTTTATTTGGCACAAACAGGACACGTTAAGAGCACCACCATCATAAGCTACAACTATGAGGAAAGCAAGTTTATTCAGTTTTTCAACTACGACCATCTTCTACATGCTTTGTGGATGTATGGGCTATGCGGCATTCGGTAACATGGCACCAGGAAACCTTCTAACCGGGTTTGGGTTCTACAATCCATATTGGTTGGTCGATATTGCCAACGTTGCAATTGTAATTCACCTTGTTGGAGGTTACCAAGTCTATTGCCAGCCCTTATTTGCCTTCATAGAGAAATGCGCAGCAACTAAATGGCCAAAGAGTGATTTCGTCAACAAAAACTTTCAAGTAGCTATCCCAGGATGCCGCCCTTACAATCTCAACCTATTCAGAGTTGTTTGGAGAACACTATTTGTAGTGCTAACTACACTTATATCGATGCTTCTTCCGTTCTTCAATGATGTTATTGGGATTATTGGCGCATTTTCTTCTGGCCGTTAACTGTTTATTTCCCGGTGGAGATGTACCGAAGAAACAGAGACGAAGAGAAAACTAGGAAGAAGAGATAATTGTATTGCTATGTATATTATGTATTACAGTATAGGATATTTATATTTACATATATCTAATAACTCTCCATAATAGAGAAATCTAACTTTGGTAATCTAGAACCTAAAAGGAAGTTCTCCTAACGGTAAACAAATATATGGAAATAATATTATCACTAATTAAGATAGACGATATCTTGTCAATATCCTTGATATTCTCCTTCAATTTCCTTGATATTCTCCAACACTCCCCCTAAAGTTGGTGCGTAAATATCTATTGAGCCCAACTTGCCTAGTATCTCCTCAAATCTGGCAGCGGAAAGTCCTTTCGTGAAAATATCAGCTAATTGTTGAGCACTCGGAACGAACGGGGTACAAATAACATTATTCTTCAATTTTTCTCTAACAAAGTGGCAGTCTACTTCAATATGTTTTGTTCGCTCATGAAAGACAGGATTAGAGGCGATATGCGCAGCAGCTTGATTGTCACAAAACAATTTGGTTGGATGAGGTGAAGCAAACCCCAAATCACGTAACAAAGCTCGAAGCCAAATAATTTCACATGTCGTTAACGCCATAGCTCGGTATTCAGCTTCAGCACTAGACCGTGCGACAACATTCTGTTTTTTTTCTCCTCCATGTTACCAAATTTCCGCCAACAAACGTACAATATCCAGTAGTAGACTTCCGATCCACCGGACATCCAGCCCAATCTGCATCCGTGTAAGCGGAAATAGACATAGAATAATTACCAGAGATGGAACGTTGTCCATTTTTACGCATCCATATGCCTCTTCCAGGAGAGCCTTTCAAGTATTGCAAAATTCGGTTAACGGCATGCATATGATTAACTGTAGGCGCATGCATAAATCTACTTACAAGGCTAACAGCATAAGAAATATCCGGTCTTGTAATAGTGAGATATATAAGTTTACCCACTAACCTTTTAAACTGACCACTATCAGAAAGTAACTCACCATCTTCATCTAGCTTTGCTTGGCTATCAATAGGTGTTTTTGATGGTTTTACACCCAAATTTCCTGTTTCTTTCAGTAAATCCAATGCATATTTTCTTTGATTTAGAAAAATACCTTTCTTTGAGCGGGCAATTTCTATGCCGAGAAAATACTTCAAAGTTCCCAAATCCTTGATAGCAAACTTATTATGCAAGAGAGACTTTAGTTTTTCAATACCAACATAATCGTCACCGGTTATCACTATATCGTCTACATAAACTAAGACAATAGTTGTACCTGACGTACCTCTTTTAACAAATAATGTTGGATCCGCGGAACTTTCTTTAAAACCATTTTCCTTGAGAACGGAACTAAGCTTTGCGTACCATGCTCTTGGCGATTGCTTTAGTCCATAAATTGCCTTCTTAAGTTTACATACAGCTCCCATTTTGCCTTCTTCTGGATGGCCAGGTGGGATACTCATATAAACTTCTTCTTCAAGGTCTCCATGTAGAAATGCATTTTTTACATCCATTTGAAAAAGTTTCCAGTCTTGGTTTACTGCTAAAGAGATTAGAACTCTAAATGTATTCATTTTCGCAACCGGAGCAAATGTTTCCTTATAGTCTTCACCGTACGTTTGTGTAAATCCTCTAGCGACAAGTCTCGCCTTATACCGCTCTATGGTCCCATCACTCTTGTACTTTATTTTATATATCCAACGGCAACCAACAGCCTTTTTACCACGCGGCAGCTGAACGATATCCCAAGTTCCATTCTCATCAAGAGCTTGTAGTTCTTCTTTGGTCGCCGTCCTCCAAACAGGAATTTTATTTGCTTCCGTGAAGTTCTTTGGCTCTTCCTCCCTGGACAAGGAAGTAAGAAAAGTTAAATAAGGTTGAGAAACATTATCATATGTAAAACACTCTTGAATAGGATATGTTGCAGCATGATATGTATAAAAATCCTTTAATTTTTCTGGAGCCTTGATTTCTCTGCTTGATTTTCTTAGGAACGACTCCGTAGCACGAGTAGTTGTATTACTGTCCACACATGTTGGTGGAGTCAAAACTCTTGGCACGTTTGCTGGTGGTGATGACGCATTTTGAGTGATATTTGGGTTCGCACACGGTGGAGTTTGACTTTCACTATTAATATTTTGTGCTGTAGCTTGAACAGTAGAATTGTATTCACATGTTGGAGTGATTTCCTCATGTTCACTGGATATAATTGTTTCTGAATTTTCTACAGGAACACTTGTCTCTGTACTTGGTGACTCTTTACTTGTCATGGGTACAAGTGGTATTAAATCTCTTGATGACTCCCCCTGGGATGGATTCCCATGATTCTCTTTAAGCTGGAAATAAGGAGCAGCTTCATCGAACCGAACATCTCTTGAGATAATAATTTTGCGAGCGGCCACATTGTAACAGACATATCCTTTCTTGGTTGAAGAATACCCAAGAAACACACATTTTATGGAACGCGCATCCAATTTATCTCTTTGAGTTGCCTGCAAATGAACATAACAAACACATCCAAATACCTTTAAATGCGACAAATCAATCTTTCGATTTTTTAAAACTTCTAATGGAGACTTAAAATCTAAAACTCTAGTAGGAAGTCGATTAATTAGATATGTCGCTGCTAAGACCCCGTGAGACCAATACTTTTTAGGAACATTCATTTGCAACATTATAGCTCGAGTTGTTTCTAAAATGTGTCGATTTTTTCTTTCGGCCACACCATTTTGTTGTGGTGTGCCTACACAACTTGTTTGTTGAATAATGCCATGGTCACTAAGATATTTAGGCAAGAGACCCTTACAATATTCGGTTCCGTTATCACTTCGAAAAATTTTAATCTTCGCACCGAACTGGTTAGTCAACATGCTATGAAAAATTTTGAAAGTTGAAAATACATCAGCTTTCGACTTTAGTAGATATATCCAAGTACTACGAGAATA
Source organism: Papaver armeniacum (assembly GCA_023531295.1). Classification (NCBI taxonomy): domain Eukaryota; kingdom Viridiplantae; phylum Streptophyta; class Magnoliopsida; order Ranunculales; family Papaveraceae; genus Papaver; species Papaver armeniacum. Next base: position 55,283 of record JAJJWW010004573.1, read on the forward strand.
GTCATCAACAAATATAACAAAATACTTATTACCATCGTACGATTCAATAGGTGAAGACCATAAATCAGAGTGAATAAGTTCGAAAGATTTAGCAGACACAGATAACGAATTATTAAATGGCAATCTAGTTTGCTTAGAAAATTGACAAACATCACACACACCAGCCTCTAAAGAAATAGAAGGAAAAAGTTTTGTTAAAACACGAGCTGATGGATGCCCAAGGCGTTTATGCATAATATGGTTCTCAACCAAATTTTTTGTATGGCATGCTTTATTAGTAGGATTGAATAAGTAAAGTCCGTTGGAATATATTCCTTCACCAATCGTCTTCTTCGTTTTTCGATCCTGAAATACCACAGAATTAGGTGAGAAAATAACATTACAATTTAAAGATCTTGTAATTTTTCCGACCGATAACAATTGAACCGGAAAAGACGGCACAACTAGAACATTAGAAGCGGAATTTTCTGGAAAGAAATTAATTTTTCCACTCCCTAGCACTGGCACAGTAGCACCGTTAGCTACAGAAACATCATGTTTCACAGTATTAGGAATGAAATCATATACATCTGTTGTGTTATTAGCCATATGATCGGTGGCTCCTGAATCAATTATCCAAGAATTAATCACTTTAGATAATGATGTAAGATAAGCATGAAAGTTACCTGAAGCGTGGGTTGAAGAAGAATCAGAAGGAGCAGACTTACTCAGTTGTTGCATTAGAAGTTTCGCCAAATCATTTACCGAAAAAAAAACCATCGGCTACTGCGGCATGATCTTTTCTGTTTTTATTGAAATTATTTTTGAGATGTGGGTGTAGAACCCAACAACGATCTACGGTATGCCCAGTTTTCTTGCAATGATCACACTGGAAATTCTCCTTTTTGTTTTTATAAACTTGCTTACCTCTGTCTGTCCCCGAAAAACGTCGCTTGTCTTCTTTCTCCACAAGAAGAGCACTTGTTTCTCCTTTCTCAAAAACATTTTTGGAGTCAATACTCATTGATTTCTTGCGGGTTTCTTCTCTTTGAATCATAGCACAAATACTTGATAATGCAGGAGTATCAGCATTCATAAGCACATTACTTTTGAGATTCTCATAATCCGGTTTCAAGCTATTGAGCAATGAAAAAATCTTATCTTCTTCAGCCCTTTTTAAGAGAACTGTTGCATCAGTGGTATGTGGACGATACATATCAAGTTCATCCCACATCCTTTTCAGATTCCCAAGGTGTTCAGTAAAAGATTTCTCATCTTGATTTGCCATAGCGATTTCACGCTTCAACTCAAATATGCGAGCTGCATTGTTTTGACTACCATATAGCCCAGCTACAGCTTCCCACAATTCTTTGGCTGAATCAGAAAATGAGAAAATTTCAGCAATAGGTGCTTCCATAGAATTAAGAATCCAAGTTCTGACTGTTTGATCATCTGAAATCCAGTCTTCATATTTCGATTCTTCTTTAGATGGAGGACAAATTGTTTTTCCATTAATAAAACCTAATTTTTTTTTTCCACCAAGAGCCAAAGTCACTACACGCGACCAAAGAACATAATTGTTCCCGTTAAGCAATACCGATGACAACCTCCCATTAGTGTTAGCTTCACTCTGAGACATTTTTGGTTGAAGTTTTCAACCAAAAAAAAAAAAAAAAGAAACAAAAAAACAAAAAATTCACGAAACAGGATCGAGTCCTGCTCGGGATATCATGAAGAAACAGAGACGAAGAGAAAACTAGGAAGAAGAGATAATTGTATTGCTATGTATATTATGTATTACAGTATAGGATATTTATATTTACATATATCTAATAACTCTCCATAATAGAGAAATCTAACTTTGGTAATCTAGAACCTAAAAGGAAGTTCTCCTAACGGTAAACAAATATATGGAAATAATATTATCACTAATTAAGATAGACGATATCTTGTCAATATCCTTGATATTCTCCTTCAATTTCCTTGATATTCTCCAACATGTACATATCACAGAAAAAGATACCCAAGTGGAGTCCCAAATGGCTTTGCCTTCAACTACTGAGCGCTATTTGTTTAGTAATCTCAATTGCAGCTACACCCGGCTCAGTGGCAGGTGTCGTCGATGATCTTAAGGTTTATCATCCCTTCAAATCTAACTATTGATGATGATCGACCTTCATCATTGGCTCAAGGAAAGGAACCGTCCGCTGACCGAGAGAAATCGGCCACCGACTCTAGGCACTCACCAAGTTGTAGTTCCCTGTTCATAACAATATTAAAAGTTCCTACTGTTGGTATTTCGCATCAAATGTTGCATTTTACTCTTTTTGTTGCAGTAGTCCGTATTTATTAATTAATTTATGTAGGTATTTAAGTGGAAATCAACTACTATATGGTTCATTCAAATACTGAGCACGTAGCCATGGTGTAGTCTACTGAGTTGAGCATCAAAGTTCTTTTACACTTTTTCTTCTTTGATCGACAATCTTTCGTATAATCTGAAATTCTTGGACTTGCGCCATGACAAACTTGGTATCTGTCATCTTGAGGTCCGATAATCGAGCAACCATGAATTTCTTCACTCCCCCGATTCGATCCATATTTCTTCTCTAAGGATCCCCTAACTTCCTTGGCAGTATTCATAGGATGATAACACAAAATATAGGTTGAACCCCGATTTGGTCTATATTTATTTTGTATTCTTTAGTGGATGGGTCTCAATAACTAAGAAACCACATAATGAGAACAGTTATATTATAAAATCTGGTGGAATATCTAAAGACGCTTTATTTCAGAGAGCTTGGTGCTGGCTGCTGTTGAACTTGAAGTTGATACAAGCGGGAGAAAAAATTACCCTGACCAATCACTTGTTTCGTGAGTCGGTCCTGAAAGAAACAAGAATTATGGGGAAAATAAGCAAATAAGAAGTGAAAAATTGTAAAGAGTTTGCAAATATGGTGTGTTGCACACCACTATCTATAAACCAAAGATCAATAAAGGCAGTAGTTCGAAGTTTACCTGCAAAGTTCACTCGAGGCTCCATCGGTGTAGCTTCAGCTGGAGGACTTGCAGTAATGTTCTGCTGCTCTTCTTCTTGTTGAACAAGGTTAAAAATCCTCATGTATGGCCTATATTTATTTTGTATTCTTTAGTGGATTGGTTTCAATAACTAAGAAACCACGTAATGAGAACAATTACAAAACCATAGCGCCAAACCAAACAATTGAACAGAATAATCTAAAGATGAATAATGCATTTCAACGGCATCAATATCAACTTCTAATGATGCGCTATACATCTGATCTGACAGAGCAATTTAACAAATCAGAGCTTGAAAAATTCGGCCAAAAGAAATCTTGCGAACACACTTACACTGAGATATTGGTTAATTTCATAAGGTAAAGCTTTTTTACCAAAATGCGTTCTTCTTTTTCAGCTTGGAATCTGGAAAAATACTTTCCACTGTTTATATGATATGGGATACTCGAAGGTAGGAGCTATTTGAATAATTCACCTTATGGATCCGTAATTTAATACCGGAAAAACAGCTATAATCATGGATCAACATGAACATTTCTTGCGTCCCAGAGTAATCGGCGTTATTTTTTGGTGCCGGTTCAAAAAGATGGCCCTATACATACTGGTTCAAAAATTGTGCTAGCATTGTTACGGAGCCAAATACCACACTAGTCCTAGCACTGCACTATGGAAGGTTACCAAGTACTACTATATATTTTTCTTAGTTATAATTATAGCCTTACAGCTGATGGACTTGGTAGCAAATTTTGTGATTGCCTGGATTCATCATTGGTAGGAGCGGTGTGAGAGCTGTTCGGTAGCCATGCCTTGGCTAGTGCATACCAGAATAATGCATCACTCACTTCACTAGCCAAGAGATGACTATTTCTGTCATAATAAAGTAGACTTGCATCGGGATTCGGGTTAAACGGAAGTCCCAGAATTGCTGGGAAAAGAGTGATTCGGAATCAAAACCTGTTGTGCTTCTTGTTTTGCCAAAAAAAAAAAAAATACAAGGTAAGCCACTTACATACAGACCACTTGCGTCTTAACTTAAAGATAACATCTCCATTAGACTACAAATCTGCGATGCTCACGCAACTCATCTGTCTTGTCAAAATACCTTCAGAAACATTGCCTATTTTTGGATCATAACCAAACCTTTCATGGAATGTGTCATGTAGTAAGTTACAGGAAGACTACCATAATTGGATCTGTGGCGCAATGGTAGCGCGTCCGACTCGGATCGATGAAGGTTGCGTGTTCGATTCACGTCGGGTTCAATTTTTTCATTTTATTTTTATTCCCTTAATTTCTTATGATCTGTTCCTTTAAGTTCATTTGCTGGAGCTAATAGGGTGTTTTGGGGTAGCTCGTCTTGAATAGCTAAGAAAATTCGAAGACTATGAGCTTAAAGCATTTTTGTTATAGGGAAAGCTAAAACGTTTAGGGGGAAAGCTGGGTTTATATGGGTGGAACTAAAAATTCTTTAAAACCTTTAATCACGCGTCAGCTTTCCTGTTTCTACCAAATATTCTGTGATACTCTGTTAAGAGCTTTGATCTGATTAAAGGATTTTTACCCACTCTTCAAAGCAGAGCTTTGATCAGATTTAAATAGTCTGGGATGATTTCTTAATCAGCAAATTTAGGATCTCTAAGTTTTGGTGGATAAAGAGACCCCAAGCCTGCACCGCGATGGGCAAACTCAAGTATAAGTCGAATGCAGTCTCCACATAATTGATAGATGGCTCGTAAAAAGTTCGCATGGGAAAGAATTTCGTAAAACAAAGGAAAATTGGGGTTATAAAGAGGGAGGGATAATTGATGTTTGATACTTACATTTTGTCCAACATTAGCATTTGGTCTAACATTTGTCCAACTTAGGATTTGGTACCTGGAATTCACGTTGACTTCCATTGACTCAGTTAAGTGTAATTATAATTAAATTTATTATCTAAATATTTGTGCATTTACAATTACACCCTTCACATGGACTGAATTGACCTTATAATTGCAGGCTCACATTTTTTACACCCTTAGAAATTCTAACCTAACTCCCCATCCTTCTTCTCGCTTCCATTTCCGACGGACTTACACCACCACCACAACCATCGTTTCCCGGCAAGAACCTAAATTTCTTAATTCACTCATCGAAAAACACCAAGGCTTCTATAAAACTGATTAGATCTCATTTCAATTCATTCATCAATCAGTAGCTTATATATCACAAATTCAAAATCAATAAAACCACTCATTTTGGCCGTAAGTAATTGAACTTCAATGAGAACAATTTTGAAGAACACGAACAAGAAATTTAATCCCGTTCAGTGATCTATACCTCTCATTAAAAAAAACAAGCATATCAAGCAGACAAAAAAAATTCTTCATACTCTAATTCCGCGTCGTCATTTTCTTCCTTAACATCGCCATCACTCCACCATAACCAACAACACCATTTCAAAAAAATTTAACAACCGAAATTGAGTTTTCCATTTAGTGAAATTAGGGTTTTGATACAGTTTCTTCTTTCACTTCTTCCATCTATAATCAACATCTTCTACACCATGTCTTGCTAACTTGAACCCACTAGATACATTTCCTTCCGCAGATACTAAAAAAACCCATTTTTAATCCATCTTCCTCTCCCATTTCATCTCAGCCTCGATTTCTCTTTACAAACCAATATACCCCATCAACGGTCCATCAAATCCCCTTAAAATTTCTCTCGTAGACCATCATCAATCTTCTCGGATTCAAATCGAGCTTAAACCAAACTAATTATTCAATTCATTTGTTAAGGTGACGAACATATCCAATTGGGTTTTCCATTTAATGAAATTAGGTTTTTGATTCAGTTATTGGGTTTCGATTCAGAAAATTGGGGTATTGATTTGGTGCAGAAAATAAGGGTTTTGTTTGATTCAGATATTGGAAATTAGGGTTTTCAATTGGGGATTCAGTAAGTTAGGGTTTTCAAAGGGGATTCAGAAATTGGGGTTTTGATTCAGTAAATTAATGTGTTGTTGTTGTTGTTGAGATTTCATATTATGAAGAAAATCTTTTAAAATATCCAACGAGCAAATGGTTTTCATGTAAAGGGAAGAAGAAGATTAAACCAGTTTGCAACTCAGTAGTGGAGGGAAGAAAACTAGTCTTGGAGACTTTGGACACGGAGGAAGAATAAAGAGTTGGATATATGATCTCTTACCGTACGTTAAAAGGTTTCACCAAGGTCGTTGGATCCTAGGGCCACTTTAGGGTATATTTGTAAATTCAAAAATAATTTCTAACATAAAATTAAATATTTGCCGGTCAAAACGGTCAAAGACAGTCAACGTGAATTCCAAGTACCAACCACTAAGTTGGACAAATATTAGACCAAACACTAATGTTGGACAAAATGTAAATACCAAAAACTAAATAACCCAAAGAGGGATAGGGAGACCAGCAAGAAGTTGGTCGAGCGAGACTATAATTTCTTCATTGCTGCATTGATGATCAGAAAATAATTTAGCAGAAAGAATGAACTTAGGACCATCATCAGGAATGGTGGATAATGTAAAACCTTTTTCTTTAAAGTCTTTTTGAATCTCTTCAAATTCACTGTCATATTTACGACCGCTTGGAGGCATTTTTGAGTATGGGAATGGAGAAGAAGTAAAGATCAAAAAGGAGAAGAAATTAAAAAATTGCAGTAGCAGAAGCGGAGCTTGCGGAAGAACAGTGAAGAAAAATTGCAGAGAAAATGAAAGGAAAAGTAAAAAGAAAGCAAAAGAAGACGTTGTCATCCACTATGTAATATCCTATATAAAGGACCAAACAGATTTGAGAGATGGGATCTTTAGAGAGAGGTTGGAGAGAACAAAGGGTTATTTTGTTTTTGGTACTCAGTTTTTGTCCAACTTTTGAGTTTGGTCTAACATTTGTCCAGCTTGGCGTTTGGTACTTGAAAATGACGTTGACCTGTGTTGACTCACGTGGATTTTGACTTCTGTTAATTAGAAAAAAATAAAAATTATATAAAATCTAATTTTTAGATGAGTTTACATTTATGCCCTATTACTTTACTAATATTGACGTAGTAAGTTTGGGAATCATCTTCTCTGCCTCTCTATGGCCGCACCCACCATTATCACTTTCTTGTTTCTTCGTATCCTCATTACTAATACTACACCAGACTATCTTCCCACTTTCTCTTTCACCCCTAACTAATTTCGTTTTGCTTCCACTTATTAATCAAAGATACGAAAAGTTCACAATACAACATCACCAGATTCACCACTTACCCAAGCAGCTCCACTAAATATGTCTCCTAGTTATCCAATTTCAAAATCACATATATATAATCCCACGACTCAATTGTTGTTGTTCTTGCTGGACACATTTGTAGCATTTGAAATCAGTAATCACTTATACAGATCGTCAACATTAATTAATTTTAAAATGGAACCTATCAACATCTATGTTGGGGGAGACTTACCAAATCCGAGCCGCTATGCGCAATACGAAACCTACACAAGCAATGACATACAAATGCGGAAATAACACAACTACGCAATATAGAAGCAATCACACAACACCGGCAATTACGTGGAAAAACCCCTCCAAGGTGAAGGGTAAAAAACCACGGGCAAATCTTCCACTATAACAACAATGGGTTACACACAATTCTCCCAATTTGGGGATAACAACAACTTCAAGGTGCATATAGCACTTGGATAACTAATTTGCCTAATTACACTCACCACTAGGGTGGATCAACAATTCATTCACCTAAATAGGTAAGATTCACTATCAATTTGAGAATAGCAAGAGTAAGATTACTTACTACTAGAGTTTGAGCAAACCCTAGATTTTCCCCTTTGAAGAGATGTGGAAATTGATAAATCAATCTTCACCACAACAACCAATAGATCCTTAGCTAAGAACCCTTTCTTCTTCTCTTCAAGATAACTTCAATCTCACCAAAAATGGTGGCTTAACCTTTCTCCCTCACTCTCTTTCTCTTCTTCCTCTCTTTCTTTTCCTCACAACAAAAATGAAGAAGATAAACTCAATTTCTTCTCCTGATGCCTTTTGGTCCTTATAACCAAAAACATAGGCATGTGCTAGTTGACTTCCCCCATTAGCTAAGGGGCACACCTGGACTGTTGAGCCATAAGGCAGTGACCAGGCCCAACAATCTCCCCCTCACGACTTATGGAGAGGTACCCGTCACCACCAAACCTGCCCTGCTGCAGAAATACACATGCTTGTATTTTGGTAGCGACTTTGTCATCATATCGAACCGTTGTCATCTCGTATGGATCTTCTCAATATACAAGACCTTCTCGTCGAGAACTTCTTGTATCCACCGATACCTAATATTGATGTGCTTGGACCTCGAGTGAAAACTCGAATTCTTGCCGAGATGGATGGCACTGCTGTCACAAAGAAACGATGAACCTTTGTTGCTTCACACCGAGTTCTCTAACAAACCTCTTCATCCATATCATCTCCTTGCAACTCTCTCGTAGCTGCAATGTACTCGCCTCTCGTAGTAGATAATGCCACACATTTTTGTAACTTGGATTGCCAAGACACGCCTCCCCCGCATAGGTAAATAAGTAACCCGATGTCGACTTGAGACTGTCTTGAGCACCCGCCAAATCCAATCTGTAGCCAACTAACTCGGCTTGTCACCTCCATAACACAAACACATATTAGAAGTACCCCTTAGATACCGTAGTATCCATTTCATCGTCTCCCAATGCTCCGGACCGAGGATTTTAGAGAAATTTGGGGAATGTCTGAAGTATCGCGATGTACAACTATTCAATCTCGCGACACTTCTTATCCCTCGCTTCGGGTTCACGTCTTTCGGCTATTTTGTGTGTCGTTATTTCCCATCGCGTCGTTTATTTTAGTTTCCTGCGACTCCCCTCATGATGCAAGTCGTTTATTGATCCCGCGAGCCCTATGCATTGCGATATTATGATCCTACAGATGAATCGGGAACTTAGGGTTCGTTATTGATACAAATCGAGAGATTTAGAGAAGAACGACACTGTGATGAAGATGGGTTTAAAATCGAGTTGAAACCAGAGGAGGGGATGACGTTCATAGCTCATGGAGAGAAGAAATCGGTCGGAGCCTATTCTTGCAATCGGTTAAAGGGGAAGGGCTTATGAGTCGGTCTCGTAAACCGATAGAACTGGGTTTGAGATTCAATTGAGTTTCATGGGTTGGTGGTATCTTTGTTGAAGAATTGAGAATAGGGTTTCTTTGTGTTCGAATTAAGAAGCTCGGGGAGAAGCCGAATCGGAGAATACGGATGAAGAGATTCGAGAGGAGAAGCGGTGAGACCCGAAAAAGAAGTTGCTCGATCGGTGATGAACAAGGTCATTGAAGAACAAAAGGGGATCTGCTGAGATGAAATTGGTGGTGGTTACTTGTGGATGAATGGTCGATTGCAGCAGGGAATTTGAGGGTTTGATGGTTGAATTTGGGTCGGGATTACATTTGTTGAATCATGTGAAACGGTGGAGTGGTGAGATTGAATTAAGCTTGCAGTGATGCAACTGAGCTTGAGATAATTGGTATTGCTTGAGGCGAATTAGGTGCTGTTTCTGTGGCGAGTTGGGGTTCAGTTGGTGTTGAAGAATTTCATGGGTTTTTGGTTTGAAATGTTTGGCACTGCAATAGACTGATTTACAGGGTTGGAGCTAATGGAGTTGGTGCTGTTTAAGTGGTGTGCTAATTGGTGTTTGCAGTGTAGCTGCAGTTTGTACTTTAATCGAGGAGCAAAAAGTGATTCTTTGGTATGAGGATGGTTCGGTGTTGGCTTGGCAGTGAATGGGAATTCTTTGCCGGTGATGTGGTATCTTGGTGTTAGTTTGGATCGACCCGGGCAAAGAGCTCAAATCGATGTGAGAGTCGGGGCGACAAGTTAGAGGTTTACGGAATTGCAGGTGATAATGGGTTTGATGGTGAAGCTTCATGGCTGCAGGTTTGGAGTTTGACCGCAGCCTAGGCTCAATAAAAGGCCGATAAGAAGTATGAGAGGAGTTAGCAGGCGAGTTGCGGGACAAAAGCTACAGGTGCGGCGGGCGGGGCCATAATGGTCAAGCTACAGAGTGTTTGCGGTTGGGGAAGAGCATGGATGGATTGGGAGGTGGAATTGAGGGCCAACATGGTGGCGAGATGCTTGGCTGTCGTGCAAGCCGTGCAATGGCCTAGGCATGGGTCACTCAGTAGAGTAAGCTCAAGCAAGACCGACTCGGAAAGCCGACTCACCATCGGTTTGACCTGATTGACTAAGTTGACTGAGTTGGTTGACCCGTTTGACCGTTAGTCCTAACGGTGGACCGACGGAATATTCCGTCGCATATTCCCTTGACATACAGAATTTTCAGGTGGCCGGCGACGACTATTCCGGTCAAATTCCGGCCACAATACCAGTTTTCCGGCGAGCCAAAAATTCCAGAATTTTCTATGGACTTCTCTCATGGGTGTGAAGACTTGGACTAGGAGTTGGATGGAGAATTGGGCTCAAACTTGGAAAGAGAAGATGGAAGAAGAGAAAGACTTGAATTTGTAAATTGAATTGCTAAAGGAAAAGGATTCTATTCCTTGGAAGAGTTGGAGAATATTGAAGCCTATAAATAGAGAAGTTTTCCACATCTTTTACACACCTCTTTACACACACATCACTTGTGTTTTTGATAGCTTTTGAAAATTCTTCTTTTTAATTATTTGTGTGAACTCTTGAAAATTCTCCTTTTAATTATTATTTGTGTGAATTTCAAAAACATGAGTAGCTAATTTTATTATTGATTGAGGATGAATTCCTAGTTCTTAACATATGATTTAAGTTTTTGTTTTCAATTCTATCTTGAAGTTTTTCACATAATTATCGTTTGTTTTTACTAATAGGAATGATCTTAATGACATTCATGATTGATTGATAGATTGTTTAGAGTGCACGCTAAATTGATTTGTTAATTTGATCTAAAGCTAGTGAAAGTTAGGGGATAAGTAATCGTTTCTTGACTCTTTACATAAGTAGCAAACACGAGACCTCATGAGGGATTCCGTGGAGCAATTGTGTGTGAAAACAACGTTAGCAAGTAGAACTTGATCTAAGAGTCTAACTACTAATATTGACCTAATAAGTTCATAAATCTTAATGCGTTTATTTAAATTACATCTAGAGTGATCTACTACTAGGTGGTTTGGTAAATAGAATCAGTAGTCGAGAACTTCCGTATCCGTGATACAAGGAATTTAGGGGTTTATCACCGATCTAGTTTGCTTTACCTACGGTTGGTGATAATTTGTGACTAATAACAAGTAGAAAAGAACATAACTTGATTCATTGTTTCGTAACGAAGAAGGATTCCTTGGTCTTGTCTCTCTTATTGCTTTCAACTTTCGATTTTAATTTCTTTGTTTATTTTCTTTTACTTTTTACACCCCCCTTTTGTGACAATTTTTACAACTAGAATCTCTTGCTCCTCGTGGGAACGAACTTGACTTCCATTATATTATTTTTAATTGAGTGGAAATAGATATTAATTTGATTGCACCTACGACACGCATCAGTGCTCCAGAAATGGTTTCAATCTCTGACCATTGACCTTGAAGATGTTCTTGGTTGCTGGGTTTTCGATTTCAACAGCTCCATGGGGGAAAACGGTACGTACCAAGAATGGTCCTGACCATCGAGAACGTAACTTTCCCGGAAACAAATGCAAACGAGTGTTGTACAATAAAACTTTTTGGCTTGGTGTGAAGGACTTGCGCAGAATGCGCTTGTCGTGAAACACTTTCATTCTTTGTTTGTACAATTTGACACTATCATATGCATCATTTCTCAATTCTTCTAACTCATTGAGTTGAAGTTTCCTTTGGGTACCAACTTTATCAAGATCAAAATTCAACTTCTTTACTGACCCAATATGCACGATGTTCTAACTCTACGAGGTAGATGACAAGCTTTACCGTACACAAGTCTCAAGGTGACATCCCAATGGGAGTCTTGTATGCAGTTCTATAGGCCCACAAAGCATCATTTAAGCGCAAAGACCAATCTTTCCTAGAAGGATTAACGGTCTTCTCAAGAATATGCTTAATTTCCCTATTAGAAACTTCTACTTGGCCACTGGTTTGAGGATGGTAAGGTGTTGCTACCTTATGAGTGATTCCATACTTGCGCTCAAGTGATTCAAAGGGTCTATTGCAAAAATGACTACCTCCATCACTGATTATTGCTCTAGGTGTTCCAAAACGGGAGAAAATGTTTTCCTTAAGAAAAGAAAGAACAACTTTATGATCATTTGTTTTGGATGCTGTAGTTGCAGGATTTCCTACACTACACCCCTCATTAGATTCAACACAATTAATCCATTTGAAGATGAATAACTATGAATTTGATTGATTATTTTCTTGAAATGTTTACAAAGAAAGATAGAACAGAATTAAGGAAATTACAATCACTCTAGATTTTCTCTCTCCTCAAAACTTGCTTAACAATTCAAAAGGACCTCCTCTACAACAGATTTACTCAACCCTTTATATAGGGTATTACATAGTGGATGACAGCTAAGCTGTCCTTTATTTTCGGGAATGACTCGCGAAGTATCGCAAGTGTATAAATGTTCGTCTTCGCGACACTCCTAAATCTCGCCAAATCTTCACACTTTTCTCATGTTCGCATGTCGTCACCCATTCGTCATTTATATTATTTCCTGCGACACCTTCGCAATCATCGTTTATGGATCTCGCAAGGTAAAGATGTCGCGATATTCGATCCTACATCTTGCCTCTTCTCATGTCTTTTGCGAAGGAGAAAATGTCATGAGAATTTATAATTTAAAATGCCGCAATTGCTCATCTTTATCTCGCGATTGTTCACTTTTATCCGTTTTATTCATGTACGGAATTTATTACATGTGTTTCTTCTTCCACTCTTTTCTTGACACGTCTCTTTCAACCGCTTATTCTTGACCATTCACGTCCCATCTCGCATTAAATGCATTTGTTTTTCTCGAGGATTCTCTTCTCTATATATAGTTTTCTTACCCTTCTCTTTTTCTCTTTTATTTTCCCTCTGCAACTTCCTTTCAACTTTCTTCCTCCGCAATTTGCGCTTCTGCTACTGTAATCCTCTCCTTCAATTCTTCATTCATTCCCATACTATATTAATGGCTTCACTTGGTCGTACATATAAACCTCTTTTTGAAAAAACTCAAAAGAAATTGCAGGAGAAGGGTTTCACTTTATTAACCATTCCTGATCAAGAATCTTCGTCTATTCTCTCTGCAAAACTGTTTTCTGATCATCAATGTGATGATCAAAAAATCATAGTCTCATTAGGTCAACTCCTCGCGGGCCTTCCCATTCCTTTATACAATCCCGAGATACCATTATTCTATGAAATTCTTGATCACGAGAAATTCTCGCGAGCTATTTATCAATTGAGCGACGACTGCATCCGTCTAATGCTTGAATTCGCCAATCGTGGCGCTGGTAGAGGATCTTTATATCCTAATGATGTCGAGAGATCCTAAATTCGCAAATTTACAAATAGTCCGAGAAATATACCGTGGACAACTTTTTGAAAATTATAAAGTAATAAATATGAGAAACGATAAATCTCGCTGGGGTGCTCGGTTGAAAAGAAAAGATAATATTTCCGATGACAAGCTGCTTATGCAAGATATTGATTGGCATTCGGGCAACAATAGTACTCCTCGTCATTCCAAAGATGAGAAATGGTGGGTTGTTCCTTTATTTTTGAATGGACCCTATATCGCAGGTTCACACGTACTCCCTGCGAATCTCTCAAACTATCATCCTTGGGAATTTAAGTGGCCCGAGAAGGCAAAAGAGGTATATTTCCTTTTTTTTTAGGTTTTGCTTTTGCAATATTCCCGATGACAAGCATTTATTGAATTTGCAAAGTTTACAGGTTGACAAACTGAGGAAGAGTTATGAAAGAAACCCAAAGGCAAGTACCTGGCGATACTCCGATCGATCACGGATGAAGTAAGAAATATTTTCTTTTGTTATCTTTAACAATATTGTTGCCTCTATTTATTATCTTCATTCGTGTGCGAAGGTTATTAAAGAAACAAGCATCCCCCGAAGCTGCGAAGGTTAAGGGCAAGGATAAAATCACTCTTCGCAAGGACAAGTCATTGTTCCATTTTCTAAAAACGGAAAACCCATCCCTCTTCTCATTCTAGTTCTCAAACCAGCAAAAGCTCGACGAGGATGAAAATGAGATCGGTACTTCCTCTGCGAAGGAGAATCACTCGACTATTTCTCGCTATGGCGCAATTGTCAGTGTCTTCTCCGATTCTATGCAAGGATTAGGAGATGATCATCTAACCGCTACTTGCGAAGCTCTCGCTAAAATTTGCGATGCCCTTTGTTAGAGGATAATGAATCTTTTCGCGGAGTTCCCTAACAGTGACTCCTAGCTTTTTAAATGCTCTCAATGCTTTGGTATGTACATATCCCTTTGTTTCTTTGTGACTTCGATTATAAGCTTTATCTTAACTATTTATTTATTTTCTTTTATAGTCTCGGGAGAGCTTCTTTTGTTGTTGCCTCGGACCTCGAGAAAAGACGCAACAATCTTGAAAAAGAAGAATGCAACTTAAAGAGAAGATCCAAGAACTAGAAATGAAGTTGCGTCATCTCGCGGGGAAGGATGAAAGAATTCAACAGTTTGGCGAGTCTACTTCTCGGAAGAATAAAATATCTACTCTTCAAAGTGCGAATCAACAACTTTATGGTACAAAATTTTTACTCTTCAAATCGTCTTTATTTTGTCATTTACTTTTCTTTGCCCGATTTATTATTTTCGCAGACATATATAACCTCTCTGAAGAAGCCATTCTTCTCCATTCATTTCCCGAGCCTATGGACAATGATGCTCTTCTCACTCACCTTATCGAATCTTTAAGTAGTTCGTCAAACAAAATTGATTCCCTTCCCTTAAATGAACTTCAAACCAAATACCGTCTTTTAGAGATTGAGCATAGATCTAGTTTAGGTTTAGCCAATCGATTTAAACAAATGTATATTGATTCCCATAAGAAAACCAAAACCTTAAGGAAGAAAATTAGTGGTCTCATAGATGACAAAGACCGCATTGCTAATAAAGGTGCTCAGGCGTTAGCAAAATTTCAAAAATCTCTTCTCGAAGTACAAATTGAACGAGATGAATCTCTTCGTTAGAATGCCATACTTAATGAGCGAGAAGATCAAATTCGTTCACTTCTTGTTATAAATAACAATGATGAATTTGCTTGGGCTGCGAAGGTTCTAGATAATGCCAGGAATAACTTAGGTGTTGATGTTAGTCTTCATGCCGAGCATACTGCCTTGGTTAAAGATATGATATCGACGAGAGAAGGTTGTTTATTATACTTTCTTGCTCCATACTTAGTAGTATTGTTATTGAATTGTTAATTCATTGTCCTATGTTTTGCAGAATCCGAGAAGAGATTTCAAACAAGGATTGAAGAACTTGAGTACGAAAAAAAGAACAACTCGCACAAGACTTTTCTCTTCGCAACAACAAGTATTCTAAGTTGAAGAAACAAGCGCAAGCTACGGTAGCAAACTTCAACAACTATGTTGTTCGCGCCGCAATCAAACTATTGAGACAGTTTGCAATGACCACAAGATTCCTCTTAGTTCATACCCTTGTCTTCTTGATAATATTCCTGAAGATATGCCTTTCTCTGACGTTTCTGATAGCGAAGCTAGTGAAGAAGAAGAGTCTGGCGAGAAGAAGGATGAAATCGAAGAATCTGATAAAGAAGAAGAATCTTCCAAGAAATAACTTCCTTTTCTTCTTTCATTTCTTGTAATATGTATATATATCCTTTTAATCTTCTATTTCTATAAACTTTCATTGTAAATTTCTTGGATTACTAAATATGAATTCAACCTTTGTTTTCTTTACTTGCGCATACTAATCAAGCACTTCTTCTTTGTAGTACATTATCATTTATTTTCTTGTTTCCTTTATGCATAAATCTATCATATGAAAATGAATAACAAAATTTCATCACATGCATTCCCATACTTGCCTCTGTTATTTATTTGCAAATGAGAGATTTATTTTGAAGTTCATCATCGCGACAAGATCGCAGGATATCTTCATAAATGAAGAAATCTACTGATCTTGCCTTAACATTTCTTGTGTGGTCTTATTTTGACTTCCTAATTAAAGGTCTTACTTCGCCACCCCTCATTGCGACAAAGTCGCAGGACGTCTTTACATTTTCATGCAATGACCCATTGACCTTGTCTTATCATTTCGCAAGTATTTTGTCTCTGCAGGATATTTTCTTGCGACAATATGACAGGCTTAAATACTCTTGCGAATATAAAACCCCATGACATTGTCGTCTTTGCGACGAAGTCGCTGGACGTTTTTACATTTTCATGTAAAAACCCATTGACCTCGCCTTACTTTCATGTTTGTATTTTTGCCTCTTCAGGATCATTGCACAAATATGACAAGCCTAAATTTCCTTGCGAAAATAAAGTCTCATGACATTTGCGTCTTTTGACACTTATCATCTCCCTAATGGAGGGTGCCGCCCTTATCTTCTCCCTGGTTGCCCCTTCAAGGAGGCGTACATTGGCCATACAAGACTAGCTCCTCCCATCCGGTCTTAACAACAACCAGTTGTTTTCGCAGCCTCTTATCCCTTATACCTATATGGTTTATGGTTACGAGACTGCACCCTAAGTGGAGTTTTCTTGGGCCGAGTGAAAGATATACCAAGACTTGCCAAGAATGGCCGAGACACTTCAAATGCCCCGGGCACTCTTGGCTCAACCGTGTACCCGGCGCCTTGAGCATACATCGACTCCTTGGAAGAGACCCTCGGGCGTCCAACCGGGTATAACCATATATATATAGTTGGAAATCAAGGTATCTCCCCGGATAGGCTTTCATGGGCCCCAAATTTCCATGACTCGGGTTCCGGGGAGCGGTGTAACCTTTTCACTTTGAGCCATGTCAAGAGATACCCCCTTATATGACGCACTTTAGGTCTTACATTTGCCTCTTGCGAAATATCATTCGCGAACTAGGGTGTACGCCATAAAGGTTCGTCCCATTCACTCACTCTTTCATTTTTTGTTAATTCATTCAATCATTCATTTTGTTTGCGAAGCTATCGCGCAATCTTACATTGTTTAATCATTTTTGTTTTTCAATTCTTCAATCAAATTGTCATACATTCTTAATGGCGAGATCCTCGCATATTTCTTCTTCAATTATTTTTTCTTCCTCTTACCCTTAACAAGCTTTTATTCTTGCCTTTTAATGATTACTCACTTCTTACACTTTTTGCTCCTGTTGCTCTCTCTGCTTCACCATTCAAATCTCTTAATGATTCCTTTCCATCATAATTTTCAATTTGTTTTCATGCTTTTGTTTTCGCAATGTATCTTCTCCTCTTATATCAATGGCATCCACCATCAATCTTTATTTTCTTTGTTCATCTTTTTGCATGTTGCTTCCAACCCTTTCTTTTCGCAGGCTCTCTCTCGCAACTCTCCACGTCGATCTCATAGCATTTTTGCCCTTCCATCCAATCTCCCTTTATAATTCCAACACCACTAGGACGAGGAAACTTTATACAGCGATGATATGTTGACGCTACACCCGGAATTTCATGCAACCATGGCCTTCCGATCAATGCATTATAAGGATTCCACATCGACCACACGAGAACAAAATATCGGTAGATAATCCTTGCAAAGGTATTCTCATATGAACTTCTCCTTTAGGCTTGTTTGATGTGCCATTGAAACCATATATTTTGTATGTTGAAGGTATCAATTCTTCATCCTTTCCCCCATAGTCTTGTAAGTATGGTAAAAGAGGATGTTTACCGAGCTTCAAGTATCAATTAATATTCTATTGATTGCCCGCCAATTTCTCGCTTCATCATCTTCGCCATCAACAGGTTTTGGATTAATTTCAGTTTTACAACCAATGGGCTATCATGTATTTCTCTACCTTTGGGTATTTCTTCCGAGAGAAAGAAATAATTTGCGGTTGCCACTCTTTTAATTGCGATGTCCTCGCAATGTTCAACACTTCTTTATCATCAACATCCCTCGCAAAAACTCTACCGAGTATGTTATCATGAAAATCTTCAATTGTACGATATGAGTGAACAATGGAGTTGCAAAATAAATTTTTAGCTTTCGCTCCAACTTCTATTACGAACGTTTCTTTCCCCTTCGATGGTGGTGGCGGCAATGGTTGAACTTTCTCTTCACTTTTTAGAAAGTGACTCAGCTTTCCTTGATCAATCATTCTAAGGATGATTCTTTTTATGTTTCTGTAGTCATTTGTCAGATGTCCATGAAAACGGTGGTAAGAGCAGAATTCGTGACTTCTATCACCTGGTGGCGGTTCATTTCCCATGTTCCATGGTGCGGGTATGTTTTCCATCAAGAGTATAGCTTCCCATATTTTTTCCACACTAGTATTTAGTGGTGGCATCTTGATTTCTTCCCATACTACTCGTGACGTCGTTGTCCTCCATGATAATTACGCCTTTGACTTCCATAAGTCTCTTGCGGATGATCAAGTCTTTGAATTTTGTTATTGCCACCACGGTTGTAGTAGTTCCTTTCTCTCTCAAATTCTTCTTGATCACGGCTTCCCATGGCTACTATCTTCGGCTGTCCATCATCTTATTACCATTTCTTGTTGACCTTGCGAAGTACTCGCCACCGTGTTTATCGGTTTGGTAATAAACTTGCATTCGCAGCATTTGAACTTGTATTCGCAATTGGATATGATTCCATCTCATTTTGCCTTTCCTCTAAAGCAATATACTCCTCTTGAAGTTCTCATGACTCCGTCATCGTGATTGTATTCTTGACTCTAAAAATTTGAATATATAGCACATTGGTTGCGAACATAGCGTTTATAAATGATAAAATGAGATATCTTTCATCCACTCTTTCCGACCATCTCGCTACACATCGTCTTCCATCTCATGGTTAGGTGTCTTAAACTTTCGCCAACTCTTTGTTTCATTTTCAAATACATCTTCAATTCCTGGTCGCGAGGAGTTGTTACTTATGTATGCCCTAAGAATATAGCTTGTAAATGGTTGAATGACGTGATGGTGTTTCTTGGTAAACCCTCAAACCATTTCAGTGCTTCTCCTGTTAAACTTGATGCGAAATATTTGCATAATATTGCATCATGATTTTCCCATTGTAACATACATCTCACATACGCCTTGATGTGTTGTATTGCGCAAGTTGTTCCATCAAAAATCTTTGGTTAATGCGGGTAAATTGCATTTTGGGGGAATTCCACCTAACTGCACCTCTAGTGTAAAGGGAGTTTTCGCAGCTTCCTCGATGGCCTCATCCAATTGTCTTCTTCCTCCTCCTCTTCTATTATTCAACATTCCTCTCATCTCTGCCAACTCTCTTAAGATTTGTTCATTTACATCGGGGCAAGAATTTATTGGTCTTTTTAGTTCCGTTTCTCTCCTTCTGCGTTCATGTCTATCTTGATTTTCTTGTTCAGCATTTTCTTCTCTTCTCTCTCTGCGACTTTCTCCTCCATCTCGTTCTCGGATTCGCACACCATTGTATCCATCATTTTCTCTTCTTGGTTGTCTATCAGCTCTCCTTTGTATTCTTTCATACTCTTCATTGATATTTCCATTATTGCGATTTTGCTCGCGCCTTCTTTCTCGATTGTCATGATTATTCTGCCGGATTGCTTCCTCCAATTCTCGTTCTTCCATTTCTACTCTTAATCTTTCCCTTTCGCGAGCTAGACGCGCTTGTTCAATATAATGCTTTTCGATGTCATCTTCAATCTCCTTTTGTTTCCTCTGTGTTTCTCTTCCATGCAGTATTCTTCTTCCTTCTTCCTGATTTTCTTCATCGATTGGATTATTCTGCTGCCTATTTCCTTGATTTCCATTATTTTGGTCACCCTGTAAAATCTCTGGACGCGGAATACATACCACTTCCCTTCTTTCGCAGTATCCTTCATCGAGATTTAGCTCTCTTTCTAAATTTTCTTCATTAGCATTTTCTACAGGTAACATTCTCCCTCTATCATCTCTAACCGATCCTGGTCTTGACCTGGTATTATTTCTCGACCTCCTATTCTGCAACCTCATATTTTCCATTCTTAACTCATGGTTTTGCCTTGTTAAATTTGCGCGTTCTTCCGCTTCTAATCGTCTTTCTTCATGTATTGTTTGTCTCAACGTTTCTAATGCTACGATTTCTTCATTTCTATGAGCTGTTTCTCCCATTTTCTTCTCGATTTCTCTCCTCTTGTCCATTATTTATCAATTGTTGCACTTCTTCTCTTTCTTCCACAGTAATCTGATCTCCATGTATGCACGCTCACCCTATCATAATATATTACTCTATTCGGTGCTGGTTGAATTGGTGGTTGAATTTGACCTTCTTCTCTATCTCTTGTGTTTATTCTTGATGGTTCACCTACTTCATTTCTCCTTTCTCCAGCTAATCTCCCACTTCTCCTTACAATTGTTGGTTGTTCTGATGCATTCCTTCTTCTAGCCATTTCTCAATTTTAGTAAATTGTTGAAAGTTATTCGAGATTTCTTTCTTGTTACTCCTGATTCTTTCAATTCACAAGGTTGATCTTTTACTCACTCCCTGTTTCTAGCGCATATGTAGTTGCAGGATTTCCTACACTACACCCCTCATTGGATTCAACACAATTAATCCATTTGAAGATGAATAACTATGAATTTGATTGATTATTTTCTTGAAATGTTTACAAAGAAAGATAGAACAGAATTAAGGAAATTACAATCACTCTAGATTTTCTCTCTCCTCAAAACTTGCTTAACAATTCAAAAGGACCTCCTCTACAACAGATTTACTCAACCCTTTATATAGCGTATTACATAGTGGATGACAGCTAAGCTGTCCTTTATTTTCGGGAATGACTCGCGAAGTATCGCAAGTGTATAAATGTTCGTCTTCGCGACACTCCTAAATCTCGCCAAATCTTCACACTTTTCTCATGTTCATTTGTCGTCACCCATTGCGTCATTTATATTATTTCCCTGCGACACCTTCGCAATACTGTCATTTATGGATCTCGCAAGGTAAAGATGTCGCGATATTCTGATCCTACAGATGCAATGGCCTCTACCCACTTAGAGACATAATCAACAGCAACAAGAATGTACAATTTACCTTCAGAGTTAGGAAATGGACCCATGAAATCAATACCCCACACATCAAACAGCTCAACAATCAAAATGGGTTGTAAGGGCATCATGTTTCTCTTAGAGATACTTCCTAATTTCTGGCATCGCTCACAAGCAACACAAAAAGCATGGCTATCCTTAAACAATGTTGGCCAATAGAAACCGCTTTGCAAGATATTTGCAAGCGATTTTCTTGGCACTAAAGTGGCCTCCACATGCATGGTCATGACGAGAAAGAGATGACGTCCCTTTGTTCGTAATTGGGGACACACCTCCTAATGATTTGGTCTTGGCAAGTACTTAAACAGATGTGGGTCATCCCAAAGGAAATGTTTAACTTCAGCCAAGAATTTAGAAACGGTCTTGTTTAGACCAATGCAAGGGCATTCTACCGTAGCAAGGTAGTTCACAATATCCCGACCCAAACCACGGCATTTCGGACACAAGCATCAATTGTTCATCGGGGAATGACTCTCTAATCGCACGGATTCATGCCAGATTCAACATTCAACCTAGACAAGTGATCGGCAACAACATTTTCTCGACCCTTTCTTATCTCGAATTTCGAGGTCAAACTCTTGTAACAAGAGTATCCATCGAATTAGACGAGCCTTAGCATCTTTTTAGACAAAAGATATCTCAATGCAAACATGGTCGGAATATATGATGACTTTAGACCCTATCAAATACGATCTAAACTTATCTAATGCAAACACAACAAACTAGCAACTCTTTCTCGGTTGTGGAATAATTCGATTGAGCATCATTAAATGTTTTACTAGCATAGTAGATCACATAAGGAAGTTTGTCTACTCGCTGGCCCAAAACAGCTCCTCTGACATAGTCGACGCATCACACATAATTTCAAATGGTAAGGTCCGGTCGGGTGGTCCGACTATAGGGCGAGATGTAAGGAGAGCCTTCGATTTGCTCCCATGCTTCCTTACAAGCATCATCAAAGACAAATGCAACATCTTTCGCAAGAAGATTACACAAAGGTCTTGAAATTTTACTAAAGTCTTTGATGAATCGGCGGTAAAAACCCGCATGGCCTAAGAATGATCTTATGTCCCTCACAGAACGAGGTTGAGGCAAGTGTTGAATGAGATCAACCTTGGCTTTGTCTACTTCTATGCCTTTTCCCGAGATGATATGCCCTAAAACAATGCCTGAGTTAACCATGAAATGACATTTTTCCCAATTCAAAACCAGATTCTTTTCCTTACACCTAATCAGCACACAAGTGAGATGATGCAAACACTCATTAAAAGAAGACCCAAACACAGAAAAATCATCCATGAAAATTTCAAGAAACTTATCTACCATGTCAGAATATATGCTCATCATGCAACGTTGAAAAGTAGCGGGTGCATTACACAACCCAAAAGGCATACGACGATAATCAAATGTTCCATAAGGACATGTAAATGTGGTCTTTTGTTGGTCTTCGGGTGCTATGTGAATTTGGTTGTAGCCCGAATAACCATCTAAGAAACAATAGTGACTATGCTTCGCCAACCTTTCCAGCATTTGGTCAATGAAGGGAAGGGGAAAATGGTCTTTCTTTGTTACTGTGTTCAATTTTCTATAGTCAATACAAACTCGCCACCCTGTGGTCACACGGGTGGGGACAAGCTCATTCATATCATTTTGAACTACAGTAATGCCAGACTTTTTGGGTACTACTTGAATGGGACCTGACCCTTTGGCTATCCGGAACAGGGTAAATGATACCCGCATCAAGCAATTTCAAAATCTCACCTTTGACAACATCTCTCATATTGGGGTTAAGTCTCCTTTGCATTTCTCTAGATGGTTTAGTATTTTCTTCAAGATTTATGTGATGCATGCAAATTGTGGGACTTATACCTTTAAGATATGAGATGGTCCAACCTAAGGCTCCTTTATGTTCTTTAAGTACTTCTAAAAGTTGACTTTCTGTTCGTGTGTCTAAACATGATGCAATAATCACAGGTAAAGTATCAGAAGGACCTAAGAAAGCATACTTCAAAGTATCAGGTAATGGTTTCAAATCAATCTTAGGTGGTTCATCAAGAGGTGGGGAAAATTTGGAATCAGAGAGTGGAAGTGGTTCCACCGCATTCTGCCATTTAGCAATATCCATGGGTGGAACAGATTCAAGCAAAGAGTGAATTTCCCCAATGTACTTAGACTCAAAGAGATCTAAGTCAAAGTTATCTAAACATGCTTGCAAAGGGTCCACCGACAAAATATCGGGCAATGAGTCTTGGATCGGACTCTCAATCATGTTAATCTCATGCAAATCAAGTATCATCACAATCAATGGGTTGTTGACTAGTGTTAAAAACATTCATCTCTACGGTCATGTTACCAAAAGACAATTTCAACACTCCATTCGACGAGTTGATGATGGCATTGGACGCCGCCAGAAAGGACGTCCTAAAATCACAGGAATGTGATTACTTGGGTTTTACGGGTTGAGTATCTAAGACGATGAAGTCCACAGGAAAGAAAAATTTATCAACCTTGATTAACACATCTTCAAAGCAATACCACGGGGATTTTCACAGATCTGTCCGCTAATTGTAGCGTAGCGGGTGTGGGCTTCAGCCTCCCAAGGCCCGGTTGCACATACATAGAGTATGGAAATAGATTCACACTTTCTCCTAAGTCTAGCAACGCCTTTTCGACCATATGGTCGCCTATGGTGCATGTAATTGTTGGACTACCTGGGTCTCTAAACTTAGTTGGAATCTTGTTTTGGATTATTGAGCTCACTTGCTCAGTGAGAAAGGCACGCTTATGCACGTGAAGCTTTCGCTTTTGTGTGCACAAGTCCTTCAAAAACTTAGCATAGGTGGGTATTTGTCTGATTGCTTCGAGAAATGAAATGTTTATGTTAACTCTTTTGAACATTTCTAAAATCTCGTTGTATTGGTTACCCCCTTTCTGTTGCACCAACCTTTGTGGGAATGGAGCAACAGGTGCATGACTTGGCAAAGAAACATCTATATGAGTAGGACTCTTAGATTTATCAACATGCTCAGATTCTTTCTCTACAGTAGATGTTTTTGCGGTGTTGTGTGTACTTGGTGAGTGCGATTTAGACTCGCTTGACCGTGGTACACCCACATTGTTCTCAAAAACTCTACCACTACGGAGAGTGGTGACAACATTCGCATGACTATGTGAAGTTTCATTGCAGTTTGAAGTTCCTGCTTGAAACACATTCTTTGGATTTTGTTGGGGTTGACTAGGGAGTTTGCCTTTTTCTCTCTCATTCAATGCATCACAGATTTGACCCATCTTAAGTTCTAGACTTGTGAAACGTTGGTCGGTGGTTTTCTGAAGTTGTAAAAGATTTTGGGTCAACAGACCGACACTGTCTTCAAATCAAGGCTTTTTATCTACAGGGTACTGAGGGTGTGGTTGTACTTGGGGGTTTCTAGGATATGAGTATCCTTGGTTGTTATTTGTTGTTCCCCCTTATACAGGCCCTTTAGACTATGAGACGTTAGGGTGATTCCTCCACCCTGGGTTGTAGGTTTGAGAATACGGGTTGTTCTCTTGCCTATGGTATAATGCATTGGCTTGCTCGGTTTTAAACTCTTGAAATGCATGTAGGTGCGGACAGTTTGTCCACTAAGTGGTCAGAGCTATGGCATGCGACACAAGTGGCCATTTCAATTTTGGTCACAGAGAGTAGGGGCATTATATTTCACATTCTTCTGCAACTCAAGCACTTCTATTCTCCGGGCTAAAGATGCCATTTTTGCATTTCCCTCAAAGTCAGACTCGATTCTATGGACATTATTTGCACGGGTAGTCCTTTTTGGTTCACGGATGGACTCCCGCTGTTGAGTCTTTTCAGCGACTTCGATTAAGAAAGTCCAAGCCTCATCAGCACTTTTGTCAATAAATGCACCATTGCACATTGACTCAACTGTGGTGCGGGTCCTAACATCTAGACCCTCATACAAAATTTGCACGAGTCTCCATTTTTCAAAGCCATGGTGGGGACATTGGAGCAATAATTCATTGAATCTCTCCAAGTATTTTGCTAGAGTTTCATCTTCTAATTGCACAAAACTATTTAGACTTTGGCGAATTGTCGTAGTCTTATGGTTTGGGAAAAACTTTTGAAAAACTCTTTTGTGAGGTCATCCCATGTTCTAATGAATTTGTGGTTGTAGGGCATGAAGCCATGACTTGGCTTTGTCTTTCGTAGAGAAAAGGAAATAATCTCGGTTTGAGGGACTCTTCGGCATTTGGTTAAAACGAGGGTCCCACAAATATCCTCAAAATCTCTCACGTGATGGTAGGGGTTTTCGGCATCAACCCCTCTAAACACGGGTAACATGTGAATTGTGCTTGCTTTGATTTCAACCGACAAGCATCACCGCGTGAGAATGATGCAAGAGGGCTGGCTTGCCCTAGTTGGGTACATGTAGTCCTTGAGACTACGGGGTGGGTTTGGTTCATCACCCATAGTTTCTGTTTCTGATGGGCTTGGGCTTTCTGTTGAAGAACTGGGTACGTTGACAATTTCGTCTGGGCGGATTCTAACTAGTCGATTCGTTTGGTCTCTAAAAGACACGATCATAGCCTAGCTAGCACATCGAGTATGTTAACATGCATACATCCAATTGATTTCAACACAGATTAGCAAAAACCACTAAAATGACACACTAATTCAAGACTCAAGCACAAAGGAGTGATTTTTTTGCTGTAAGGTACAGCACAGGTTATGTGGAGGTTGGCAGCTCAAGCACAGGTTGGCAAGCTTACACAGCACAGGTTGGCAAGCTTACACAGCACATCACAGCCTATGCACTGCCCAGTTGTTGTCAGGTGCAAAAGAAAAGCAAAAATTGTGTGAGGTGCACAGGGTAATGGGTTGTGCTCACTCAAGGTTAAGCACGTGCTGGGTTTGTGCGTGGCATACACAAAGTGAGATGTTAGTACAAAATCAGACACTCAACATTCGCTCCAATGGCACAGGATTACACACAATTTACAGATATTGCAAGGGTTTGTTGCTCACAGGGTATCAACAGATGCAACAATTGAATATTTTACAGCACAATTGACAGCACACAGAATGTCAACTGGGTTGGTTGATGGAGTAAAGCAAATCAGCAGCAGTTTAGATACAAAGTTTCAGCAGGGTAACAACCAAATTGTTATATTGCCTAGACAGGTAGTATTGCACAGAGCACGGAAGAGCTGAGAGTTATATGCACAGACTAGAGATTGGCATGTGACAAAGCTAGCATTCAGCACAGGTTAACACACAGATTTGGCTACCCTCAGTTCAGAGCATGCATAAAGGTGCAGAGCAGATGGCTCAACAAGCTCAGTTGACACAGGTCTGTCAACAGGTTTGCACAAGTGATTACAGGGCTGATACATCAACTATCTCAGTTGATGTCAACTTGGGTTAGCAGCTAACTTGGCTATCCAAGTTGCAGCTCAGACTCACAGCTACAGGGGCTGGAGTTAAGCACAGGCCTTGTAGAGGTCAAGGATTCACAATGAAAAATGCACTAGTTCAGCCAATTTCAATTTTCACAGGCTATGCTCAGGTTACACACAAGCACAGGTTCAGATTTACAAAGTTTTCTCAAGTGTCACAGAGATATTCAAGCAACTAGTCTGACAGACAATTTGGGATGGTTGCTCAGCAGGGTAACTATTTTGTCATGCAAGCATGGTTCACAGAGGCACATACAGGGATGGCTTGTTCAGTTACAGTGAAGCTGTAGCTCAATTTCCGCAGGATTACGCCTAGGGGAAGTCAAAAACTAGTTCTTGGAATTGTGTATATAGATTCAGGGTGATATGCTAATCAGCAAAGCAACATTGCGCAAATCAGTAAGGCACAGCTCATGGATGTGGTGACAAATTCACACATATGCACAAACTGATACAGTTCAGCTCAAAGACATAGCTATTTCAGCTAGCAAATAAATTTAGCATGCATTCATGGAATATCACACACACATTCATCAAACACAGCAGGGTTAGAGAATGATACCGCCGATATAAATCGGGTTTAGGCAATTCCACAATCGTCATGCGCTTTTATCCTTCCTTGTCTTGGCTTTTACAATAGCTTTGCAGGTACCTGCTAGCTCAACAAAACAACCTCAGTTCCTAGAATGATGCAGGTGAAGAAACAAGAAAACACTAGTGTTGCAAATCTCAAAAGTCTGCAAAATGGGAGATATGATATGCAGAGATGATGGAACTGGAATTTTGCAGGGTGGTAAGATGCTGAGAGCAATGAGCTAACAACACTACTTGCTGAGACTTTCAGCACAGGTTATTGACAATCCTTAGCAGGGTCTGAGCTATGCTACAGAATATGCTTTAGCTATGATGCACTTATCAACAATGGCATGCAAGATACATTACAGGCTATGAAAAACTAGATGATGTGAAAGCTTAACCTAAAGAACTGAAATAATGAAGACCTAAGTAACACCTTCCACTACACAAGAGATGCAGCTGAGATGTGGACAGATTACAAAACAACAGCAAAGTGGCAAGTGTAAGTGAACCTTATGGTGAAACCAAACAATGATGCAGCAAGATGAAGTGATATTTATGGACAAATGGAGCTAAGATGCAGCTAAGTTACAGATGCAGGGGAATGAAAAATAGTTAAAGATACAGCTAAGAGTATGGAGAGTTACAGATGGTTATAACTACTAAGCTTCACAATAACATCAAAGATAAATTCAACAGAAGACAGACTACATTAACAACACGAAAACAAGAAAAAATCTAAACGCATATATACATGGGTAAACTGAAAATCTGTAAAGTAAACAAGTAATCAACACAGCACACTGCCAAATCCCCGGCAACGGCGCCAAAAACTTGGTAGGCTGGGAAAAGAGGTTTGTTTTGCCTACGTTTAAACTGCAAGTGCACAGTGCCTATTGGAGGCAGGGCAAGCACAGGTCGGTCCTCAGGGAGATGGAGTGTGTAAGGTTGATCTTAAGATTTCACTAACTGATTTTTAAAGAAGTAACACAAATGTTGTTGATTTTGGTGTCGATACGACTAGGATTTGTTATTGTATTCTAAGGTAGCAAATATAGATTGTAAACAGATTGTTAAGGGTACTAAGGTGATTGAATTCACCTCCTAATCCTATGCTAGGCAGTTCAAATTCTCACTGTGTTCTTGTGCCTTCCCTTGAAGGCCTCAGATGGATAATTGATTAACTCACTCCCTCACTTACCCCTAGTATTAATGGTCTTCTTACAAGTACCATTGATCACAGTGAGTGTAGTTCAAAGGCTAATTATAATCCTAAGCATTACAAACTACAAGAACACTTTGATAATTAGACCAACTTGACATTAAATCAGGGGTTTCATCTACACCCTAGTAAAATAATTTAGAACATCATACAAATATTAAACTGAATTCAAATTAGGTTAACAAAATAAAACCCTAAAACTGACTGACTCTCTCACATGAAGAACAGCTTCAATTTATACCTCCCAATCACTCAAACTTACAATTAATGCGTACCCAATCTTGTTCCCTCCTCAAAGTCGGCTCTGAACTCCATTAATTTGATGTTGGAGAAAACCCTAGCTCCATTTATCTCCAACTTAGCTTCTAGGGTTAAGGGAGAAGCTATGTAACAGATAACTAGAACTAGGAGGCGGAGCAGGCGGCTGTGGTGGTTGTGTTGTTGGTGTCAGGGGATGGAGATGGTGGTGGTGTTGTCTCTGCCATGGTCGGGGGAAGAAGAGAAGAGAGATGGAGCTATGGTGTTTCTGTCGGGAGAAGAAGAGAGAAATGAAGATGGGGAGTGTTTGGTTCGATGGGTGAGGGTATAGGCGGTTTTGGTGTTGAGCGGGAGCAGCGAGAAATGATGTGTAGGGTGGAGCGACCATCGGATTCAGTGGAGACCGATGCGTGGGCCGATGCGACCGTCGGATGCAGATGGATCAAATCTCACGGCTCAGAGTAAAACGGGCTTTGGATCCGGGTTATGGGCCGGGTCTTGGATAGCTCAAGCCCATGTCTTGTAAGTTGGGTTGCTTCTTGTTGGGTTGCAACTGATGCGCGCGCGGGCTTTGGCTTTTTGCTCCATAGACGCTCGTCTCCAATTTTCTGCTCTTTTGGCTCCTCAATTTCTCCGAGCTTTATTTACTACCTAAAAACACAAAATTAATTAGTACAAATATTTATTCTTGAAAACAGGGAAAATACAGAATTTGGGATAATATCTGATTTCTAAGCACAAAAGATGAGTTAAATGCCAATAAAAAGGTGTAGAAATATGCAATATTTGGCACTCATCACCATTCTCAACTCATGATTTTGTCGTGTTAAATTTGCACGTTCTTCTGCTTCTAATATCCTTTCTTCAAATATCCTATGTCTTAATGTCTCTAGTGTTTCATTCCCCTCTTCTCCATGGATTATTCCTCCTTCTACTCGCCTCAATTGTTGTGTTTCTTCTATTCCCTCTGTTGAATCCGTCCTCCATGTGTGTACACTGACTCTATCGTAATCAATGTTTCCACCTTGTATTGATGTCTGCTGAATTGGGAATTGAATTCGTTCTTCTCCTTCATTTCTTGCTCCCATCCTAGAATATTCTCCCATTTCCTTTCTCCTCCTTCCTGCAATTCTTATGCTTCTCCTTACCATCTTTTCAATTTTAATGATCTTTTACCAATTTCACAAATTCTTCACCAATTTCTTAAAATCTTCCTCAAATCAGTCTCTGTTTCTAGCGCCAATATGTGGTTGCAGGATTTCCTACAACCACACCCCTCAAAGATTGTATACTATTCTAGCCAAATTCCATGATAAATTTATAAAGTTTTATTTATCTTTTTAATGATTCTTATAAAAGTAATGAGAATACAAGGAAATCAAAATAGCTCTGGTCTTTCTCTCTCCTATTTGTTCTTCTCTCACTCTCATAAGATCCCCCTTCTCTCGACTTTGCTTGGTCCTTTATATAGGATATTACATAGTGGATGACAGCTAAGCCAGCCTTTATTTTCGGATCTGATCTGCGATGTTCTAGCAAGCTTACATGGGTTTTCTTCGCAAGGTAATCCCAATCTTCGCAGAATCTTCACACTTTCCTTATGACTAAGCTGACGTCACTCGCTACATCACTTCTTTAACACTCTGCGATGACCTTCGCAACCATCCTTTATTTAAAGCTTCGCTGAGGTATAACTGTTGCGAGATTCTGCTCCTACAAGATGAATTATTTTCAGTATTTACGGAGAAGAAAGAAAGAAGGGAATGTAGAGAAGAAGAGAGGACTAAAGGTAAGTTGGGAGGGCAGAAGAAGTTGAATTGTCTAGTCTAGGGTCTAATAGTCGATAGTTCTAGATAAATTTCACAAATGGAGCCACTTGTTACCCATGTGTGTGATTCTCTGATGAAAAGTTTCTCAATTTGATTTTCTAAAAGTACACTTGGGGCACGGCCTTAATAAATAGATATAAATTGGGCTAACAAAACAGTTCACTGAGCATTATTTCCCATAGCTGTTAACGGAAATTACCGTATTACTCTTCTTTGGTTATCAGGAAATGTTATTTTATCTATTCTATTATATAAAGGGAACACCCCTTAGGCAATGTAGATGAAGCTGCAAATTTGGAGTTTCCAAAATTGTCCTTGATTTTAAGCTTTGTCAATAATATATACTAAATTAAGTAAGGGTGAATCAGTAATTTAACAAATAAATCAGGAGAGGAAGCGGGTAACGTGAGAGTGGATCCCACTTATAAAAATTTAGCCTTTGTAATTTTTTTGTGGTAGTGGGAGTTTAACTGTACGTGAAAAAGTACCTTGAAGCTGGACATTTTGTTTTTCCAATTTCGCCCTCGCTGCATAGTTTTTTTTTCTGCGCATCTAACAATCAAATAGAGGACATTTAGGTAATTTGATAAAAATAATTCGATTTACCATTTTCTAATTTTGCTCGGTGAACGATTCCAGCACGCGCATCGCGTGTGCCTAACAATCTAGAAGGGAAAAAAGAAAAGGTGAAAATGTTATTTTGAGAGTTCAATAACATGCCGGATTTTGCCCGTTAAAAATATTACGTAAAAACGTGGTGTCACTTGCATTAAAATATGCTAGCGTGTCGGCCTCCACTACTGCAACAGTTATCTAGTTATCTTAGTTGTTGCATTATTATCTTAGTTGTTGCACTGGTGATGAAAATTTGATGGAAAAAATTATAAATCCTAAATGTCATGTTATTTTAACACCTTGGCCCCCACATTAAAGATGCTCTAACATTCTTGACTTGTTAAAAATAAAAAATATACAGCGCTTCTCTATAGACCAAAAAGAAAAAACCAGGTAAAAACCGTTTCTCACAGTTTTTTTTTTTATTAATATTATTTGTGGGTTCCAGTGAGCCCAGCCCCTCGGAAAACGTGCTGGGACTGGTTTGTGTGTGGCGGTTTCTACCAGGTTTTATTTTCTCCGTCTGCAAAGACTTTCTGAAAAATAAAATCACAAACGATTCCAACTTTTTGTGACCGATAGCATAGATGAGTTTCCAATTTAGATCCTTGCATGCACTGACCGGCTAAACGATTCAGATTTTTGACTTAACGTATGAGAGTTAACCACGTGACCACCTGCATTCTTAACAGTTGGTACATTGTCGGTTTCTAGCAAGGTCCTGCTTATAGAAAGAGTACAGACGAGTTTCATTTCACGATCAGTATGCCTCTCCTACGTCTCTTTGGTTTTTGGCTAAATGGAGGTGCATATGGGAGTTAACCATATATCAACGAGTTGTCGAAGTAAATGATACTCATGTCCAATCAACAACCTAAACACCCAATCACATCTCTCACACCACGTCGAGAGTTGCAAAAACCTCTCCTCCTATTGGCCGGTGAACGGAACCCTCGCTCCTGATTGGCCGAAATCAAAGTTAGCCCCCTTACATTTCGTGGCCGTTAATTTTTAATAGAATATGAAATCTGAACCTTCGGACTAGCTGCAAAATCTACAAATATCTTTTGGGGGGAGCCCACGATTTTTTTTTTTTGGAAAAAAAAACGAGAATTTCCATGTAAAAAGAAAAACATAGATAATTTTTTACGAGATTTTTTCATGAGCAATTAATGGAAAAGAAATCTTAGAAGATATTCAGGGTAAAAGTCGAAACAATTCTCTTTTTAGAGCCCACGATTTTTTTTTTTTGGAAAAAAAAAACGAGAATTTCCATGTAAAAAGAAAATAAACATAGATAATTTTTTACGAGATTTTTTCATGAGCAATTAATAGAAAATAAATCTTAGAAGATCTTAAGGGTAAAAGTCGAAACAATTCTCTTTTTAGAAAAAATCCGAGAATTTCCATATCAGAAAAAAAATCAACCCAAATAAGTTTTTCTGTCTCCCAATACATGATTTTTTTTCTTCCTTAATGTTGATGGTGGATTTTCGTTTAAGGTTAGATTTGTAAAAAAACCTGAAAAATCATGCGCTGACATCTTGTAAAAGATAAATCTGTTTATAAGTGACGGATACTCCCTCACTTAATTCACCAAGAATGGAGCATGTAGCAACAATCCCATTATGTGAATACATGAAATTCCTCCAGGTTGGAGCATGTAGCAACAATCCCTTCCTGTGAATTTCATATCAGCCTTGTATGTCCAGTACTCATTATCAGTGTGGCATGACGACCGAGTGTTACTCTTACGAGTAACACGAACCTCCAAGCACTATAATGAATCCATGTACGAAATACCCGTACGGCCGATTCTCGGAGTGTTATACTAGCCCGAGCCCTCTCGGTGTGTTATACTAGCCCGATTGAGCCCTCTCGGTGTGTTATACTAGCCGATTGAGCATCCCAGACCGACCATATCGGTGGGATATGATTCGATCGCAGGTCATCCAACTCCACAAGCATGATTGGATGACCAGCATCAATTCCATCACCCCCAAGGGTATGGAATACACAAACCGACCCCGCATGGTCGACCATTGGCCTTCGCTTGCCAAGAAACCGTCCATACCAAGCATTATGGACGGGAAACCCTAAATTAGGGTTTGCGGCATATTACATGTGCCGCAAAACGGTCTCAACCATCCATCTTCGCAGGTATAGGTGGAGGGTGTAGATGTAGACTCAAAGGGCCCGGAGCATGTCGACACAATCACCATGTGACCGCCTACACACTTGACCAATCGGTCAAAACCAACCATGATTGGTTACAACAAATTCGCCCGCCCGAAAGAGCATGGTCGCACGGCTTTGAAAGCCAAAATTAGGGTTCAAGCCATCACGCGCGTCCATCTTCTCCCAAGCACGAATGGAGGGTCACAGATTAGATTGAGCAAGGGTCGGTCACACCAGCATGACCACCGTGAGCCCATCTACCTCTTCATGCGGTCGGCCAAGGCATATCATGCCTGGCCAATCCAAAACGCCCGCTCAAACATGCGTGGTTACGCTTCCCAAGTTGCAAATCGACCACACAACTTCACCGGACGAATTGGGTGGCTTAGATCACGTTTTCATGGGACGGTGAGACATGGGCGTGAACATCAGCCTACCATCTTCACGCCAAACCAACTGCCAAGACCGACCAAGTCAGGTCATCTTGGAAAACACGGAAAAGGGTATGGTGCGCGACTCCTTGCGGCATCAAACTCCTATCGCAAATCGATCTCAACCACTCAACTTTACCGGTCAAATTGAGTGGCTTAGATCGCGCCTTCTTGGGAAAGTGAAGTATGGACGTGCACACCGGCGTGTTGTCTACACACATGCCCGGTCGGTCCTCTTCAAAACCCTTCCCATGCTTGGTTTCGACCAAGTCAAGAGTGATGCTTGCGCACCTCTTTTAAAACCCTAATTTCATCAACGGTCGCAGATGAGTGTCTCAAACATCATCTCATCCGTCCGACCTCACCGCTTGGTTATACAACCCCTGGTCGGGAGTTATTTGGTTAGTGAGGAGTCGTTACCCATCACTTTACCACACCGTAATGCAAAGACTGCGCATAAAATACACACGATACTTCACAAGTATCGACTTTCCTCAATAACGCAGGTTATTCAATTCAAAGATTACATGCTATCTTTCGTGGATCCACGATCCACATTCCGTACATCAATCATGTCACAAACCGGGGATACATACTGGGGTATTGGTCTGGCGTTTTACAGCGTGCCGCGTGCAACGCGCCATCACAAGAACGTGTTAGGAAGTCATGGACGGTTAGAGATGAACAGAAAAGTGGGCAAGACCGGGTCGTGTGTTACCGATACACAACTCCACTACTCCAGCATTCCACTACCTCCACTTCCCACGAGAAACGTGAATGAGGCTCAATGACTTGTATAAATAGGTTCTCCGCCCTATTTCCAACAAGGAAGGAATAACGGAGAACAACACAAGTTCAGACGACGAAACCAAGTGTTAATACAAAAACCGTATTCAAACACTCGGAGCCGCTTGCATCAACCGTAAGCTTGCTCATCTTTCTGTCACAAGTCATAAGCAAGCCAACACCTTCACAATCTCAACACCTTCTTCGCTTCCCTCCCTAAGATCAACCCCATCTCCTTCACTTTGTGACCGAAACAAGTCTGGAACGGCCATTTCTTGGTTTAGGCCGGACTTGCACAGATTGATCTCTCGAATCTACAAGCACTCACCGCACAAAGTGCATTTGTTGAAGGTTTAGATTCATTCCTCATCCACACCCCAAATTACCAAATTCTGCAGAGTAGTTTTCACCCATCAACAATTGGCGACCACAGTGGGAGATTGATCTATCGGTTGCATAAAATTGAATCCTCAATTTCTCAGTTTCCATCTCGCAATGTATCAGGAAACTACAGGCGGTTCGGATATCATGGGAAGCATAGCTGGAATGCTGGAGGATGTCTTGGCAAATCAAGCCGGTATCACCGGGAGGCAGAGCGAGACATTTCGCCTTTTGAATGATATAGCGGCACAATTACAAGAAGGGTCGACGAGCATCTACTCAGGCAGCACAAGAAATGTTGAATCATTAGCCAGAGTCACACCTTTACCGGTGGAGAGGCAAAAAGAGCGCGTAATCGCAGGAGACTCGGAAAGATGAACAAGCATGGTCCAGTCGACAATGAAGATCCGAGGCAACTCCACGGGAGAAAAGACTTGTCCGGAATACTACAATGTCTGCTTGGATAAAGAAAGGGAGCCTGCAGCCTATGGAGCCCCGCTAGAAGATTTGTATTTCAAAACTCTTATTGAAGCACTAAGACTGTCCAATCCGCGTCGGCCTTCCAACCAACTCGAAGGAACGCTTGAGGAAGGAGAAATCAATCAGGAAATGCCTGAATACGCAGGATGGGAACGTTCAATCCGGTCACTCAGCAGTGACATTACGACACCTTCCACATCCCTCTACCTAGGCAAGCGATCCGCAGATATGATGGCACTCACAAATCTTCCAACTTCATCTCCTGTTCCACATCAAAGCCGCGGAGAGACGTTACAATGCCCACTAACGCAGGAAAAGCCAGACTCAAGGTACTTACATTTCCCATTCCCAATGAAGAAGATTCTGGAGCTACTGGAGACATGGGTGCGAAATGAAGAGGTGGAGCTACCCCCGGTATGGCGTCCGCCTACTGATCAAGAAGTAATAGACCCGAGGTACTGTCATTACCACCGGTTCCTTCATCACCCCACTTAGTGAATGCAGCGCTTTGAAGCGCATTGTTCAGGAGAAGCTCGGTTCAGAAAGATAGCTTGCGGAGGATTTTCTTAGAGAGGCTACTCCGGTTTGATATAGTGAGGCTTCAAAAGCAAGTAAGTTTTACTCAACAACTTTACAAGAGAGATAGTTTAGAATTCTTTGGGGACTTAGCATCCCGCATGTGGAAAAAGAGGCTCAGTGATCAAACGCCATGTTTGTTTCCATTCGTACCTCCCTTTTACATAACATTTGCAATTTCATGCGCAATCATTCATGACCAAGATGCAAATTTCATTTAACATAATCCCTTTCAAAAAGGTTGTTCACAAAACTATCTCAAAATAAGCCAATTCAATTACCTATTCAAAACCGGAAGCCAAATTACGAAAGAAAATCCTCACTATCACTCAAAAAGAAGAAACATCTAAAAAAGAAGAGACAAGTATATGGCACAAATCAAGGAAAGTCCTTCAGCAACAACTCGTCCTTCTGGGCGAGAGCGACCTTCATCCTTTGGAGCACGGCTCGCTTCGCCTTCAACTCCTCGACAGCCTTTTCGACCTCTTCTTCCCCTGGCGAGCAACGCAGTCCGCAGAGGGGACTTCATCCTGTAATTTCTGAAACTCCTGAATCTTGGAGAACCCTTCGAAGAACCAAGGAGCATTGAAACCGTATTGCGCAAAACACGTCTCGATGGCACTTCCAGGTCTTCGACCATCTCCTCGAAACCGTTCGACCGGGCCGTGACGCTCATCCCTTGGATAGTAGATAAAGCTTCTTGGACGCGGTTGACCAATGCAAGACGACTCTTGAGTTTCGTGGTGGTAGCAATATGACCGTGCTTCTCCCATATCGCCGTGTACAACTCTTTGAATGGACTAAGCACGTCGAATCCACCAACCAACACATGGCCCGGATAAGGGATATCAAAAAGGGGATCGAACAAAGCCCGTGTCGCATCACCGTAATTCACCAACCGCGGGAACCTTGTCAGTGCGGGGGCTTTTGGAAGGAGTCACCACAATGGCCATATTGACCGGAGCCTGTTCAGACGAATTTCGAGGGGAGCCGCCCCAACTACGGCAGTGCCGCCTCTCTTTCACTGGGTGCTAATTTCCATCACACCCCGTCAACAAGATCACTAGGGAAGCGCCTTGTTCCACCGAGCTTTCATCATCTCTGTCGTAGTCAGAAAAAGGAGCGGTTTCTCCAGACTTCTCAGCATGAAGGTCCGTACCGCCAGACTTCTCAGCATGAAGATCGGTACCGCCGGATGATGAAAGTCGGCACCGCCAGACTTCTCAAGATGAAAGTCAAGATGAATGAAGATCGCGGACTTCTCAAAGCATGAAGGTCCGTACCCGCCGAGACTTCTCAAAGATGAAGATCAAGCACTGCGAGACTTCTCAAAGATGAAGGTCCGTACCGCGGACTTCTTAGCATGAAGACCAGACCGCCAACCTTCTCGTTTTGGATGCGTGCCAACCTTGTGAAAGCATTATCTTTCGAAATTCCCTGATTTCAAGCAAGGATCGTTTTAAGAATTTACACTGGAGAAATGAAAGAACCGATGGGAAGAAATTTAAATACCTGCATATTGGAAGAATTGAGGATTACCGGACCACATGCTTGCCTCTTAGGTCTCTCTTCTACTTGGGACTGCAATCCTCGGCCTCGGTCCGTTTGGCTGGGAAGCGGCTTCAACCGGAAATGCTTCGTCAAGACGTCGAAGATGGTTCACCACGAGGATCTGTCACAACACTCTCCGAAAATTTCGGAAAACCAACAGTTGTCTACTCCAAAATTCCTTATACTTATCGGTTACCACTGGGTTTCTCCCAATAGGCCAGAAGGGAAGGCTCACCCGGTCTAAGAACACATTAACGTTAAGAATACTTGGGAGAGATTCTTCCGAACCCTTGGTGAACGAATAAATGGCACACCCCGATCGAATCCCATTTGGCGAGCAGCCTGTCAATATTGTACGGAGTCACGTAAAATTCTCCGTTGAATAGAGACGGACATATCCTGGAATGCAGATGCGAGGGTAAATAAATTCTCCGAGACTTCATAGTTTCGACATCGGTACCCAACACAACATCGTAACCGTCGAAGTGGTAGCAAAAGTCTCTGGTCGAACAATGGAATGGTGGACTGGCCCCCATGGACGAAAATCTACTAAGACACATTGTCAAATACGTCCACAAGTCTCACGCCGGCTCGGGGACGCTTCTTATTCCATCAAGTATTCTAGAGCCACCGTACAAGTCATTGAGCGAATTTCCAGGAATAGGAGCGTAACTTTTGAAGTGTTCCCATAAGAGCGCTCGAAGAAAAGCGAAGTGAATGTGCGACTCCACCTTCTTGTACCCGTTAGAAACATGCATATCCATTGCTAAAGCGTCCAAATGAGAATAAAGTGATCCGAGGAACAATGAGCCCAGAGGAAGAACTTCACCCTTCGCCGATCTTATAGCAATCTTGACAAGGTCATTTCTAATAGTCTTGTTTCCCTAACCGTCATCAAATACATCTCGGATAGCCATAAAGACAGAACGCAATCACACCGAGCTCATCCGGCTCCGGTCTGCAGGGACCACTCCAACACCCACCAGGTGTAAAAACATCTTGCATCTTTATTCTCCTCCTTGCCTGCATGTCGAATTCCTCCACCTTTCGAAGGATAGCGTTATAATTGCTTTGTTCCGCATCGTAGAGCTCGTAAGAAAGACTTCCAAAGAATGGGCGTGTTCATTAATGCAGCTACACTCTCCAGAGTAATAGTCATTTCTCCCCACCTAGATATGGTTGTGTGAGTAGAAATACGCCACCGAGAAATGAAGGTAATCAAACCCGCGATGTCTTTTCTAATTTCGAGGGTAGCAGATGCCATGACCGCATTGAGAATTTGCGCTTTGGTAAAATTTTCCTTAATGCCCTTATTACTCAACATACATCTCATCCATCCTTTGTAAGAACCAAAGTGGAGTATGGCAAGTTTTGAAGTCAATAGGAGAAGGCGGATATTGGTTTCTATGGAGACAAA
Source organism: Papaver armeniacum (assembly GCA_023531295.1). NCBI lineage: Eukaryota > Viridiplantae > Streptophyta > Magnoliopsida > Ranunculales > Papaveraceae > Papaver > Papaver armeniacum. The sequence goes on from JAJJWW010004573.1 coordinate 94,296, forward strand.
ATCTCATCACAAGTCTTTGAAGAAGAGAATGGATCGACTTCCGTATTTTCTCGAACCGGAAAGCAAGACTATCTTATGGGAAGGATGTCTCCTAATGTTCGGAAAAGGCGAGGTGAACAACTCATCATTGATGTTCGGCATATCTTTGAAGCTATCAACACTTCCCGACTTGGAACCAAAGATTATCTTCTTAAGACATACCGACAGAAGTTCTTTTCTACCGCAATGAAACAAAAGACGAAGTTAGAACTTGTATGAAAGCATATGAGAAGTGTAGTCACACACGGCAAGACACAACTCACACAAAGTGGCGGTCCAAACATCATATAAGTTTCGGCCCTGGTATTGATTTCAAGTTCTCCAGGTATAACTTTCAAGTCGGGCCTGGGTATTGGTTTCAAGTCGTCATGATTCCAAGTTCGATACAAATTTCAGTCAAGCATGTGTGAATAAGACCCACGTTCCGGCATACACGGCGGGCCCACATTCATCCGCATGCATCATAACACGATTTTCTTTATTCATGGGAATCGTGTCTACGGGATTCAAGCCAAATGGTGGAAAAAGCTAAGCATGCACATGTCTTACAAAAGGTGTTTACCTAAACAAACTAGGGTTTCACCTTTAAAAAAAAAAAAAAAAAAAAAAAAGTGCGAAACTTACCTTGGACGGACGGCAGCTCCGGCAATGGACGGCGGTTTCCGGCAACGGCTCCGGCAGCAATGATTGGTGGCGGCTCCAGCGGCAACGTTTGGCGACGGCAACAGGATCACACGGGAACTTGCTGAATAAAAAAATTTTCGTGAGAAAGGAAAAAGGGTTTTGTCTCTTTTATAGACAAAAATTAGAAGAATCCCAATAGAAGAAGGATTACTCCCTTATTTGGTTTCCTCTTTTGATTCAAATACCCGAAGAAAGAAACCGGCCCCACCAAGGGATTCCATACAAGCGTGACGGCGTGGGAAACTAGCGGTCGACCAACACTCTTCTGGGTAAACTCCTTTTCACATATGTATGTCACCATCTCATGCCTACCACACAATAGTGTAACCATTATGTGCTAGGCAGGGGACTTAATGTTGATGGTGGATTTTCGTTTAAGGTTAGATTTGTAAAAAAACCCTGAAAAATCATGCGCTGACATCTTGTAAAAGATAAAGCTGTTTATAAGTGACGGATACTCCCTCACTTAATTCACCAAGAATGGAGCATGTAGCAACAATCCCATTCTGTGAATACATGAAATTCCCTCCAGGTTGGAGCATGTAGCAACAATCCCTTCCGTGAATTTCATATCAGCCTTGTATTTCCAGTACTCATTATCGGTGTGGCATGACGACCGAGTGTTACTCTTACGAGTAACACGAACCTCCAAGCACTATAATGAATCCATGTACGAAATACCCGTACAGCCGATTCTCGGAGTGTTATACTAGCCCGAGCCCTCTCGGTGTGTTATACTAGCCCGATTAAGCCCCTCTCGGTGTGTTATACTAGCCCGATTGAGCATCGGCACTGACCATATTGGTCCGGATATGATCTGATCGCAGTCATCCAACTCCACAAGCATGATTGGATGACCCAGATCAATTCCATCACCCCCAAGCAGGTATGGAATACACACAGCCGACCCCGCATGGTCGACCATTGGCCTTCGCTTGCCAAGAAACCGTCCATACCAAGCATTATGGACGGGAAACCCTAAATTAGGGTTTGCGGCATATTACATGTGCCGCAAAACGGTCTCAACCATCCATCTTCGCATGTATAGGTGGAGGGTGTAGATGTAGACTCAAAGGGCCCGGAGCATGTCGACACAATCACCATGTGACCGCCTACACACTTGACCAATCGGTCAAAACCAACCATGATTGGTTACAACAAATTCGTCCGCCTGAAAGAGCATGGTCGCACGGCTTTGAAAGCCAAAATTAGGGTTCCAAGCCATCGCGCGCGTCCATCTTCTCCGGCACGAATGGAGGGTCCTGGGATTAGATTGAGCAAGGGTCGGTCACACCAGCATGACCACCGTGAGCCCATCTACCTCTTCATGCGGTCGGCCAAGGCATATCATGCCCGGCCAATCCAAAACGCCCGCTCAAACATGCGTGGTTACGCTTCCCCAAGTTGCAAATCGATCTCGACCACACAACTTCACCTAGGACGAATTGGGTGGCTTAGATCACGTTTTCATGGGACGGTGAGACATGGCGTGAACATCAGCCTACCATCTTCACGCCAAACCAACCTAGGCCAAGACCGACCAAGTCAGTCATCTTGGAAAACACGGAGAAAAGGGTATGGTGCGCGACTCCTTGCGGCATCAAACTCCTATCGCAATCGATCTCAACCACTCAACTTTACCGGTCAAATTGAGTGGCTTAGATCGCGCCTTCTTGGGAAAGTGAAGTATGGACGTGCACACCGGCGTGTTTGTCTACACACATGCTCGGTCGGTCCTCTTCAAAACCCTTCCCATGCTTGGTTTCGACCAAGTCAAGAGTGATGCTTGCGCACCTCTTTTAAAACCCTAATTTCATCAACGGTCGCAGATGAGTGTCTCAAACATCATATCATCCGTCCGACCTCACCACTTGGTTATACAACCCTGGTCGGGAGTTATTTGGTTAGTGAGGAGTCGTTACCCATCACTTTACCACACCGTAATGCGCATCGCATAAAATACACACGATACTTCACAAGTATCGACTTTCGAATAACGCAGTTATTCAATTCAGCATTACATGCTATCTTTCGTGGATCCACGATCCACATTCCGGACATCAATCATGTCACAAACGGGGGGATACATATCGGGGTATTGGTCCGGCGGTTTACGGCAGAAACATGCAACGCGCCATCACAAGAACGTGTTAGGAAGTCATGGACGGTTAGAGATGAACAGGAAAAGTGGGCAAGACTGGTCGTGTGTTACCGATACACAAATCCACTACTCCATCATTCCACTACCTCCACTTCCCACGAGAAACGTGAATGAGGCTCAATGACTTGTATAAATAGGTTCTCCGCCCTATTTCCAACAAGGAAGGAATAACGGAGAACAACACAAGTTCAGACGATAGAAACCAAGTGTTAATACAAAAACCGTATTCAAACACTCAGAGCCTGCTTGCATCAACCGTAAGCTTGCTCATCTTTCTGTTACAAGTCATAAGAAAGCCAACACCTTCACAATCTCAACACCTTCTTCGCTTCCCTCCCTAAGATCAACCCCATCTCCTTCACTTTGTGACCGAAACAAAGTCGGAACGGCCATTTCTTGGTTTAGGCCGGACTTGCACAGATTGATCTCTCGAATCTACAAGCACTCACCGCGCAGTGCATTTGTTGAAGGTTTAGATTCATTCCTCATCCACACCCCAAATTACCAAATTCTGCAGGAGTAGTTTTCACCCATCAACACTTAAATATAGTTTTAACCTTTCTTATCTTATTTTTTGTTAATAAACTCTTAATATTCATTTTTTACACTTTTTTCAAAAGAAATCTGAATCGTTGAATATGGTCGGTGTATTTTTAGGAGGATTTAGGAAAAAAACATATATATCCTACGAACCGATTTATACTTTGAGAAATAAATTTGAGACTCCTAAATTAAGGTACGTACTTGCCATTTCTGTTATTGTTAAATTTATTTTGAGAAAGAAATCTTGCTTACCATTCATATTAATAAACTCTTATTTTAAGTACCGATGATTTCCGTTTTAAGATATATGCTAAACTCTGGCGGCTAAAACGGCTTTTCCACATTAATATATAAGCTTCTTCTTGCTTATCTTCAGAACCCTAATCGCCTCTCTTCATCTAAAACCCTAATCTTCAAGCAAGGAATAAATCTCTTGAATATTCATCTTCATTGCGATTTAGTGTTTTAGTTTACTCTTCTTTTCTTCTTTTTTTTGATATTGTAGGCGATAATATGGTGTTTCCAGTGTCAGGTTTTTTCTGATTAATAGGTTTACTTATTTTGTTTATAAATTAGCCAGATTAATAGATAAGAAATCTCTCTCATAAGCTGTAATAAAATCGTGGGTTTCAAGGGAGACAGCGCTGATTTTTTGGTTCGATTGTAATCTCACAGGTAACATATTCCTCTTTTTGGTCTTTCGATTTTTTTGTCTTTCAAGCGAAATATGAAGAATCCCTGATGATTTCTCCGATTTTCCTTTTTGGGGGAGGTTTTATCGCTGATTTTATTTTGGTGATGAAAGATGAGAAATTTTTAATCCCCTTATTCATCTAATCCCCTTATTCATGTTCATTCAGAGAAGCTTGACTAATGTGAGGGAAGTTACAAAGAGGCCTAACTGGAAGGAGTGTCGGAATTGGGAACTGACAATCGTGGGCTTCAGGTCTATGTTATGGTGATTATAATTTTCGTGCTTTGTTAGATTAAGGTTTTGGATTTCAAGTGCTTTGTTAGGTTAAGGTTTTGGATTTCAAGTTCATGTCTTTTCAGATTTTAAATTTGTGGTTCAGAAGTGCTAATTCTAATTTGATAATAAGTGTTCAGTATTCATCTGCAATGAACACCATTTGCTCTCATTACAGAGCTTGCATTTACGTGCTTATGAATTTGGGGCCTTCCAAGCCTCATAACTCCTGGAATTGTGTAAACGTTGCTGAGTGTTATGGTTGGGAACTTTGTTGCAACTTCGTACCTAAATTAGTGATTGGCGAGCATTATGTGTTATGAGACAATTATTATCAGTTCACTTGAATTATCCCGGTAACTCAATATATGTGATTACAATCTGCTAACTTTAAATTAGTGATTTTTCTTAGGATCTAATTGATAAATTTCCAAGAACATGTAGCGTAATTTGGGTGGGACATCTGCACGTACAGATGTCAATTGTAAAATTAGAAGATTTATAATGTTGGCTTGGTTTCAATAGGTCTCAGTAACTGTCCAATCGGATTGAATCCCACTTAAATTGGATTTGGTATATGCTGTCTTAGCTCAAATGGAAGAACACATGGTTCTTAACCATGTAGTTGTGGGTTCGACTCCTACAGTTGGCATTACTGTTTGGTGGATTCACTAATCACTGTCTTCTACAAGTTAATAGCATCTTCATAGCTTAGCGTTCATGCCAAGTTGTGCAGGGATTCTTTAATCATCCACTACAACAGTGTTACGAGTCAAATTGTTGAAAAGCTATAGCTATAGGTTATTAGCTATAACCTAGGAACCTTTAAAGTATTTTTTTCAATGCTTGGAAGTAAGCACCAAGAGATTCTTAAGCCAAATCTTCTGATAGATTTTTCTCTTTTAGTGTGAAAAGTATGGTATATGGGGCTCATTTTCTTTGTCTAAATCATTCACAAAATCGCTCCCGTAATTGATTAATTTTGCAAATTGGTTATTTTACTCTCGTGTTTTTATAACTATTTGTGTTGTGCCATTGTAAGAAGCATCTAGGAATATGCCTACAAAGCTATGATTTTTCTAAGCCTTCAAACCATTATATGATGCGCAGAACTTCTTGGTTAAATTTAACGAGAAATTAAGCTTAGCCGCTTTATCGCCATGGAGGCTAGGTGCTCAAAAGTTCAGGTAGGTAGTTTTGCAATATTTTGGTGGTAGGAAGTACTGAGCTTTTTAAGAATTTATGATGCCCAGAAGGGCCAGAACTTCTTGGTTACATTAAACGAGAAATTAAGCTTAGCCGCTTAATTGCCATCGCTGCTAGGTGCTTAAAAGTTCAGGTAGGTAGTTTTGCAATATTTTCGTTCAACCAATTTTGCAATATCATCGATCAATACTTCTTTATATAGAGGATGTTGAGGCTGACATGGAGGGGCTCCACATTCATTCTCAAGAATTCTAATCGCCACATCAACGTACAGTAAGCGCCACATTAGCATACAGTGATACATTTTTAAACAGACACTTCTGTTGACGAACAGTTGTATATGTGTTGGAAATAAATGTCCATTCAAGATTATCCAAAAAGACATGACTATTTGAAAGTGTATATATATATTCAATGAGTATTTGGATAGTATTTGGATATATTTGGATGTGATTGTTAAACCAATGCGTTTGGATACTTCTGACCTGAAATGTTCGCATTGCAATATAGCATGATCTAACCTTCCGGTAAACCAATGCTTTTAGTTTTTTTTTCTCCTTTTACAATTTCCTCCATATTTTTGGCTGCAGAAGTCTCCATATAGTTGTATTCGGCCAGTAACCAATTTCATGTTGGAATGATAAGCTAACATTCAAAAGTTCCTATTTGGTATTGGATTTTGCAAACCATGTTGCTGATTGCCATGTTGGTTACTCATGATGAATAACGTATCGTGTCCAAGTTGGCGAAGGAGAGAACTTTTTGGGTCACAATATCAATTATGACTTGAATAAAGCACGCTCAGGGGTGTACACTGGACATATGGCCATGAAATATTTGGTTACCTTGTGGAGGAACTTTTTAGCCGGTAAGTCTCCTTTAGTTTGTGAATGGTAATTTATTGAAGTTTAAACTTTTTATTTACTTATTTTGTTTCTTCTTGCTTCGCATTAATTGATTTTATGGAAGAAACGACGAAGGGAGTAGAAGTAACACATGATTCAGTGTCTCTGGCTCTTATGAAACTATAATGGAACATAACAATTGATCTCCGGGTTTAAGACTTTAAGTCTGCCTCTTCCATGTGAACCCGTAATAGGAGAAATAGGAATAAAACTGAATGGCGGCCAAAAGCGAAGTATTCAATTCGGTCGTGCACCGTATCAGCGTGATGATATATATATATATATATATATATATCTTCTAGATGGTCCATTTAGTGCAGTTGATACTCATAGTGCTACAAGCATACATCGTGATCTAACAGTTCTTTTGCAGTTTCTTAAAGTGTTTATTTGTCGGAGACTTACAATGGGATGAAGGGGCTGATAAAAAAAAAAAAAAAATCAACAGGATGAAGGTTAGGAAAGTATTAAATGGCAAAAAAAAAGATTCATTTTGATTCTGGACTCCTCAAGTGTTGATTTAATAACATTTATTTGAGACTTGAACTTTCTTTTTGGATAATTTTGCATTTTGTTGCAGGATATTACGACATCAATGATCCTGAGGCAAGTTTATTTCGACCATCGTTTATAGAACCTATCTCGAGGTAGTTATCAGATTATTTACATCCGTAAGAACTTAATTATTGTATAAAGAAAAAGTCGATAAGAAGTTACAGACTCTAGGGAACTACTCTACTTCCATTGTACCGCTTCAGCGTTGTGACTCTTTCATTCTTCTACTTATTTATAAAATTATGTCTTGTTGGTAAAAAAAAAAAAAAAAAAAAAAAAACCATAGACTAATTAGGGTCATCTGTGCTGTATCTCGATATATTCGGATTTAATGAATGTAGTCATAAGATTTATTTGCGAAATAGTGAATACTGATGCGTTTGTACTTTGATTTCCATCGGCAAGAGTTGTTAACCAATGCAATTTGGGTAAACTTGGGTTATACATCGGCATGAGTTGTAAGCGTGGGTAAAATTTCCGGAAGTGAAAAAGATAGAAAAGTAATCACAAAGCTCTTCGTCTCATTCTTTGTGATTCCACAATAACTTGTTCTACTACCATATAGTTATGTTATTGTGAGGTGATTGATATTTCTAGGCTGTTCTTCAGGAATATAAGACCGGATTATCAATTGGTTCCTCTTCACCGTGATTTATTAAAATACGGAACAAAACTTCCTAGGTATTTCTGTGGGGGAAGTTTTACCCAGGAAGTTTTGTTCCGTATTTTAATAAATCAAGGTTTGAGTTTTCTGTGGGAGACAAAATCCTAGGATGTGCATACTAAATAGGATACTTAGAATTAAGGCTCTGGCGATTTTAGGGCGAAAGTCGTGCGACGCTGACTTTGGTCAACTTTGAAATATTCGTCGTTCTCAGGATTCATTCCTGAAATTTTTGCTTCCAAATCCTGCAAATCTTTAGATTTTTCATGTTATAATTTTAGTTTCACTTGATAATGTTTCATCAAATTTAGTTTTTCAAAGCCTAAGTTGCTTTCTTTTGCTGTATCGTTCTATGACCTAATTCCTTTTACTCCCCTTCTTTCTGAGTTATGTAATTCAAATCTTTTCAATGTCTCCTTTAAATTTGCTTTGAGTTTTCTATTTAGCTTTAATTCGTCTGCTGATTTGATTTCTCTTTTAAACTAATTTCCTATTTGTCTTTCCTCATATTAGGTCATGAGCTAATGGAGGTGCAGAAGTAGAGTTCAGGAATCCTCATCATGAGATTTGAGTCATAAACAGTGAGATAGAAGAAGATTGAATTACTTTTATGGGGGTATGATTCCTTTCAAGCTATAAAAAGACTGTCTTGTTTATCTGGGGTATGGCTTCCTTCTTGCTTTAATCTTGTTACAGTGCAATTGTTTCTGTAATTGTTACAGTGCAATTGATTCTGTAATTAGAAAATTAAAGGGTTGTTTTCAGTTGTATTGTCAATTCTTAAGATTAAGTGGAGTTTGAGATCCTACCTAGAGTAGGGATTTGATTATAAATAACAATTCTTTATTGAAGATATTTGCACTCTTATCAGTATTAATCTTGGGAAGGAGCTATTGATTTGCAGATGATTTCTCTCTTCATGATGATTCTTTAAGTAGTTTCATTATAGTTATAGACTTTAATCTGGATGGGGGTTTCTTGTTGGTATTAATCTAATTTTTTAGGTGTTTGTACCCTATTAAAATAGTGTACGTGCGTTCCGCACAAGCTATTTAATATCGGTAACTCGTGGGTTTATTGAGGAAACCCACAAGGATTATTGAAGGAGCCCAATTGGTTTATTGTGGAAACCAGTGGGTTTATTGTAGAAACCCTAACCCGGTTTATTGTGGAAACCCGCATGGCTTATTATGGAAGCCTAACCCGGTTTATTGTGGAAACCTAACCCGGTTTATTGTGGAAGCCTAACCCGGTTTATTGTGGAAACCGGTGGGTTTATTGTGGAAACCCGCATGGCTTATTATGGAAGCCTAACCCGGTTTATTGTGGAAACCGGTGGGTTTATTGTGGAAACCCGCATGGCTTATTATGGAAGCCTAATCCGGTTTATTGTGGAAACCGGTGGGTTTATTGTGGAAACCCGCATGGCTTATTGTGGAAGCATAATCCGGTTTATTGTGGAAACCCGCATGGCTTATTATGGAAGCCTAATCCGGTTTATTGTGGAAACCGGTGGGTTTATTGTGGAAACCCGCATGGCTTATTATGGAAGCCTGGATTTGGGTTGTTAGGGAAACCAGTGGGTTTATTATGGAAACCCACTAGGCTTATTATTGAAGCCCAAGAGTCTTGAATAATTATTTATTTATAATTATTAATGATATCTGAGATTAATGTAGGATCCTAAATAAAGAGGATAATTATCTTAAATACTTATAATTATTATTTAAGATAAATATTATTTAAGATAAATGAGGATTATGGTAAATATTAGGGTTTATCATGAATCTGGATGTTATTTGAGGTTTATACAGATGAGGGAAGTTATTAGGATAACTATTAAAACCCTAAAGCTACATCTATTTTTGCCTATATATAGAGGCTAAATCTCAACACAAAAGGTACACAATTTCTATTCCTTTTCTTAACAACCTACTTGCATAGAACTCTTGTTGATTTTAGCATCGGAGTGTCTTTGCAGGTACCCCACCACCATTTTCAATCAACAATTCTTTGGAGAATCTAATTAACGGCGGCGATTCGATCATCATACATACATCTCGAAGATTGTTGGGGTGATTAATTTTGCACCAACATTAGGCATTAAAAGTTGGGTTATCAATTTTTAATATTTAAAAAGATAAGACATCACTTATCGCCTCCTGCTGAGGTTAATTTCAATACTGGTATCTCATGAGGGTCTGCAAGTCTTGGCTCTCCTGTAGTTCTTTGGTCTACGACTTGTTCGACTTTTTCACAGTCTGTTTTCACTTCTTTGAGTTTTATTTTCAACTCGTCTGCTGAGATGAATTACTCCACAGATTTGTTTATGCAAGCAAGTTCAGATAATGCACAAAATGATGATGTTAAGGATGCTATAGTCTTGGAACTAGTTCCTTTGGATACTCTACCCCCAGAAACTAATGTCACTTATGAAGAATTTGAAAGGGAGATTGATCCCATGATGATGGATTCCAACTCTATGGACGCAGAAACCTCCAAAGCTCATGACCTAGTAAGTAACAATTTCTTAGCCCATTTCTTTTATTTTTACAGAGCTTTGAGCTTTGTTATCTAAGTATTATTTGCTATCTTCTCTGCACCGTCTCTGTTTTTCCTTGTTAGCTTCCTGTTTAGTCTTTTTTTTTAAAAAAATCTTCGTGCTGAAATGAAATTCTTGTGTTGGAATATAAATGGATGTTGCTTTGATAGGAAATGGCTGCATATTTTAAACTTATATAGGAAATTTAAATATGATGCTATTTGCTTAATTGAAACAATGGTAGATGAAGAAATTGTTCAAAAATATTGTCATCATCTGCCTTTTGATGCTTGGTTTATTGTCCCTTCGGTGGGTAAGTCAGGGGGATTAGCTTTAGGTTATTTTGAAAAACCCAACATAGAAATTATAGACTTCCTTCAATATGATTCATATAGTATGCGACATCACTCCTCGTATTAAGAACTGTCTTGTTTCCTTTGTTTATGGGTCTTTAAACATCTCGGGCATGAGAACTCAGTGGAACATTATTAGTAGTTTAAACGATGATGTAAATAGGCCTTGGTTACTTCTAGGGGATTTCAACTTTATTATGCATGTGTCTGAAAAATAGGGAGGTATTGCTGAAAATTCGCTTGTACCGGATTTCATCATAAATAGAATGATTGACTTAAATCTGAATGAAGTGTTCTCTTTTGGCAATCCTTTTACATGGTGTAATAGAAGATTTAAGGTTCATGCTGAGCTGATTTTTGAAAAGTTAGATAGGGGTTTTATGAATGATAAATGGGTGTCTTTACTGCCTCATACTAGGATCACTAATTTAGGTCGTGTTTATTCTGACCACAGTCCTATTCTGCTCAAATGTTTTCATCAAGAAGATAAACTTCTCATTCCGTATAAATTTTTCAAATGTTGGCAGTTGAGTCCTGATTTTAAGAATGTCCTTGTAAATTCCTAGTCTAAGTTTGTTAGGGGTTCCCCAAGCTTCATTGCTGCTGGTAAGCTTAAAAACCTTAAGCATGACTTAAGCAATTGGAATCAGAATTCGTTCGGGCATATAAAAACTACAATAGGAAAGTTAAACTCTGAAATTGAGAAGCTTCAATCTATGCCATATACTTCTTCGATTGGTTCTTTCATTCTGAATTACTCGAAGCAACTTGATTATTGGCATGAGGTTAAAAATGCTTTCTATAAGCAGAAATCAAGAATAGACTACTTCAATTATTATGATAAGAATACTAACTTCTTTCATAATACAGTTAGACTCAGAAATATGTATAGCACTATACATACCTTACAAGACAGACAAGGAAAGCCATTTGGAATGCGAGAGAACAAGTTGTTTCTCTTATTACATGCCATTTCAAGAACATTTATACTTCTTCAGAGCCAAATAACGCTGTTATTGAGGAAGTTCTTAAAGACATTCGGCCTATAATAACGAGATGATATTAATACTAGTTTAATCTTTATACCTACTTGATGAAATTCATACAACCATCGAAATATGGCTCCGTGGAAATCGCTAGGGTCGGGACGGTTTCCTGGAGGGTTTTTAGAGACAACTGGAATGAGGTATCTGTTGAAGTTGTAAATCATGTCCAATCTTTCTTCCGAAACAAGTTTCTTCTTAAACAGCTGAATCATGCTTTTACTGCACTGATCCCTAAAGTTAATAATCATTCAACTCCTAATGACTTCAGACCTATAAGTCTAACAAATACTATCTATAAAATTATTTCAAAAATTCTTACGAATAGGTTAAAACCTTTGCTTGATTCTCTCATTTCGCCATTTCAGTCTGCTTTTATAGCAAATAGGCAAATTCAAGATAATATCTTAATAAGTCATGAAATTTTGCACTCTTTTAAAAATAGGAAAAGGAAAAATAATAAAAATGGGTTTATGGCTATCACGTTAGATTTATCAAAAGCTTTTGATCGTCTTGAGTGTCCTTTTATTCTTGCCGTATTTAAAAAGCTGGGTTTCTCTGATGATTGGTGCCACCAGATTTCTCAATGCATTAGCACAGTTTCTTATTCTGTGCTGGTTAATGGTTCACCTGGAGAGACCTTTATCCCAACTAGAGGGATAAGGCAGGGAGATTGTCTATCTCCTTACATATTTATCTTATGTATGGAAACGTTATCTCAACTTTTGTTAAAGGGAGAAAATGACAAGCTGATTCAGGGTTTTAAATTGAGGAAAAATAGTCCCTCGATATCTCACTTGTTTTTTTTGCAGATGACTGCATGCTGTTTTCGAAAGCTTCCTTAACTTATGCAAGAAATCTTATGAAGATAATTAATACTTTTGCAAAAGCTTCAGGTCAGGCAATTAACATTGAAAAATCGGGATTTTTTACTAGCAATAAAATGCATCATAAGCATGTTAAGTTATTAGCAAGAACTCTAGGAATTAAATTCCTGAGTACCTCTGAAAACTATCTTGGCACCCCATTATTTGTAAAAAGGGATAAGACTAAGTCCTTCCAATTCCTCATTGATAAATTTTATAGCAGATTAAGTAATTGCAAGAAAACAAACTTGAATGTTGCTGGAAGAACTATTGTCACTAAGCATGTCCTTTCTAGCTTAGCTGTTTATCATATGTCATGTTTCCCTTTCCCTAAAAAGATCACTGCAAAAATTGATTCAATTCAGAGAACATTTTGGTGGTCAAAGAAGGATCCTAGGAGTTTGCTTATTACCGTTCTTGGAGTGATATTGGTAAGTCAAAATTGAATGGTGGCCTAAGAATTAAAAACTCTTATGCTACTAATAGAGTCTTTATAGCAAAAATTGGTTGGAGAATGTGTAACAAGCCAGATCATTTAGTGACTAGGTTTTTCAAGGATAAGTACTTTCCAAATCAAAATCTGTTAGAGATTGATAAAGCTGCCGATAGTTCGTCTTGGATTTGGAAAGGTATATTGAAAGGTTTGACATTCATTAAAGAAAATATTGTATACAAAATTAATGATGGTAAGGCTACAAGTATTTGGTCCTCTAGTTGGTTGCCTCTTAGTAACTCTCCTCCGACATCGATTCATCCAAATTTTTCAAATTTCAACTTTGTCAGTGACCTTATTGATGTGCAGAATAACTCTTGGAATATTGGTCTTATTACTTCTTTGTTTTCACAGGACGATGTTGTAGGATTCAAATATCGCACAACATATTTTCTTAGCGTGCGAGATTCAATTATTTCCTTAACTCGCGAGAAGAGTTTGCGAGATTCAATTATTTTCTTAACTCGAGAGAGTGTCTCGAGAGAAGATAGCAAAGCTCGAGAGAGTGTCTCGAGAGAAGATAGCAAGACTCGCGAGAGTGTCTCGAGAGAAGATAGCAAAGCTCGAGAGAGTGTCTCGAGAGAAGATAGCAAGACTCGCGAGAGTGTCTCGCGAGAAGGTAGCAAGAGCCTGCGAAATTATTAAAGAGCTCTCGAGAGTATGAGCTGTATGTGAGCTGTCATCCACTATGTAAACACTATATAAAGAGGAGAGCGGAGAGAGAGAAAGGAGACATTTTTTTAGAAGAGGAGACTTTTAAGAAGAGAGAGATATTTTTGAGGGAGAAACTTTATTTTCTTTATCATCTTCTTCCCCTAAAACTAGATCTAGAGCTCTAGAAAATATCCATTAATGGAGATTGTAAATGTAATATCAATGTAACCTCAACAATCATAGTGAAGAATCGTGGATGTAGATCATATTGATCGAACCACGTAAAAAATCTTATGTGTCTATTTAAATTTCTAGCACTTATATTTGAAATTCATATCATTAATAAGATTTAGATCTACAAAATATAGTGAGGGGTGTAGTGTGGGATTTCCCGCAACTACATATGCGCTAGAAACAGGGACCTAATCTTGTTGGTTCATGAAAGTTTAGAAAAAACGGCTACTGTTGGTGATGAATTCAATTGGATCTATAAACTTTAAGAGAAATTTCCATGAAAAGTAGTTCTTTGTTCATACTTTTTATTTAGATCTATAAAATTTAGGTTCAAAAATGGAAATTTTATGGAAAGAATCACACTTTCGGGGGAGAAAACACCGTCAACAATTCAAAGACATGAAAAGAGGAAGAGAAAAATATAGGTTAATGTGATGAAATTCAAGGAAGAAAGTTAATTTTTTAATGGAAGATTTCATATTCGGGAGAAAAAGAAAAGAGGAAAATTGTTGAAGGAAATTAAGGAAGAACGAAGAAAAGGATAAGAACAAAACGCGTGATTTTTATCACAAAAAGAAGCTCGCATGAGATGGTTTGAGTTGGAGCGAAGAAGCTTGATGTCGCAAGATCAAATCTCGCCACAGTCATATTTTTTCAAATATTTTTGAACTTTCAAGAGGGGAAAAAATGGAATAAAGCTATAGCATTGTGTGTTTCCTTCGCAAGCGGCAAGTAGCCCAGATGGTCATTCGCGAAGAGAATAAGCTTGGGGTTGCGTAGTTCGAATCCCACCTTTTACATATTTTTGAACTTCCGAGAGCGAAGAAGTGAATAAAGTTATAGTATTGTGTGTTTCTTTCACAAACAGCAGCTAGCACAATTGGTCACCGCGAAGAGTATAAACATAAGGTCGCAAGTTCGAGTCTTACCCTTCGCGAAGAATTTTGTCATCTTTTTCCTTGAATATCAAAGGGTGAATATAAGTCATGTATTAGCATTCTGCAATCCTTTCGCACGGGAGGAGTAGCACAATTGGTCACGAGCGAACATGAGGAGCTTAAGGTCGCGGGTTCGAATCTCCCTCCTCACAAAGAATTTTTGCTTCGCAAAGAAGGAAAAAATGGATAATTTCGCAAGGTTATTTCATTCTTTCGCAAACAAGAGGCGACGACAGTTGGTCACTGCGAAATTAATGAGTTCATGGTCGCGAGTTCAAGTCCCATTGAACGTCAATATTTTGTATGAATTTTTCGCAACAGTATCTCGCAAGAAGAAAGTAGGTGATTATCTCATGAGAAACACTTCGCAGAGGCATGGCTAAGCACAGTTGGTCAGGAGGCATGAACGCGAGCAGAAGGTCGCGGGATCAATTCTTGCTCTCGCACACTTATTTTTGTTATGCGAAATTTCGCACAGACTTTGCTTATCTCGCAAAGAAGAAAGTTGATGATTATCTCGCAAATGAATTTCGCGAGAGAGAGTTAGAAACAGATTGGTATGTTGCGAGAAAATCCAAGAAGCAGGTCATGGGTTCAAGTCTCACTTTTCACATTTCTTTTTCTTTGCTGCGAGATTGACAACAACAAACCACAAAAGCTAAGTACCACTTTCCTTAAACACTTTACTTACAAAAAATAAAAGATTTTTGATTTGATTTACAAAACGCGATACAATCGCGAGAATTACAAAGATTTCATAACTACAAAGATTTCACGACTACAATAATTCGAGAACAATATCTCGCACGAGATCAATTTATATATTTCCCTTAAATATTTGATTTGTTTCAAATGAGAATGATATCCAACATGGAGAGTAGTAGCGGGCAAACCTTTATGGCGTACACCCTAGTTCGCGAATTTACCTTATGATTTCGCAAGAGGCAATGTACCTAAAGTGCGTCATATAAGGGGGTACCTATTAGGATCATTTCCATGAAGGATGTTTATCGGATGAAACGAAACAAGTTATACAAAGGAAATCAAAACAAAGAAAAATGATTTGAACTTGCAATTAAATGAAAAATTTTGATAAAAGAAATGTTGAATACTAATCTAAATTTTTATTTGCATTGACATAGCATGAGGCAAAGAACATGGAGCGAGAGTTTCGCATGATAGATTCGCAATACTTCTTATATTTAGAGGATTAAGTACTTCTTATACTTCTCAAAGGATACTTCATACTTCTTATATATTTCGAGGATTGAGTACTTCTTATACTTCTTCAAGGATACTTCATACTTTGCATACTTCAAGAGATAGTACTTCTTATTCACTTCTCAAAGCTTCGGAACTTCGCAAAAGAATAGAGGCAAGTACGTACTTTTCAAGTCCAAGTATTCTTCCGCTCGTTCCTTCATCAACAAAGATCAAAGATTACTATACAGATTTTTTCCTTAAAGATCGCTCTTCAAGCAATATTCAAGGAAAAAGAGGCAAGATGTAGTTCAAATATCGCACAACATATTTCCTTAGCGTGCGAGATTCAATTATTTCCTTAAACTCGCGAGAAGAGTTTGCGAGATTCATTATTTTCCATAACTCGCGAGAATGTAGCAAGACTCGAGAGAATGTCTCGAGAGAAGGTAGCAAGAGCCTGCGAAATCATTAAAGGGCTCGAGAGAATGTCTCGAGAGAAGGTAGCAAGAGCCCGCGAAATCATTAAAGGGCTCGAGAGAATGTCTCGAGAGAAGGTAGCAAGAGCCTGCGAAATTATTAAAGAGCTCTCGAGAGTATGAGCTATATGTGAGCTGTCATCCACTATGTAAACACTATATAAAGAGGAGAGCAGGAGAGAGAAAGGGGAGACATTTTTTTAGAAGAGGAGACTTTTAAGAAGAGAGAGATATTTTTGAGGGAGAAACTTTATTTTCTTTATCATCTTCTTCCCCTAAAACTAGATCTAGAGCTCTAGAAAATATCCATTAATGGAGATTGTAAATGTAATATCAATGTAACCTCAACAATCATAGTGAAGAATCGTGGATGTAGATCATATTGATCGAACCACGTAAAAAATCTTATGTGTCTATTTAAATTTCTAGCACTTATATTTGAAATTCATATCATTAATAAGATTTAGATCTACAAAATATAGTGAGGGGTGTAGTGTGGGATTTCCTGCAACTACAGATGTCAACATAATTCTTTCCCTTAGAATAAATACACATAAAAAAGATAATATTATGTGGGCTCACACTAGAAATGGAAATTTTACCATATAATCTGCTTATAAAGTGTTTATGAACGAAATCATCTCTATTTGAAGATGCTTCTTTCTGGAAGAAAGTGTGGTCTTTAGATTGTCTTCCTAAGATTAAGTTTTTCATGTGGAAAATCTTTGCTTATATGCTGCCTGTTAACTCTGTCCTTATGCTTTATAATCCTGAGGTGGATGATTGTTGCAGTCTTTGCAAGAATGATTCTAAGACTGTGATGCATCTGTTTTTCCAATGTCCCATAGTGTCTCATATCTGGTTTGCTCTCTCTTTACAGCATATTGTTTGTGCTAATTTTGATTGGGTGGATGATATTTTTCTGAGTTGGTTTGACAATAATCTGGGTACTTATCCATATGCTGTTGATTGGCCTAGTATTGGCGCTATTGTCATGTGGTCTGTATGGAAATTTAGATGTGATGTGGTTTTTAAAAACACCTCTATTAACCTGGATAAGGTTATTATGGATACAAAAAGGCTGATCAATACCTTTATGGCTCCTCCTTCTTCTTCTTATAATATGGGTAGAGTGGATATTAAAACTCCACTGCAGGATGTTGATTTCATTATGTTTGTTGATGGTTCTTATAAAGATCTTAATATGGGTATTGGAATTGTTATCTGTGATAATGCAGGGAGAGTAATTCAGTCAAGAGCAGACTGTGGACTGATTGCAGGTGCTGTTGGTGCTGAGGCAACAACCCTAATTTTGGCTATCTCTTGGGCAGAAGAGATGAATCTGTCTAAAGTTTTGTTTGTAAGCGACTGCCTTCAATTGGTAGATTTTGTTAAAGAAGGCAAAGGAGAAGTGGATTGGCGTTGTAGTGATCTTTTAGAAGAATGTCGGATTTCCCTTTCTAGTCGTTTTAGTTTTAATATTGTTGATAGACGCATTTATGTGTCTAATTTGTCCTCAATGTTTCGTATTGTTAGTCTCGATTTTTGTACTTATTATGGTGTTTGGTGTGTTTGTAGGTATTTTTTGGAAATAAAGATTGTTGGAAAATTCGGCTCGAAAAATTGCTCGGAACACCCCCGGAGGACATTTGCTATTCGGACTCCCACATTGGATAAGGGGTAACCCAATTGATAAGGGGCACCCAACTGATATTCGCACCCCCAGCTGTTGGATAAGGGGTGACCTTCTTTTTCATTTCAAATTCTGTTTTTGGCGGGAAAACTTAGTTCTCACATGCAGATTTTTCACTCGAGATTTAAAGGCATTTTGGAGAGACTCAATGGCTGAGATTCTTTGGGAAGTATTGATTTGGCGTAACAGGCATGTTATAATTGTCCGTTTGGATTGAAATTGGCTAGATAATCCACGAGATAAAAACAGGGCAGTCCGTGGTTATTTCACGGGTTTATTTATTGTACGTGTTTCTCTGTGCATGGCGTGATATTGAAGTGTTATTGACTACATCTGAGGCGTGTACATGATGATTTGTAACGTGCCGGAAGAAGATTAACGCGTGTTGAAGATAAAAATGGAAATTATTTCCGTTTTTGGCAGCAAAGAATAAAGTCGATTAATGAAGATACCCTGGAGATTTTGGAACCCTGTCGTGTTTAAATAGGTTGCTGGGAGCATATAGAAGGGGGATGGAGAGATTGGGAGAGTTGCAGAGCTTCAGAAGGTCGGGAAAATCGAGTTACAGGATATCTTTCTGCTGCTGCCATTGAAGAACACGAAGAACATCAACGCACAAGGAACCGTCGTTCTTCTACAGTGACAACGACACTTAGGCGTGGGTCGTAATACGGAGGCGGACTTAAAAGCAACAGTAACAGTCCTTTGTAACAGTGTTTGCAACACTTATAACCGTTGCAAACACCCGATTTTCATCATATTCTCCATTTCATCATTTGTACACCTCCTTTGAGCAATAATAATGAATTTTGAGCGTGTTTCCAACATGATGAGCTAGACCCCATTACTGGGACGACGGAGGAAGACGAATTTCATACATGTGTATTTTTAATTAATTCTTTTTATGACTTTTGCACTAATTAAAAATTGAATTATGATTTTATTAAATTAGTTATTATTTTATTAGATGGGTCATGCTTGCTTAAATGTTTGATGTCCCATGCTTACGATTTATAACTAATATTTTGAGAATCAACCTTGGCAAAAATAAGAGTCCATGTTTTTATTTGTTGAGCTATAATTGTTAAAAGAATTAATATTTGAACCTTTTGTTATAAGTTTGGCGGAATCCTGAATCCCAGTAACTCTCTCCATCTTGTGACAATATTTGTATATATTTTTCTTTTATTTTAGTTTATTAAATCCTAAAATAGATTTCAACAAGTCCGAGTGAACGACAACCCTTCTTACTACAACATCATTGAAAAATACCATCAATTGCATATATACAGAGACTCAAAAATAAGATTTCGGTCTGGCTTGCACGTCGGGCTAGAAGGTTTCATTTGAAAACTTCATGGGTTTCTATTCCTCCTTTTTTGGACATGTTGTTGAGGAAAGAACCTTTAACTGATGTTTGTACTTTCCTTCTTAGTTAATGCAATGGTGTGTTTCTCAGCAAAATTTTTTTCTGTGGGAGACAGATTTATCTATTCAAATAGACTTTTATGTGGGAGACAGATTTATTTATCAAGTCTTCGACTTTGGGTCGTAGCAACTCTTAGTTGTGGGTGAGATTAGCTAAGGAAATAAAGTGCGTAGAGTCCTGCTGGGATTCAGATGCGTAAGATACATGACGGTACCTTAATCAGTGTGAGATTGGTTAGGGCTCAACTATATTCTAGTCTGAAGTTAACTTGTAGTAGGCTAGAGTCTGTAGCGGGTTAATACAGTGTGGTGTTCCAATCTGGACTAGGTCCCGAGGTTTTTCTGCATTTGCGGTTTCGTCGTTAACAAAACTTCTGGTGTCTCTATTATTTCTTTTCCGCATTATATTTGTTTATATTATTGAAATATCACAGGTTGTGCGTAGTTCAATCAATTGGTAAGTCCAACCTTTAGTTGTTGATTGAAATTGATTGACACTTGAACATTGGTCTTTGGTACCGTTCAAGTTGTTTCTCATAATAATCAGGCTCGCGGATTTAATATCTGTTTGATTTGCTGATTACATTGAGAAACAGAGATATAACCCTTGGATATATTTTCATTGATTGAGTCTGACTGTCTAGTTGATTCTCTTTGGAATTATATTGGAGTTAGTCCATACAGATTGCCTAAACGAAATATTGGGTGTGGTTGTTAGATCCCCGTTTTTTCAATTGGTATCAGAGTAGACAAACACGTTTAAGACCTCATAAGTCCGTGTTTGTAGAAATCTTACTCTATGGACAGGAATTTTATCTCAAAAACCGCATCACCAGTTCAGAAACGTTTTTCCTTGGCTCAAAGCTTTGCTTTTCCTGAGAAATCTATTACATCCTCTCCATGGTCGGAAATTGTGTATAACTTGGAAACACGCCTATATGAACAGTTGGATAATCTTTCGGATGAAAGTGATTCAGACGATGGATACGATGTTGATGAGGAAGTCTCTCAATACATCAAGATTTTTGACCATCTCATAAAGAAAAAGAAGTCAACATCGTGCTTGGCTTAGTTTCTGACTCCTCCCTGTCTATAAAACAAAAAAAAAATAAGAAAGCTCTTTAAAGGTTACGATTGCGGATATAATCTCTTACAATTCCTTCTTAAAGACCGAGAAGAAGATGTGCGTTCAAAGAATTATAAATGTGATAATCTTCGTCGAAATCTCTTTATGTTGAAACAAGAACTTGCTGAATCCGAAGCTAAATGTTGCTCTCAACAATGTTGTTTTAAAGACGGAGAAAACGTTTTTCTCTCACGAATTGAAGGATGAGATTTCTGCAGCTCAAATTAAGGTAATTGTGCTGGAGAAAAACTTGAAAAAGTTTAATCTTAGTTCAACAAAATTATCCACTATGCTGGCAGCATGTAAAAAACATCGTGATACACGAGGTTTTGGCTATGAAGGATAGACACTCCAAGCAGTAGCAAAATTGATTTTGTTTGTACTGATAGCAATTTCCTGCAGAAAAATTTCACTAATGGAAAAAGTGGAAAATTACCCTCTGCAACAGAAGCGTCAATAAACAAAGAAAGTCAACCTCATACTAATAAGAGGAAAATTAATAACATTCCCTTCAAGTGTTATTATTGCGGAAACAAAAGACATCTTGAGAAGAGATGTCACTTTCGCTTGCGGAATGAAAAAATTCTTACCATTCTTATCTGGATGTCTAAAGAAGTAATCAAACCTGTTTCTCATATTACTGGTCTTAAATGTCCAACTCTCAAACAAGGAAAGTGTTGTGATGAGCCAATTCTTGCCTGTAAAGATAACACAAAGGCTTTCTACAATTGTAAAAAGAATTGTGTTATAAGGACTAATGACCACTGCTTTGTTGATCCAATGATTAAAAAAATTCTTCAAACTCTTCTTCTGGGACTAAAGGGAGTCTTGGATTAAAAGTTTCAACCGTTCCTGAATATATTCATATCAATAATCGTGTTTCGGAACTCAAGAACAGTATAAATAGACTCAAGCGTAGCATTAAGAAGGCAACGAAGGCAGCAGCTTCAAGTATCTCTTGTCCTCCTCCTATTAATTCTCTTGAGACTAACTCTATTAACTTCCCATATGATATTCAAAAAAGAAAAAGGGATAATGTCAATAATTTTGATGAGCTATATGCTCGTCAAATTACAACTTGACTGCTTACAATTGTGCGTCCTCTTTGAGACCGTGTGAGGATGCACATAATTCTCAAGAAGCTATGTTCGTCTTGACAAAGTGGTCTTTGTTGTATCTGTTTTTTTTTTTTTTGGTTTAGAAATAAATTAATCATCCTACTACTGAGCCCTGCTCCGGTTAATTATTATACGATGTAATATAAATGATCGATAACTCTTGAAATTTCTCTTTGTTGTGTACTTTGAAAAACTTCGTTTTGTTCTTCCTTAATGATAGTTGATTCGTTGACTTTCAACAATTGCAGTGTGCTCTTTTCTGAGCTAAGATTTCTTGTCATTTGTTTGGAATGTGTTTTTTTTTTTGATGTTATGAAAACACACTTCTAAAAATAGGCTCCATTGGTTTCTTGGTTTGGAGTCTGGTTCATAACCACGAACGTTCGTGCACCGACCCTTACAGAACGTAAACGAGTAACCCTAGGGTTTCCCTATGAAAATACACACACACACACACACACACACACACACACACACACACACACACACATATATATATATATCATGGATTCTTCTTACGATATATACTCGTTCCGTAACTTCAAGATTTCTCTTGAGATATTATGGTGTGCACAATGGATGGATGCAATAAGGAAGACAAAGATGAAGAAGGTGATAGACACATTTTTGTGTCTAAGTTGTCCTCAATTTTCTGTATTGTTGGTACTCGATTTCTTACTTATTATGGTGTTTAGTGTGTTTGTAGGTATTTTTGGGAAGTAAACATTTTTGGAAGAATCAGCTCGAAAAACTGCTAAAGACACCCCCAGACGACATTTGCTAAACGGACCCCAGATTTTGTTAGGAGCACCCACGGCTATGTGCATCCCAAATTCATCCTCAGCACCCACGGCTATGTATAGCCCGAATTCATCTTTAGCACCCATCTTCTTCTTTTGAATTTTGTTTTGGCGGGAAAAATTGTTATTCGCCTGGCAGAAGTAGGGTTTGCATTTTGGACGGGAATGAAAGAGACTCGATGGCTGCAGTTGCACGGGATGACTTGACTGAGCCTAACAAGCTTGGTATTGGTCTTTGTTTTGATTTAATTTAATTTGGCTAGAAGACCCGTGTTGAAGTGAAGCAGCAAAGAGATGTAGGTGTGCTCGGGATTCTGTTGGATTTGTTTTGGAAAGTTGGAGCGAGTCTATTGCATTGTCGTATCTTTCTGGAACGTGTTTCAATCAAACTGGAGTGTGTCAGATGTACAAGAACGCGTGAAGAATTAAATTAGGGAAGAAATTCCCGTATCTTGCATGGATATATTCTTGATTAACTTCCGGATATATTGGAGTTATGAGGGTTTGTTCTCGGTCCAAATGAATATATATAGGCCTATGGGATCACAGAGGGGGTTTACGGAGAGTTAAGAGAAGAACAGAGCGAAATTCAGTGCTGCAGAATATTTTTCTGCTACTGCACAAGGAGGAAGAACACGAAGAACAATGACGCCATAAGGCAGTCGCAGAGCTACAGTAACATCGACACATCCTACATATAGTTTCCTGTTACAGTTATTTTGCAACAATTATTAGTGTTACAGAATCCAAGTTTTATTATTTTTCCTCCCTTTCATTATTTGTAAACACCCTTTGAGCAATGAAATCAACTTTTGAGCGTGTTTCCATGATGAGAAGCTAATCCCATCCTCTAGGGCGACGGAGGAAGCCGAGTTTCACAAATGTGGTAATTTTATCAATTCTTGTTACGACTATTTGCAATGTTATTCAATTGATTTATGAGTTTCATTGAATGGTTGTGATTACAATTGATGGGTCATGCTTAGCTTAGATGTTTTTATGTCACATGCTTTAGTTTTACACCCATTACTTTCGAAATCTACCTTACGCAATGAATTGGAGTCAATAAAACCTTATCGTTTGATCTTTTATTGTTTAGAATTGATATCTGAACCATATGAGTACGGAAATTGGTGGAATCCTAGCCCTAGTCTCTCCATAATTTTCACAACACTTTTTAATTGAGTTTGTTATTTTTATTTATAAAAGTCTAAAAAAAATTGTTTTCACAAGTCTCAACGAACCTATTACTATAACATCATTGAAAATCACATCAATTTTTGGCGTCGCCAACGCGGACTTGTCTTTAGGCTAGAGTTTTTAGATTTTTATTTGTTTGTTCTTCTTTACTTTTTTGGGTTTTGTATTTTCCTTACAGAATTTGAAATTTGGAGCGAAAGAAAATTTTGCCAAAGCTTTTGGTGAATACTTAAAGACTTGGAGTAAAAGGCAAAGCGAAAGGAGCGAAAGAAGAAGATTTTTTTATTTTATAAAAAAAAAAGAGGAAAAAAAAAAGAGACATTTTTATTTTTTTTTAGATATTATTTTTTTTAGACTTTCCTTTTCTTTTGCACTTTATTTTTGGACTTTGGACTTTAAACTTTGGGACATTATTTTTAAACCCTACGGAAGGGAAGTTTAAATATAAACTGTGTGCAGAGAAGGACGGCGATTACGATATCGTCTAGGCCCCTCGGGTTCGTACACGACATTGGAGTCGTGGCCCGAGTCGACTACAACGGTTCATCCCCCGCCTGGAACGGGAGGTAAGTTTGTCGAAACACTCGCGAATCCCCTGTCAGCGAGTTACTGTATTCCTTCGTTTGCATATATGCTGAGGAAGTGAAAACGGCTGCTTTAATTTCCTAGTAAAGGGCAAGGACTGGCCATACAATATAAGGGTTCGGATTTCATCACTGTTCTCTTCTTGCCCGCCTTAGGAAACGAAACCAAACGCGAACCTAAGCCTAAACTTTTGACTAGAACGAGACCTATAGGGTAACGAGCTTAATAGGAAAGTCGTTCGAAAAATATTGGTTACTCTTTTGAGCATACTTTGAAGTTCATGATGGTTTCTGTGAGTTGAATAAGCCGCCTTGTAACGCCGGTGAGGCCTTGGGTATCAAAGCTCCACGCAGCTTCCCTCGTCTCTATTCAACTTACTTTAACTCGGATTGATTCCAGAGAGGTTTGCTCAGATTGTAACGAGTTACTTTTCGAAAGATTAGAAGCTGGTCTAGAAACAATCTAAGTGGAGACATCATGCTTTTTGTTTGCTAGAAATCAGTAGGTTTGCTGTGGTGGAGTCAGCCTTGTTTGTGTTTGCATAGAACTTCCCTTCCTTTTAGGATTTTTCTTTTTCTAGTGTATGCCCGAGGTTATTATAGAGCGGGCTTGAAAAAGAGACAATCTAGGTCGATTGATTAGTGAAAAACCTAGTAATTCTTCTTGTGGGCGGGGAGCTCGAAGACTCTTCTTTTGAGAGCGATTTTTGAAAAAACTTCAGTTTTGAGAATTGTCTCTTCGTGAGGAAAGTACCCTAGTACTAGTATTCTTCGTGATCCGCGATGGCAACTTTTAAAGATTACATGTTCCCAACTAGGACCAAACTGCGCCATTTGCTTGTGATGAGTGAAAAGGTGGACCAATACCGCGCCAAAAAATGGCGTATTATGTTTGGCATTTGGCCAAGGGACAATATTACATTAAATTGCCAGTACGTCAATATGCTCCCCTTTTCATACTTGTAGCTAATTTCGAGATAAAACCTATTAGTTGCATTCCATTCCTTGGATGCTCATACTTCCTATCAAGCTATAAAGAGTTGGTAAGAAAGCTAACTTATTCTTGCATGCCAAAGTCCAAGGATGCCTTATGGCCGTAATCTTTATATTCTTAGGAAAGAATGATGAGAACCCTTTTATTTTCATATTAGGGACGCCATGATGTCAATATGCTCTTTATATTCTTAGGAAAGAATGATGAGAACCCTTAAATTTGTGGGGTAATTAGAATAAAAGACCTTCTCTAATTCGGAGATGATGAAATCTTGAAACTTAAGATGTTTGCTCCTTTTCTAACTTGAAAGATAAATATACCTCGACCAAGACTAGCTAGGGAATTCAAAGGATGCTTAACAACCTACTTGCGGGACAAGGGTAAGTTGGAAGAGTCCATTGAAACATGTGCATTTGCCTAGCTTTTAAACGGATTGCTTCATCATTCTCAAGGCAACGCGCCAAAGGCGATTTCTATGAAATGAAATGAAAGATCTAACAACCTAAGCATAAAGCTTATATGAAATTCTACCCTAAGCATAAACTGCAATGTTTAGATTTAAAATTAGTTCCAGTGTGCAACAAGAGTTAAAGTCTCTTTATAGGTTTTTAAAGAGATTCAATGATCTCCTATCCCAGTGTCCTCACCATGGATTTTATAAGATGAAACTCGTAGAGATTATTTATGATGGTTTAGACTATTCGACCAAAGCCATGGTCGAGTCTATGTGCGCTGGTGAGTTCAATAGTAAAAGTGCTGAGGATGCCTTTACCTTCTTAGGAGTTGTTGCTGAGAAATCTCAACAGTGGGAGTCTTGTGTTGAACCCCCTAAAAGACTCTTGGTTAATAGAAGTAGCACCAATATGGTAGATACGAGTTTTGCGTCAGATGCTAAGTTTGCTGCTTTGTCTAGAAGGTTAGAAGCTTTGGAAATGGGTCAGTCTAAAAATAGGTCCCTTATTGAACCTAATAGAACCTCTCAAGTCTCTAGTTGTGGAATGGAGCCCGATAACTCATTTTGAGAAGGTCAGGTTAGTGAAGAGAAAGCTCATGTTGTCTATAACAATGCTAGGTTTGAGAACCGTCAAAAGTTTGACCCATACTCGAGACCCGCAACCCCGGTTGGAGAAACCATCCTAATTTTCTTGGTCTAAGGACCAAAATCAAGGTCATCTAGTAATTCTCGGCCTCCCTAGGTTTTGGTTATACAAAGAACCCTTCAGGTCAACCCCAGTTTCAGAACACTTCTGAGAAAAAGATCTCTACCTTAGAAGAAACTCTTACTATGTTAGCAAAGAACCATGATATGTTATCCGCTAACCACCGTATCTTTCAACAAGAAACCAGGCAGAATTTGAAGAATAATTCCCAGACTCTTACTAAATTAGAACTTCAAGTTGGCCAGATAACTAAGTTTATTAGTGAGAGAGAAGAAGGAAGGTTCATACTGATCCTAACCCTAAAGGAAAGAAATGGTACAATCATGTGAATTCAATAACAACCCTTAGGAGTGGTAAACGGTAGACAATAAGGTAGCCATGCCTAGTGGACATGCTGTAGTTCCACCTGCTACTTTCCAAGAGGAACCCGTAGCTGAGGAAACTGAAACAACCTCAAGGACTCCCAAGAAATTCTGTTGAGCCGGCTTTGTTCCCGAGCCCCATTCCCACGCTTGTTAGCCCCAACAAAGAAGGAGTCGACTTTCAACGAGATAATGGAAACATTTAAGCAGGTGAACATTAACATTCCTTTGTTAGAAGCAATTAGGAAGATGCCTGCTTATGCCAAGTTCCTTAAAGATATTTGTACACGAAAGCGTAAGCTTAATGTCTGTTGATGGTGGATTTTCATTTAAGGGCTGAAATTGTAAAAGCCAAAATTATGCGCTAACATCTTGCAAAAGATAAAGCCATTAATAAGTGATGAATACTTCTTCACCTTACTAATTCACCTAGAATAGAGCATGTGGCAACAATCCCAATGATTCTGTGAATTAAATACACGAAATTCATCCAGGTTGGAGCATGTAGCAACAATCCCATATACCCCGTGAATTTGACATTATTAATTAATGCATGACCAAGATCGTATTTCCGTACTCATTACGGTGCGGCATGACGACTGAGTGTTGTTCTCAGCAGAGCAAGCATTAATAATAAAACATGTACGAAATACCCATACATGCTACAAGTCTCGGTGTGTTATACTAGCCCGATTGAGCATGTTTGAACCTGAACTGACCATATCAGTCTCAGAAACGATCACGACCATCCAACCTCACCAGCATGATTGGATGGCTTAGATTAAATCCATGACCCCAAGCAGGTATTGGAATATTCACCACCTTAATGACCACCAGCGGGCCCGTTTATGCCCCGGTCGGTTGAATACATACCATGCCTCCCAAATAACTACCGAACACCGGCCTAAAGTAGGATGGTTGGACGGTGTGGAGCGACTTGGAAAAGCTTGCGCGCACAAGACCGCTAACGGCGATCTCAAAACGCCACGGCCGTCCAACTTCACCGGCATAATTGGACGACGTAGATTACCCCATGACCGGTCGGACAAGCTTGTCCGCACACCGGTGGGCCCCCTTTCTACCCGCATAGCCGACCATCTCATGACCTAACCAGAGGAGGAGTGAACGTTCACCCATAACTTGATGGCGTGATGCTTTAAGGGTCGCTAAGGGTCTTAAAGCGATCACGACCATCCAACTTCACCGGGCGCATCCGGATGGCCTAGATCAATCCCATGACCGTCGATCGGTATCACCATGATCACCACGGTCCCAATATGGGTCCCACATGGTCGGGCTCCCAAAGGGGGAGCTTAGCCTACCAAATCGTTAGGTTGAAGTTGTGTACGCACGACCAATCCAAAACCCTAATTAGGGTTTGCAGCATATTACATGTGTCGCTAATCGATCACGAGCGTCCGTTTCCACCAGCTTGGATGAAGGGTCCAGGAATAGATTAAGCAGGTCCGGAGAGTATCAACATGATCAATGTGGTCCCATCTATCTCCATGTCCGACCGACCAAGACAAACCCCGGCTAGATATTTTGGTTCGTGCGCCCGAAGGTGGCATGCCACGCCCCTTTAGGAATCCTTTGCAAAGCATGGGATTTCATTTGCAAATCGATCTCAACCGCTCTTCCTTACCAGTAAACTTGAGTGGCCTAGATCGCATCTTCGTGGGATAGTGAAGTATAAACATGGACACCCAGCATGTCGTCTACACACATGCATGATCGGTCCTCTATAAAACACTTCCCATGCTTGGATTCGACCAAGCCGAAAGAAGGAACTTGCGTACCTCTTAAACCCCAATCCGATGGTCGCAGATGAGGGTTGCAAGTCATCTCGTCCGTCCAACTTTACCGGCAGGCGGACAGCCTAAGACATGAGTTAGGCTATCAATGAGGCGTCACCACAATTACCGTCCACCACTCTTCCACATGGAGTAATCGGTCAAGTCAGGGCTTACCTGTATAGCCTCCAAACGATCACTCGAAGATGGATAGACATGATGCTATTTTAAGACGCTTAAATTCGTGACTTACTCCGGTAAGCCTTAAAAACAGCGATATTTCATACATGCTGAATATACTCGATGCAAAGACTCTGCGTAGAATACACACGATACTTCACAAGTATCGACTTACTAAATAATATAGTTATTTAGTCTAGCATTACATGCTATTTTATGTGGGTCCCACGATCCACACACTCGAGACATCAATCATGTCACAAACCGGGGGATACATATGGGGTATTGGTCGGCGGTTTACGGCGTGCGCGTGCAACGCGCCATCACAAGAACGTGTCGGGAAGTCATGGACGGTTAGAGATACATAAGAAGTGGGCAAGACCGGGTCGTGTAACACCAACACACAACTCCACTACTCCATCACTCCACTTCCTCCACTTCCCACGAGAGACGTGAATAAGGCTCAAATGACTTGTATAAATAGGTTCTCCTCCCTATTTCCAACAAAAGAACAAGTCCAGACAACATAAGCAAGTGTTGATACCATCGTATTCAAACACCGAAACTAATAGCTTACATCCTGCAAGCCAGTTCAGATTTCTGATACAAGTCATACATAGCCATCACCTTCACAATCTCAATACCTTCTTCGCTTCCCTCCCTAAGATCAACCCCATCTCCTTCACTTTGTGACCGAAACAAGTCCGGAACGACCATTTCTTGGTTTAGGCCGGATTTGCACAAATTGATTTCTCGAATCTACAAGCACTCCCGTGTAGTGCATTTGTTTAAGGTTTAGACTCATTTCTCATCCACACACCCCCAAATTACCAAAACCGGCAGAAATAGTTTTCACCCATAAACAATTGGCGACCACAACGGGAGGTTAATCTCTCGGTTCTAAAGTCAATTTCTCCGAAATCCGATCCAATTTCATCAATTTCAAAAAGGGTGGATCTTAGAATCAATTCAATCAACAATTCATTTCAAGATGGTGGAACTCGAGTGTCCGGATCAAAGCAATCAATTACGATGGGGCTAGTGTGGATAACACTCCCGGTGTCGATGTACCTGTCAGTGGAGCTACCGTGGTCAATACATCTCGTGGAGCCGTCACTTTTATCCCCAACGCTAGCGGAGCAGGAGACATTCCAGTATGCGTAACGCCTCCCATCACCAGAGCCAGAGCAGCCGCAAATCCCGGCATCTCCTCAAGTGTAACGCCTCCAGTGGTCACCAGGGAAACAACTGTTACTCCTTCATCAGGACGAGGAGCCGGAGGGACGAGAGGAGGACCACCGCCCATTACCATTGCGAGACTTGATGGAGAAGCAGTGAGATTCTTGCTAAGACTCAAACGGATATGGACGCAACCCGAGAAAGAGGTACTCACTTTCCTTAAAACTTTAACTCGAACGATTGCCACAAGATTCACGGCAATCCTTGGAGCCGACAAGAAATGCCTTCAATACACCCGAGCAGGCGTTTCTACTTGGGACCCACATGAGTGAATAAGCTCGTGTTGCTCCTGAACGCCCAAGAGAGAGGGACCAGCCATCCAACTTCATCACACGTGAGGACCTGGAACGACTTCTCCAAAACCGAGGCAAAGTAAATCTGATGGATGCACACCAACATCAGCCGCCGTACCCTCAAGATATGCAACGAATCCCTCTTCCAAGAGGATACACCTCTCCTCAGTTCTCCCTCTACGATGGTACTGGTAACGCTCGTGAACACGTTTCTCGATTTTTGGAATCCTTGGGGGAGCACGAGTACAATCATGTTCTCCGCCTGAAAGAGTTCTCGAAATCACTTACGGGAAGGGCATACACCTGGTACAACAACATCACACCTGACAGCATATCCAATTGGGGCGAGATGGTCGGTGCTTTCTACAGGAAGTATTTCTTCGTATCTGAGCAGATCACCTTTTCAGATCTAGGGAGAGTCTCTCAGCGGAACAACGAGCATCCGAACGACTTCGTTAAGAGGTTCAGAACTCAAGCGCTAGATTGTCATGATCCGAACATCACTGAACGTCAGCTGGTGGAGTTGTGCATCAACGGGATGATACCCATATACCGCGCTTTACTAGAGAATCTGGGCTTTCAGACATTCTCCGAACTCCATGAAGCTGCCAAACGTTCAGCCACAACCGCCCCAGCGTTACTTGAGAGGACCAGGGTTATTCGAAACGAAGATCCACGTGAGAGTCGAGGAAGCAGGCGCCTCACAAACAAATAATACAACAGTGGTCCTTCTGTGAGCGTGATAGGCGAAGGAGGAAAAAGGAAAGCTTCAAAGAATAGAATAACAACCCAAGCGTGCGGCTCCAGCAAGCACATGACTTCTTCTCAAAAGGGAGAGGGCAAGACTCCTGCACAAGACACCGAAGATACAGGTTTCCCATTCCCCATGGATGAAGTAGTGGAACTCTTGGAGGCATGGATTCAAGACGATGCCATCAAGCTGCCTCCTATCAGACGTCCACTAACCGAGAAAGATATGGCGGATCCTAAGAATTGTTCGTTACCATAGGTTCGTTCACCATCCAACCAAAGACCGCAACAGTGAAACAAATCTTCAGGGAAAAGATAGAGACGGGAGAACTCCAGCTTGGAAATGAAGGTGTTCGTAGAGATCATCTTCCTGTCAGGAACTGCATGATTTATGGGGATTCCGTTCGCAAGACTGTATAATCTATGATGGAACATTTATGCGAGATCTTGTACTTCTCCAAAGCACAACGTCAGGACATATTTGCAGCCCTCAACCGCGTTGTCTCAGGCAGGCGCTTATATCACGGAAGAGGAAGCGGTTTCAAAACCTCGATCCTTTCCGGAAGATGCAAGCAAGGGAAATTGGGGACTCTTAACCATTGCCCGTTTGAAGGACATCGAGTTCGATAACACATTGATCGATACGGCCTCGAATTCAACATCATCACTCTCCGGACCTTAAAAGCAAAGCAAAGATTTCAAAACAAGAGACCACTCGCAACCCAATTGTGATTAAGACTCCGAAGGAGAACTCGGAGATGCATATGGATACATCGATCTTGAAGTAAAATTGGGCGATGCCTCGACACAAGCAAAGTTCTACATAGTCGAGAGCATCCGAATTACGACATGATCCTAGGACGCTCTTGGGTACACGACAACAAGACAACACTGGGAATTTGCCCTCTACCGGTTACGACACCGAAAGGATCTCTAACAAGCCATCTGGACTGAAGGCTGTCCGTTGTCGCACCTGCTGACTTGCCAATGCGACACAATTTCTCGGAGAGAGCCCATCAAAGCATACATTAAGAGGTTCCGAGCTCAAGTAAGTCTCATCACGCAACCCTTCTTGCAACCAATCACTCCTCACTCTGATAAGTCCTGGGGACTGGCTCCAACCAACAAACCAACCCCGGCTAAGAGATGTGAATGGGAAGCCGGCCCTTTCAAACGTTTTATCAAGAGATTAGAGCCAGTCTTGGTCAAAGACGATAAGGCCAAGGTCCAGATATCTGCACGCCCAAACCCATTTGGAATTGGAGATCTGGTGACGAAGACGACTGCATTCAAGGTTGGGAACATGACGGTGAAAATGACCACTCCACCTGTCTCACCCACCAAAAGAGAGGATGAACCGTACCTGGAGCAGATGTTATCCTAGGCATCTACTGAAAGCTCATCAACGCTGATAAACTAGAAGGCATAACAATTCACTCACAATGGCTCAAACCCTACCGAACTTAAGATGTTGTGCTACCATTTTCCAGCGTCCTCCACACTTTAAATGCTGTGCTATTTCCTCCAGCGTGTTTTCTTTTACAATTTCATGTCATATTTGTAATTCCTCCAGAAAATGATTGCAATACTTGCATTCATAGCTAGGGTTTCAATTTTCAATTATCAATTTAATTGAAGCATTATTTCCATCTGAGAACCTCTCTACCCCTAAAAACACAAAGTCCCGAGTCAGCCTAAATCAACCCACTAGAGCAAGGAAGGAAACCTTAAGCAAACATCTCATGGGAAGAAGGAAATAGAATGTATGCACAAAAGGAAAATAATTTGAGCCATATGCCCCAACAAGACCAAGAAAGATCTCACGTCAGGAGCACACACAGATGCAATCTTAACAAGAGGTCATGACATAAACCTTTATTCAAGATAAGCAAACAGAAGAAAAGATCTTGAACTCAGCCGCCATTGAGTACAAGAAAGAGGTTCAAAAATTATGGGAATACACTTGAAAAGAGAAAAAGAAGCAAAGAGGTTTAGCCGTCAAGAAGAATAACGCGCGCCGCACCACCGCTGAGGTCCCGCTTCGACGCCATCACCGCTACCGCTTCTCCCTTGAGCCTCGGCTTCCGCCGGATGTTTCCGCAAAGAACGTTCTCCGTCCTAACATCATCGGCAGAACAACTTCCAAGTCTTCCTCAAAGCCCACAGCAACATTAGGGTTTGCGCGATTGCCTTCGAACACTCGAGTCCGTCTCGTGTCGCCGAATCAAGGATTATCACATCGTCCTGGATTGGATAATCACGCCTATCTTCATCCGGAGGCCGTTTATGCTCCACTCTCCGCCTCTTTAACCGCGCTGCAAATAAATCTGCCCTTGCGCTCACTGGTGCTCGCAACGCTTCCTCATGCCTCCACCGTTCTTCCATATCGATCGCAGTTGAAAGAGCACATATGCGTCCCCTGGTGATACGCAGGTGCAGAACATACATCCCCTGTATAGCACGACCAACTTCACGAAGTGGGAGATCAATTTTAGCCATTACCTCCTCGTGCGCATTAGTCTCAGGTTTGTCAACTTCGAAACTCTCTTCTCGGAGAAGTTATAGAATGATCATCGCCCATTGCTTCCATGATAGGTGCAAAGAAAAAGAAGTTATGGGCACACAAAAATATGTGTATCATCATCAGTCAATCGAAGATCGATGAGTACGGAGCAATACCGAGATACAAAAGGAACGACTATGTGATGAGAGGAATCCTTAGAATTTTTCTTTATAATCTAGCAAGTCAATGTAATCCCGGAGAAAAGGAGTCTCTACTTGCCACCTATAAAGGCTACCGATTCAAGATAGCGATCAATGATGCTTATCGGATATATCTGAGGAAAGCTGCCGTGTAACAAAGGGGAGTACACCTAGTCCAAGGGATAGGCCAAGCTCTGTCCAGATAGTGCGGAGGAAACCAAAGCGACTCGCCAGATCAAGTCCTGCTCCCTCCACCATCCTAATCCGGACCGACCGGCCTGGGACAACACCGACGATGTCGGCCCATGCGGTAAATGTATATTCACCTTAGCTTGGTCATTTCGTATACAAACTTGTCACCATCTTATGCCTACCCCACAATAGCGTAACCATTATGCGCTAGGCGGGGGGACTTAATGTTGATGGTGGATTTTCATTTAAGGGTGAAATTGTAAAAGCCAAAATTATGCGCTAACATCTTGCAAAAGATAAAGCCATTAATAAGTGATGAATACTTCTTCACCTTACTAATTCACCTAGAATAGAGCATGTGGCAACAATCCCAGCATTCGTGAATTAAATACACGAAATTCATCCAGGTTGGAGCATGTAGCAACAATCCCATATACCCTGTGAATTTACAACATTATTAATTAATGCATGACCAGCCTCGTATTTCCTGTACTCATTACCGGTGCGGCATGACGACTGAGTGTTGTTCTCAGCAGAATCTCCAAGCATTAATAATAAAACATGTACGAAATACCCATACATGCTACAAGTCTCGGTGTGTTATACTAGCCCGATTGAGCATGTTTGAACACGAACCGACCATATCGGTCTCGAAACGATCACGACCATCCAACCTCACCAAAGATGATTGGATGACTTAGATTAAATCCATGACCCCAAGCAGGTATTGGAATATTCACCACCTTAATGACCACCCGGGCCGTTTATGCCCGGGTCGGTTGAATACATACCATGCCTCCCAAATAACCACCGAACACCGGCCCTAAAGTAGGATGGTTGGGTAGTGTGGAGCAAACTTGGAAAAGCATGCGCACAAGACCGCCAACGGCGATCTCAAAACGGCCACGACCGTCCAACTTCACCGACATAATTGGACGGCGTAGATTACCCCATGACCGGTCGGACAAGCTTGTCCTGCACACCGGCGGGCCCCCTTTCTACCTGCATAGCCGACCATCTCATGACCTAACCAGGGAGGAGTGAACGTTCACCCATAACCTGGCTGAGGTGATGCTTTAAGGGTCACTAAGGGTCTTAAACTGATCACGACCATCCAACTTCGCCGACGCATCTGGATGGCCTAGATCAAGCCCATGACCGTCAGTCAGGTATCACCATGATCACCACGGTCCCAATATGGGTCCCACATGGTCGGGCTCCCAAAAGGGGGAGCTTAGCCTACCAAATCGTTAGGTTGAAGTTGTGTACGCACGACCAATCCAAAACCCTAATTAGGGTTTGCAGCATATTACATGTGTCGCTAATCGATCACGAGCGTCCGTTTCCACCAGCTTGGATGAAGGGTCCAGGAATAGATTAAGCAGGTCCGGAGAGTATCAACATGATCAATGTGGGCCCATCTATCTCCATGTCCGACCGACCAAGACAAACCCTGGCTAGATGTTTTGGTTAGTGCGCCCTGAAGGTGGCATGCCACTCCTCTTTAGGAATCCTTTGCAGCATGGGATTTCTGTTGCAAATCGATCTCAACCGCTCTTCTTTACCGGTAAACTTGAGTGGCCTAGATCGCATCTTCGTGGGATAGTGAAGTATAAACATGGACACCAGCATGTCGTCTACACACATGCATGATCGGTCCTCTATAAAACACTTCCCATGCTTGGATTCGACCAAGCTGAAAGAAGGAACTTGCGTACCTCTTAAACCCCAATCCGACGGTCGCAGATGAGGGTTGCAAGTCATTTCGTCCGTCCAACTTTACCGGCTTGGGCGGACAGCCTAAGACATGAGTTAGGCTATCAATGAGGCGTCACCACAATCACCGCCCACCACTCTTCCACATGGAGTGATCGGTCAAGTCAGGAGTTGCTTGTATAGCCTCCAAACGATCAATTGAAGATGGTTGGACATGATGCTATTTTAAGACGCTTAAATTCGTGACTTACTTCGGTAAGCCTTAAAAACAGCGATGTTTCATACATGCTGAATATACTCGATGCAGTACCTGCGTAGATTACACACGATACTTCACAAGTATCGACTTCCTAAATAATTTAGTTATTTAGTCTAGCATTACATGCTACTTTATGTGGGTCCCACGATCCACACACTCGAGACATCAATCATGTCACAAACTGGGGGATACATACTGGGGTATTGGTCTGGAGGTTTACAACGTGCATCGTGCAACACGCCATCACAAGAACGTGTCATGAAGTCATGGACGGTTAGAGATACATGAGAAGTGGGCAAGATTGGTCGTGTAACACCAACACACAACTCCACTACTCCATCACTCCACTTCCTCCACTTCCCACGAGAGACGTGAATAAGGTTCAAATGACTTGTATAAATAGATTCTCCTCCCTATTTCCAACACAAGAACAAGTCCATACAACAGAAGCAAGTGTTGATACCATCGTATTCAAACACCGGAACTGATAGCTTACATCCTGCAAGCCAGTTCAACTTTCTGATACAAGTCATACATAGCCAACACCTTCACAATATCAACACCTTCTTCGCTTCCCTCCCTAAGATCAACCCCATCTCCTTCACTTTGTGACCGAAATAAGTCCGGAACGGCCATTTCTTGGTTTAGGCCGGATTTGCACAGATTGATTTCTCGAATCTACAAGCACTCCCGTGTAGTGCATTTGTTTAAGGTTTAGACTCATTTCTCATCCACACACCCCAACTTACCAAAACCGGCAGAAATAGTTTTCACCCATAAACAATTGGCGACCACAGCGGGAGGTTAATCTCTCGGTTGTAAAGTCAATTTCTCCGAAATCCGATTCAATTTCATCAATTTCAAAAAGGGTGGATCTTAGAATCAATTCAATCAACAATTCATTTCAAGATGGTGGAACTCAGGTCTGGATCAGCAATCAATTCTGATGGAGCTAGTGTGGATAACACTCCCGGTGTCGATGTACCTGTCAGTGGAGCTACCGTGGTCAATACATCTCGTGGAGCCGTCACTTCTATCCCCAATGCTAGCGGAGCGGGAGACATTACAGTAGGCGTAACGCCTCCTATCACCAGAGCCAGAGCAGCCGCAAATCCCGGCATCTCCTCAAGTGTAACACCTCCAGTGGTCACCAGGGCAACAACTGTTACTCCTTCATCAGGACGAGGAGCCGGAGGGACGAGAGGAGGACCACCGCCCATTACCATTGCAGACTTGATGGAGAAACAGGAGATTCTTGCTAAGACTCAAACGGATATGGCTGCAACCCCGAAAGAGGTACTCACTTTCCTTAAAACTTTAAGCGAACAGTGCCACAAGATTCACGGCAATCCTTGGAGCCAGCAAGAAATGCCTTCAATACACCGGAGCGAGCGTTTCCCTCGGACCCACATGAGTGAAGAAGCTCGTGTTGCTCTGAACGCCCAAGAGAGAGGGACCAGCCATCTAACTTCATCACACGTGAGGACCTGGAAGGACTTCTCCAAAACCGAGGCAAAGGAAATCTGATGGATGCACACCAACATCAGCCGCCGTACCCTCAAGATATGCAACGAATCCCTCTTCCAAGAGGATACACCTCTCCTCAGTTCTCCCTCTACGATGGCACTGGTAACGCTCGTGAACACATTTCTCGATTTTTGGAATCCTTGGGGAGCACGAGTACAATCATGTTCTCCGTCTGAAAGAGTTCTCGAAATCACTTACGGGAAGGGCGTACACCTGGTAAAACAACATCACACCTGACAGCATATCCAATTGGGGCGAGATGGTCGGTGTTTTCTACAGGAAGTATTACTTCGTATCTGAGCAGATCACCTTTTCAGATCTAGTGAGAGTCTCTCAGCGGAACAATGAGCATCCGAACGACTTCGTTAAGAGGTTCAGAAGTCAAGCGCTAGATTGTCATGATTCGAACATCACTGAACGTCAGCTGGTAGAGCTGTGCATCAATGGGATGATACCCATATATCGCATTTTACTAGAGAATCTGGGCTTTCAGACATTCTCCGAACTTCATGAAGCTGCCAAACGTTCAGCCACAACCGCCCCATCGTTTCTAGAGAGGACCAGGGTTGTTCGAAACGAAGATCCACGTGAGAGTCGAGGAAGCAGGCGCCTCACAAACAAACAATACAACAGTGGTCCTTACGTGAGTGTGGTAGGCGAAGGAGGAAAAAGGAAAGCTTCGAACAGAGAACAACAACCCAAGCGTGCGGCTCCGGCGCACATGACTTCTTCTCAAAGGGAGCGGGCAAGACTCCTGCACAAGACACCGAAGATCTGGGTTTCCCATTCCCCATGAATGAAGTAGTGGAACTCTTGGAGGCATGGATTCAAGACGATGCCATCAAGCTGCCTTCTATCAGACGTCCACCAACTGAGAAAGATATGGCGGATCCCAAGTATAAACATGGACACCAGCATGTCGTCTACACACATGCATGATCGTTCCTCTATAAAACACTTCCCATGCTTGGATTCGACCAAGGCGAAAGAAGGAACTTGCATACCTCTTAAACCCCAATCCGTGGTCGCAAATGAGGGTTGCAAGTCATCTCGTCCGCCTAACTTTACCGGCTTGGGCGGACAGCCTAAGACATGAGTTAGGCTATCAATGAGGCGTCACCACAATCACCGTCCACCACTCTTCCACATGGAGTGATCGGTCAAGTCGGGTCTTACCCGTATAGCCTCCAAACGATCACTCGAACATGGTGGACATGATGCTATTTTAAGACGCTTAAATTCGTGACTTACTCAGGTAAGCCTTAAAAACGGCGATGTTTCATACATCTTTGAATATACTCGATGCAAGACTGCGTAGAATACACACGATACTTCACAAGTATCGATTTCCTAAATAATTTAGTTATTTAGTCTAGCATTACATGCTACTTTGTGTGGGTCCCACGATCCACACACTCGAGACATCAATCATGTCACAAACCGGGGGATACATACTTTGGGGTATTGGTCTCGGCGGTTTACGGCGTGCGGCGTGCAACACGCCATTACAAGAACGTGTCGGGAAGTCATGGACGGTTAGAGATACATGAGAAGTGGGCAAGACTGGTCGTGTAACACCAACACACAACTCCACTACTCCATCACTCCACTTCCTCCACTTCCCACGAGAGACATGAATAGGCTCAAATGACTTGTATAAATAGGTTCTTCTCCCTATTTCCAACACAAGAACAAGTCCAGACAACAGAAGTAAGTGTTGATACCATCGTATTCAAACACAGAACCGATAGCTTACATCCTGCAAGCGGTTTGACTTTCGATACAAGTCATACATAGCCAACACCTTCACAATCTCAACACCTTCTTCGCTTCCCTCCCTAAGATCAACCCCATCTCCTTCACTTTGTGACCGAAACAAGTCCGGAACGGCCATTTCTTGGTTTAGGCCGGATTTGCACAGATTGATTTCTCGAATCTACAAGCACTCCGGTGTAGTGCATTTGTTTAAGGTTTAGACTCATTTATCATCCACACACCCTAAATTACCAAAACCGGCAGAAATAGTTTTCACCCATAAACAATGTCCAAAAGAAAGCCTTTTTAGCTGGTCAAGTAAGTTACATTATTCTGAACCAAACACACCCTAAGTATAAGGACCCTGGATGCCCCACTATATCTTGTGTGATTGGTAATCACATGGTCGATAAAGATTTACTTGACTTAGGAGCTAGTGTTAACTTACTCCCATACCATGTGTATACCCAGCTAGGACTTGGTAAGTTGAAATCGACCAAAATGACACTTCAGTTAGCGATAGGTGCATCAAAGTTCCTCGTGGTGTCATAGAGGATGTTCTGATTGAGGTTGATAAGTTTATTTATCCAGTGGATTTTGTTGTTCTAGACACCCAACCCGTTCAGGACCCAAGTGCTCAAATCCCAGTAATTTTAGGTCGCCCATTTTTAGCCACAGCTGATGATGTCATCAACTGTAGAACCGGACTTATGAACATATCCTTTGGTAATATGACCACTGAGCTAAATATCTTTAATGTTACTAGAAAAACCTTCTGAGAACGATGATTTATAAGAAGTGAATATGATTAGCACTTTAGATCAGGATTTAGTTCAGGATAATTGGCTTGACACTTTACTGGGAGATTCTTTAGAGGATTTTGAGGAAACTGTTCTCTTAGATCAGATCTGTGATCAATCTTTAGAAGAAGCTCTTGCGTATTTTTCAGACTCCATGGACCCAAAAATTCAGGCAATAGTTTTAGGTTTTTTTGAGAGTAATGATGACCCTAAGTTTGGGGGTAGAGAACTAGAAGAATCTCTTGAGTATTTTAAGGACTCTGAAGATCCGGAAATTCAAGCAATAATTAGAGGTTTGTCTGTGAGTAATGAAAACCCTAAGTTTGGGGGTAGTGATGGTTCTTGTGATTGTCACGTATCCCTAGTTAGAGTCTCTAACTTGGGACTCGAGCCTTGTGCGTCTAAGATATTACTAGAGTCTATTCAGACTCCGCAACCCGATCCTCCTGATACTGTCCAGGAGGTAACCCAGGTATTAGAGACCCGTTTTTCGGATGAATCTATTTATCAAGATACACATATGAAGCTCAATTATGCTACCCAGATAAACCTAGTTATCTTGACAGAAACCTTAGACGAGGATGTGCTCCTTCTATTCATTTTTCTAAACCAGTGCAGTTATCTCATATTTGTGTTAGCTCTATTTGGTCTTGTGGACCCACAATTGTTTCGACTATTAGTATTCGACTTTAGAAGGTGACAATCCTTTTTGAGGTATTTGATGTCTAGCTAAAGACTTTAAATTTAGCATTTTCAGGAGGCACATACACTCATGCTTACGGTAATATCCTTCCTTTTTTCTTTTCCCTCGAGTGGTAATAGTTTCTCCTTGTTTATTTTTTTAATTTTATCTTTAGAACACTGAGGACAATGTTAGATTTAAGTTTGGGTGTAAGGGAGAAACTTATAGCGCCATATAGTATCCGGTTAGCTAAGTTTACATACTGTTTCTCACCGAAAAGATAGAAATTGGAATTGCTGGGGATAACATTCTACTGAGACATAATAGAAAAAGACATTGAGATCTTTAACATTCAGGAGGGAACATGTTCCTTTTAGAGGGTAATCGTGATGGACCTAACCATCCATGATGGAAAGGAAATTAGGTTAGAAGTAAATGCCGAGAAGACAAAGCAACCTCATAATGTAGTCTTAGTTACTGGATTACGACTCTCTCTCAGTAGAAACTTATCATCATCAACAGGCGGTGCGACATCAAAATCTGTGAAGAAAATTGAAGACATTTAAGGTTTAGAAGCAACAAGAGAAAATCAGAATTCAAAATCAAAGTTTAAGACTTAGTTACAAGAATTGCAAAGGAAATTAAACGATATAAGTTGTTGAAGTTCATGATACCAAGACATTACAAGTTCCGAAGAAGATTCAAGTGCTAAAGTCATTCTTTCATGGCCATGTAAATTTTGTGTCTTTTTAGTAATCTGTTCAAAAAAAAAAAAAAAAAAAAAAAAAATCAAGTTTAAATTTTGTAGTTACCATTTTGTTCAATAAGGCCATAGGGAAGTAGAAATCTATAAGGAAGTTTCGAAGAGAAGAGTTAATTTTAATTGTCAAGGTTCTATGAAGTTCGAGAATTTATTATCAACAGTTAAAGCCGAAGAAGACGTTGTTTCTACTGAGCACTATGAGAGAGTCGAAGAGAGATGCATAGTGGTTGTTTTGTTAGAACGCTTTCCATCCGGCACAAGATCTTTCTAGCACTGGTTCAACTCATCACACGTAATTTGTCCAATTTGTTTTAGAAGATGTCCCTCTCATCTTTATCTCTCTCCTAATCTTATCCGTTTGTAAAGCGGATGCATCTTACAATGTTTATCTTATCCATTTTGGACAATGTGGATGCATCTTACAATGTTTATCTACCGTATAGCGGATATCTCTTTATCTAGCAAAAAGATTGCGGATGTGTCTCCCCTTTTCTTATTCAGCTTTAGAGCGGATACCTTTAATTTCCATGGCATTCTAGTTAATTGGCGATAGGTTGAGAATATGTATGTCCTCATAGCTCTTTGTATACTTGTGACCAATTAGAAGTACAGGTTTTGTGGGTACACCTCTGGTAAACCCTCCGGAGACAACACTCCGTCGCTAGGGCCACCTAGCGGTTTAACAGCTTGCTGCACGTGCTAAGTGTAGTCATTTTATTTTCTAGATTAGATTTGCTCGAGGACTAGCAAATAATAAGTTTGGGGGTATTTGATAGACACATTTTTGTGTCTAAGTTGTCCTCAATTTTCTGTATTGTTGGTACTCGATTTCTTACTTATTATGGTGTTTTGTGTGTTTGTAGGTATTTTGGGAAATAAACATTTTTGGAAGAATCTGCTCGAAAAACTGCTAAAGACACCCCCCAGACGACATTTGCTAAACGGACCCCAGATTTTGCTAGGAGCACCCATGGCTATGTGCAGCCCAAATTCATCCTCAGCACCCACGGCTATGTATAGCCCGAATTCATCTTTAGCACCCATCTTCTTCTTTTGAATTTTGTTTTGGCGGGAAAAATTGTTATTCGCCTGGCAGAAGTAGGGTTTGCATTTTGGACGGGAATGAAAGAGACTCGATGGCTGTAGTTGCACGGGATGACTTGACTGATCCTAACATGCTTGGTATTGGTCTTTATTTTGATTTAATTTGGCTAGAAGACCCGTGTTGAAGTGAAGCAGCAAAGAGATGGAGGTGTGCTCGGGATTCTGTTGGATTTGTTTTGGAAAGTTGGAGCGAGTCTATTGCATTGTCGTATCTTTCTGGAACGTGTTTCAATCAAACTGGAGTGTGTCAGATGTACAAGAACACGTGAAGAATTAAATCAGGGAAGAAATTCCCGTATCTTGCATGGATATATTCTTGATTAACTGCCGGATATATTGGAGTTATGAGGGTTTTTCTCGGTCCAAATGAATATATATAGGCCCATGGGATCACAGAGGGGGTTTACGGAGAGTTAGGAGAAGAACAGAGCGAAATTCAGTGCTGCAGAATATTTTTCTACTGCTGCACAAGGAGGAAGAACACGAAGAACAATGACGCCATTAGGCGATCGCGAGCTACGAGAATAACGACACATCCTACATATCGTTTCCTGTTACAGTTATTTTGCAACAATTATTAGTGTTACAGAATCCAAGTTTTATTATTTTTCCTCCCTTTCATTATTTGTAAACACCCTTTGAGCAATGAAATCAACTTTTGAGCGTGTTTCCATGATGAGAAGCTAATCCCATCCTCTAGGGCGACGGAGGAAGCCGAGTTTCACAAATGTGGTAATTTTATCAATTCTTGTTACGACTATTTGCAATGTTATTCAATTGATTTATGAGTTTCATTGAATGGTTGTGATTACAATTGATGGGTCATGCTTAGCTTAGATGTTTTGATGTCCCATTCTTTAGTTTTACACCCATTACTTTCGAAATCTACCTTAGGCAATGAATTGGAGTCAATAAAACCTTATCGTTTGATCTTTTATTGTTTAGAATTGATATCTGAACCATATGAGTACGGAAATTGGTGGAATCCTAGCCCTAGTCTCTCCATAATTTTCACAACACTTTTTAATTGAGTTTGTTATTTTTATTTATAAAAATTAGTCTAAAAAATCTGTTT
Source organism: Papaver armeniacum (assembly GCA_023531295.1). Classification (NCBI taxonomy): domain Eukaryota; kingdom Viridiplantae; phylum Streptophyta; class Magnoliopsida; order Ranunculales; family Papaveraceae; genus Papaver; species Papaver armeniacum. The sequence goes on from JAJJWW010004573.1 coordinate 138,118, forward strand.
TCACAAGTCTCAACGAACCTATTACTATAACATCATTGAAAATCACATCAGAAGGCAAAGTCATTGAGTTTCACGAGAACCCTGTTTTCATTACCTGCTTTCATGCAGTTGACCATGAAAATGATCTTCCAGTTCAGATGTCATTTCAATTGGTTGGAAATATTCTTCGAGATTTTGAGGTTGTTCGTGGTCAACTTGAAATTGCAACAAAGAATCTTGAGTTTCTGAAGATTGAACTAAAGAAAGCAACTGACGAACTTGTTTTTGTTCGATCCCTGGTTGCTGGTTATGTCTAAAGTTCTTTTTAGTTCTTGTTTTGTCTAGGAAACTTCTTATGAGAATTTATTCTTATGTTTTAAGAAGGATAACTAGGGTTTGGAATAGCATATATTGTGATTACACATAGCTGTTGTCAACGATTTTTATCTTGCAATATTTTTAGATTTATTTATTTAAATCCTAAGTTATTTGGAAGATGATTTTGCAGTATTAATCTTTATTGGTTTCATATATTGCAAATAATGTTATGGGATATGTGTGTTTACGTCCGTGAACTATGATTGTCCCATACATGTCAAAAGTTAAGTTTATTATGTCATTATGCAAATATTGATAAAAGATAGAATGAATTTTTGAATATTCCGCAGTATTGATCTTTCCCTAGTCCACTTCTATGTGAAAGTACTGTATGGCTCCGTAAGTTTTTTTGTGTTGAGCATTTCCGATTAAATTAATCATTGAGGTTCCTTTGTTTTAATTTAATTGAGTTTTCTGGACACAAATTCGTGTTTCATGTGATTTGTTAATGTCCAAAGAAATCCTTCTTTTCTTGTAAAAGTAAGATCTCTCTTGTTGTTCTTTCGGGAATGACATTTTATGGGGAGAGTTCTTAATTGAACTTGTGCTTAATTGCCAAATCTTTGTGGGGAGTGCAGTTGTGGAATATTGTAGGAGTTATCTTGTATCTTTATAAACTCCTTGATGAATACACTAAGTTTCGACTATGTGAAATCATCGAAACAAAGTTGATATGTTCTCTTTTAGTCATGAAGTATCTCTTTGAGAATTTCATTATGATCCCGCTAGTTTTCGTACCTTTGCCAATTTATATTGACAAAAATGGGGAGAATTATTTTGTAGTTCACACTACATATACATATGGTTTATGGATCATTATGTAAAGGGGAGTGGTTTTCATTGTGTGATGAAGTATTGACTAAGGGGGAGTTATACATATCACCGTAGTATTATTGTCAAAGTTGTGATACAATTGAACTTTGATGTTGTGTAATAATACTATGACATTGTGTAATAATAATTGAGAACATATGTTTTCTTATTCTTATGGCTACGGATCTTCAACAACTATGTTGCTGAGTTGAACACGTTCAGAATGATCAATACAAAACTTTCCAAGTCGAATCATGTAAGTAGTTTCAACAAATAAATTGTTTCCAACTAAACTCGTCAAGAATATTGATGAACGTACCTAAAGAAAAAAGCTTTCAACTCGTATTTCGAGAAATAAATATGCGAGATAAACTCGGCCAAATGTGTATAATATAAAATCTATACGACTTAGTCTCATTAAGAGATAAAATAGAAGTGATGGATAAGTTTTAGTCTCCACATACCTTTTGTTGATGAAGTTCCTCCAAGCTCTCCTCAGTAGATATTCATCTTCAATCGATGAACGCCGTGAAGTCTAAAGCTCAACTACACATTCTATCCGAATCCGAGACATAGCTATAAATAGACTAGAAATCAAGACTTATAGTTTTGATCACCTAAACTAGACAAACAAGCTTGAGATAACAACGTTTGCGAGTTCGACCGACCAATGCTCTAACAGTAAAAATCAAAGAAGCTGAAGAACACGTATAAGAAGCTATGTTACTCTCTGATGACAATCCTGCTGATACTGAGGTATTGGATAAGCTGATGAATGCTCAAAATAATTATAATTCAAAAAGAAGTCCAGCTAAGTATTATGATGAAACATAAAGCTAGGATAAAATGGGTCAAGGAAGGTTACGCAAATACAAGCTTTTTCATGCTAACTTGAAGATCGACAAGCTAGAAATTTCATGATTTGCAGGATACTAATGGTGACATCATTTCAGATTAAGGAAAAATTACTGACATTTTGGTTAATCATTTTGAACAAAAATTCAAATTCAAGGAAATTGAAAAGGTGAATTATCTTCTTGATATCATTCCAAAAGTAATAAATGAAGAGGACCAACAAATACTAGATACAATTCCAACTGAAGAAGAAATTAAATAGTTCTTAGTTCACCAGGTCCAGATGCTTTTTCTGGATGTTTCTATAAAGCTTGAGGGAAGAGTATACATCATGATGTTGTTCAATAAATTCAGTTTTGTTGGACTAGAAAATTCATCCCAAAAGGTCTAAACTCCAATTTTTTGGTTCTAATTCCCAAGATAGAAGGTGCAAAAACTCATAATCATTTTAGACCAATTGGTATTAGCAATGTGAGATTTAAGATTTTTTCCAAAATAATCAACACCAGGATGAGTACACTAATGGCTAAGCTCATAACACCTCAACAAGTATAGCTTACATCAAGGGATGAGTATTCAAGAACAAATTATGTTAGCTTTTGAAATGGTCAATGAAATGAAAAAGAAAAGAAGAGGTGGAAATATAGGAGTAAAACTTGACATTTCTCAAGCTTATGACTCTGTAAGCTGGGAATTTTTATTTCAAGTTTTAAGAAGGTATGGCTTTTCTAACTCTTGGTGTCAATGGCTAAAGATACTCTTTGAGTCTGCTAAAATATCAGTGATGATAAATGGGGGCCCTCATGGTTTTTTCTCAGCTGGCAGATGTTTGAGACAAGAGGACCCATTGTCTCCTACTCTTTTTGTACTAATGGAGGATGTCTTAAGCAGATGTATTTTTGACATGATGGAAGAAGTTTTAACAATCCCAATGGTTGTCAGGAAAAGAATTCACCAAACTCACTTGTTCCTTGTTGATGATGTTTTTATCTTTTGCAATGGAGCTAAAAGAAGTGTAGATAATCTTATTAAGCTGCTAGATGATTACCAGAAGGGTTTCGGTCAGATAATAAATAAAACTAAGAATAATCTTTATTGATGGAACTTCTGAGCTAAGGAAGATACAAATTAAGGAAATTATGCATATGGAATTGAGTACTTTTCCAGATAAAAATCTAGGAGTGATTATATCTTATGGCAGAGTTAAAGTCACTACAGTATGGCCAATGGTGGAATTAATGCAAAAGAAGCTAGTTGCTTGGAAAGGAAAACTATTGTCTTTTCAAGACATGTTAGTTCTCATCAAATCTGTACTTTGTAGCATTCGTATCAACAATATCGCTGTTTACAAATGGCCTGCATATGTAATCAAAGCTTGTGAGAAAATTATAAGAAACTTTTTTGTGGTTTGGTGATGGAGAAATAAGAAAATACACAATTCTTTTTTGGAGGAAGGTATGTACTCCTTACAGAGAAGGTGGTTTGGGAATTCAAAGATTAGAAGTCATTAATAGAGATCTGGTTATGAAGATGACGTGGACAATTACCAATTCCGGAGAAGAATGGGAAGTATTCATTAAGGCAAAATTCAAAAACAGAAAAGGACAATGGAGTGATAATTGGAACCTGTCTTATATTTGGCTTGGTTTGAAACGGGCTTGGGAAGCATTAAAAGAAAATATAAGATGGTGCATTGGAAATGGACATAAGATATCTGCATGGTGTGATGCCTGGGTGGGTGATACTCCTCCTTCAATAGAGAAAACTGTGTTTAATTCTTATGTAAAAAAAAAAACTTACAAATGAAGGTGGCAGATATTGTTTAGAATGCCAGATAGAATGTGCCTCTTGAAATGCAACATCTTTTGATCTCATTAAATCTACTAGAATTGATTGTAAAAATGCGAGGGTACCCAAATATACCTCAAGCTAAAACTTTTCCTACCTATAAGTCCTTTCTCCGAAAGTGATTGTCTATGGACTGAGTCGAGACAATACAACTAATCGGTTCACACTTCGTGTGATCGTCTATGGATACGAGATCGAGACAATACAACAACGAAGTATGTTTACTTGATAAGAGGTTCGGACTTAACCAAACACAATAGGATTGCTATCAAGTAAAATAGGAATTAACGTTTGTGTAATTTACTTTAATTATAATAAGACAATTATAATGCGGAAAATAAAAGTAAATGACACGGCAAGATTTTGTTAACGAGGAAACCGAAAATACAGAAAAACTCCGGGACCTTGTCCAGAATTGAATACTCTCAGGATTAAGCCGCTATACAAAATTAAACTAACTTCGTATAGTTGAGACCAAGCAACTAAACCTATAGTTCACCTAGTTCCGTCTGTATTCCCACGCCTCAAACTTATGAATAAGTTACGTACTTGGAACAATTCCTTTGGTTCGCATTCCAAACAGTAAAGGAACAACAAATCTGTTCGGTAGAAACTCTCTTCAACCAAGTGATGTGAGTTCGACAAAGGCTCTTCTGTTTATCTCAATAAACTCCTTCGTCAGGTTCTTAAATCTATCTTATTCTCAAGGTAATTGTTAAGATTTTGCAATCAATACTTTTAATCACAAAGATTGTACTGATGCCGATCTCCACAACTAATCAATCTAATCTATCAAAAGGATAAACCGATTATAGTTGGATCCTCTATATCGAAACAAGTATTGTGCACACCAAAGATTATGAACCCCAAATCAGAAATCTTCAATATCTTCTTTGTCTTCAAATCTTCTTAGATATTCAATAAACGCCTGCACACAACAACTTGAATCTCTTGTGATCAATCACGCACAGAACGGAGTCTGTTAACAATGGATTATCACAAGATGTCTTTAGATCTACAAACAGTCTAAAGATCCATGTAGAAACTTCGATCTAGTTTGAGTGAATCTTATATCATAAGAGAAGATTCTCAAGCATAAACAAACTAGGTGAAATCAAAGTTCAACCACCGTTAGTCAATCAAATCAATCGAAAACACAAGATAAACCGCAATCAATCCCAAAGAAGACTTTAAACTAAGCGGCCGTAAGAGATTTCGCCTAATTAGGTTACTCCCCTCTCCGAATAGGCGGCTTCACCAGTAACAACACAACCGAGGAAGTTTGCTGTCACGAAGGATTAGTTTGCTAGAAATGCAAACTTCAAATATTTATAGACAAGGAAGTTTGGACACCAAGGAATTTCCAAAACCGAAAATATTCTCAAGATATGCAATATATTCCAAATTCGGTTTCCATAATTCCTGGAAATGCTCTATCCAAAATATTGACCAAAAATCTCTTTTGAAAATCTCAACTAGTAAATGCACATTACTAATTCTCATTTTCCTAAAATAAAATTAAAAACCTTAAATAAAATATTCTTAACTTATTTATGTTTCGATCCTGGGATTCTCTTCCTTTAGATATTAAGGAATAACTTTGAACAATTAAAGATAAGCGTTACTGCACATGTTCAAAGTATGTCGACATCCTTATTCCGTAACTCCTCTTTCATACTTACAATCTTGAAACCGATTTGCCACACTTCCAAACAAGTTTAGAATTGGTACATCCGACTTTCAAGAACTATGTGATTGATCAAGAACACTCAATCACCAATCATGGGTTTAACGGTTCTACCAAAACAAGTTTCGGTTCTACCTCCATGTGAGTACTGTGCATAGTCACACTATCTTTCCAAAATTCGGTTGACTAGGTACTAGGATCGGTTCCCCACATATATATGGTATCTAACTTGAATGTGTTGCACATGTCCATAGGATCGGTTCCCCTTTGCCTAAAAACGTGTTGCACATGTCCATAGGATCGTTTCCCCTTTCTGCTAAAACATGTTGCACCTCATACAAGGATCGATTCCCCTTTGTGATGTGTTGCAACTCTTACTAGGATCGGTTCCCCTTTACCCAGAGTCGGTCTTACAAAATCACAAACTCGATCATACCATCTCAGGTGATTACTTAAGATTGGTTTCACTAATAAAAGTCATACCAATACAAAAGTCAGGCATTTGTGAATAGTTTTACCAAGAACACAAACAAGTCATGGGCAGTTATACTAATCACACATATTGGTTGTTCACAAGAAATGCAATGAATAACAATACCAATAACGCCTGGCGATTTCCTTTTGGATTCACAAAATAAGTTCACGAATTTACTTCCTTAAACACATGTAAAACATTGTTTCCTAGGATGAAATCCTCACCTCATACCCATACATAATCACAATAGCATTTAAACGATTATGTCGATGTCTTATCTAAACATCGTATTGTATTCCTTAATACTATGTCTATCTAGAGTGTTCATGCTTCATGATTTTGTTTTCAATATGCACGACTTGAAAGATACGTTGGGGAATGAAACAGTTCAAGTCAAATATCATTAACCTCAAGTGGAAGGATGATGTTGTCGTTGTAGCTTCTTACTTCTTCACTTCTTCGCAATACTTGTAATGTCTCATATCCTAATACTTTCAAGCTAATCTATACGAAGTTGACTCTAGTACATAATCAAGCGACTCTTTAAATGAGTTTTGATTCACTAAAATATGACAACCAAACTTGACATACCAACGCTTGGTGGGTTCAACCGAGCTATGCTCTAACAGGTTGAAGGGCATGACACTTTGATTTGGACTAGAGAATTACAAGATAATTTCATTACCTCTTCTGCTATTTCCATATTAAGACATAAAGAACCTAAATGCACTGCTCAAAACATATAAGAAATTATTTTCTTCACCCAAGCATAACAAGTAATGTCTGGAAAATCATTCAAGGAATTTTTGTAGATGATACTATCATGGTAAAAAGGGGATATGAATTAGCATCTAGATGTTGTATTTATGAAAAAAGTCAGGATAACATGAACCATCTTCTATGGCATTGTCCTTTCAGTGTAGAAACTTGGAATTGGCTTTGCTCTGTCTTTGGATTTAGTATGCCAAAATCCTTGATAACAAATAGAATAGTGCTAAAAATAAAAGTTCTCTGATCAAAGAAGCCTGGATCACAACTGCTTCTGCTGTCGTTAAAGAGTTATAGTTTCAAAAAAAAAAGACTCTTTGAGGAAACCAAAATAAATATTCAGCAGTTTAAAAGAAGAATCAATAAGATGGTTTCAGAAGGAGGTTTCAGAAAGAAAGGAAATCAGTGGAATCAGAATTTTGACCTTCAGGTAATTGCATTCTTCAATATGGGTCCTAGGCAGAGTAAATTTCAATGCATTAAAAGTAGCTTCTAGCTTCCTCCTCAAATTGGATATACTTTTTTTGTTGTGATGGGTCCTCTTTTAGTAATCACAGTCTTCTTGGATTTAGTGTGGTGGTTAGAAATCATTTGTGTCGGGTAGTTTGTACTTTTAGTTTGGTGGAATTAGCATAGCAACAAACTATATTGCGTAAATTTACGATGTAGTGTGTGCAATAGAGCTAGCATGAGAATGGAATATGCAACACATCATTATAAGCTCTGACTTTGCTGGAAATCATGTTCCCAGGTTCATAAGAATGAGATGGTTGAAAGCAGTGAATAAAATCTCTTCAAAACATGAGAAGCAAACTTCTCAGCTGATACTGTAGCAAAAAAGGTGCTAGGTTAACTGATGGGGAAAGACAAGTGTTTATAGGGAGACCAAATTTCCTCCCAAGGATTGAAATGCCTGAGGTTGAATATTACAGTTTTTGTTAATTAAGAAAACAATTCCAGGTTTGGGTGTATGAAGCAATTTCAAGTTGAGTTAAAATCCTTTTATGTTGATGTAATTTTGGGCCTATGTAGTTGTTTCTTCTTTTATTATCGGTTTATTTTTGGGCCTAATGTAATTGGTTCCTCCTTTTGTCCCTATTTAAAAAAAAACAGTTGTAATCTTCCAATTTTGATTGTCATTTTAATAAAAATACGTGATTTAGATGAAGAAAAGAAAACCTTCATGTAGATTATTAAAAAAAAGAGAGTAGGAATTAACATTTAATCCCGTTTTTACTGGGCTTTAGACACCTTGGTCCTGTCAACTGAAGACTGGTACATTCTGGTCATTTTTTCTAAAAATATGGACGTTTTAATCATTTTTTATACGGGTTAATCCTTTTTTTTTCCCGATCCATAAAAAACTTTTTTTCTTAATACCTGGAATGTCCTTCAAATGATTCCATACCTAAAGATAGATTATTTCACTTTCAATCTTTCATATATGAGATTTTCAAAAGAGGGGCGATTTCAAGAGACTGAGGAGAGATGGATGATTCAGTAGCAAATTATTCTCTATGATTTATGATGTATTTTTTTATAGTGGTAAATAGAAGTTCGTTTCTCAGACTTGTAAAGGATGATTTTTAGACTTAAATTAAACTAGATAACTCAAATAATGTTGTATCAAAATTATAAAAAGCACTAAGACTCAGGATTCCACCATTGACCAATTAAGTGATTCAATCTAATCAATATTCATGCAATTCTTTTTCGTTAAAAGTGATTCTAATTTATTGCCTCTCGGTAGATTTTGAAGTAACAATTGGAAACATCAAGCATGAAACATCAAAAGTTTAAAACTAAGCATGCTCCATCAAAACGAATCACAATTATTCAATAAAAATCAATTTTACAATATTAGTTCCATGCAAATAATCATAAAAGAAATTGCATGAATTAATTAAAATAAAAATATGCCACTTTTCATGGAACAATGGCTTCCTCCGTCGCCTCATCTAAGGGGTTTAGCTCCTCATATTAATCACTTGCTCAAAATATTGGTTCATGGCTCAAAAGTTGATTAAAAAGAAGAAGTAGTGCTAGTACAAAGATTTGTAACGGATATAAGTGTTACAATCGCACTGTTACAGGAAACGATAAAAGAGGTGTGTTGTAGAATAAACAACCGTCCCCGAGTGTCCTTCCTTCTACACCAGAAGAACCCACTTCCTGCAACTCTGATTTCTTCTCCTCTCTGCCTCTGTTGGTCCCCCAAAGTCTTGATTCTCTTCTCTGGGTCTCCAGAAGCCTATATAAGATATCTCTGGAAATATATATTAGTTAAGTGCTAGCTAATATTGAGTTGTCCAAGAGATTTCGGTTATACAGTTGGATATTGGTTGGAATTAGAAAAAAAAACGAATTTAGGTGCTTTATTGCATATCTTTAGAATATTTTTGGTTATGGAAATTCCTTGCTGTCCAAACTACCTTGGTCTATAAATAGTGAAGTTTGTTCTTCTTAAAAACTCATCCTGAGGTAGACACTTCATTTTTTAGTCACTGTTGTAACCGAATAATAGTATTCTCGTAATACTATATTGGAGAGGGGAGTAACCTAATTAGGCGAAATCTCCAACGTATGCTAGTTTAAAGACTTCTTTGGTATCAACAAGCGTCTACTAGTACCGTTTGTGGGAAACTAGAATTGCATTGTTATTTAAGTTTTCAATTATTGATTTGATTGACTAACGGTTGTTAACTCTTTATTGCACCTAGTTTGATTATTCTTGAGAGCGTTCTCTTCTAACATAAGGTCACCCAAACTAGATCAAGAGATTACATTGAATTGTGATCATCCATTGTTAACAGACTCTGTTTAGTGCGTGATCGATCATAAGTCAGGAATCAAGTTTGTTATTGTGCAGGTATAGAAGACTGTTGAAGATTTGAAGACAAGAAGATTTTTTTTTATTGGTTTCGTATCTTTGTGATGTGCTTTGTTCACAAACTTGATCGGTTGGGATCCGAATAGATCTAGTTTATCTTTTGAAAAAATTGTTATTGCTAGTAGTATTTAGATCGACAAGCTATCATTTGGTGGTACTCTTCAATATCCGAATCTGGTAGTTCTATTTGACTTGATCTGGTTAACTTGTTGATACGGATCTTGGAAAATCTAACCCGACAAAGGAGTTTAATTGATTTTAAACAGAAAAGCCTTTGCCACACTCAATAAACGTATCTCTGATTAATTTCCTAAGATAGGAGAGTGGTTACCAAACAGATTAGTCATTTAATGTTTGGAAGACGATCGAAAGGGTTGAGTGCTTAAAGTCTTCAGAGAGGCTGAAGCAACTTAAGATAGTGGACTCTATCTTAGAATTCACTGTGTTGGCCATATTAGTTGTAGGCACAAAGATACTGAGAATACTAGGTAACTAGGGGGTAGTTTACTTGGTTTTAACTATACGAAGTTGGTAGTGTCTTTTGTATAGCGTTTTAATTCTAAGAGTAGTCAAAACTGGACTAGGTCCCGTTTTTTTTTTTTTTTTTTGCATTCACGGTTTCCTCGTTAACAAAGTCTTGTTGTGGCTTTGCTTTTACTTTCCGAAATTATAATTATTATTTTAATTATAGTTAGAAGTAAATACATTGTACGTTAATCCCAAAAACTTGGGTTGATCCCTATAGCTAGGTTCAGTTTCGAACTAGTAACTATGTACCAAGTGTATACCTTGTGGTTGCTATCTTCTTGATGACAATCTCTGTCTATATTAGATCATGCAAGGTATCATACTTATAGGTTGATATCGAAAAGATTGTGGTGTACTTGGTATCTTCGTCATTTCACATGTCGTTGAGTGGAAAACACCAATGGATGAGGAAATGGAATCTCTTCACAAGAATGGCACTTGGGAACTTGTTAAGTTGCCCAAGGGTCGGAAGAAGAATATGTGCAATTTGGTCTATATGGTGAAGGATGGAATTCCAAATTCTAAGGGTATCATTAGTGGTGTACGATACAAAGCAAGATTAATGGCCAAAATATATGCACCAAAGGAAGGTATGGATTATAATGAAGTTTTCTCCCTGGTTGTTAAACACACTTATATCTGAGTTTTTTTTGGCATTTGTGGTGCAGTTTGACTTAGAGCTCGAGCAATTAGATGTCAAGACTGCTTTCTTACATGGAGATGTGGAGGAAACATTTATATGTCACAGACAATTGTTTATGAAGTTGCTGGTAAGAAATATTATGTGTGTCGAATACAGAAACCATTTTATGGTTTGAAGCAATCACCAAGACAATGGTATAAGAGGTTTGATACATTTATGTTGCAGCAAAAGTATACATGTAATGAATACGATCAATGTGTGTAATTTATGAAGTTTCCAGATGAATTTTTTTTATCTCTTACTCAATGTGGATGATATGCTCCTAGCTGACAAGAGCAAATCAGAAATTGATGTTTTGAAGAAACAATTGAGCTTAGAGTTTGAGGTGAAGGATTTGGGTCCGGCTAAGAAGATTTTGGGTATGGAGATTACTCAAGATAGATCAAACGGGATTATGTCTTACTCAGAAATCCTATCTTGAGAAGATTCTTCGTCACTTTGGAATGCATAACTTCAAAGCTATTAGTGTTCCAATACGCCTACAATTAAGTTATAAAAACTGTTGTATCTTACTACAACTGAAGAGAAGAGAAGGAATTTATGTCGAAGGTTCCTTATACTAATGCGGTAGGTTCTTTGATGTATGTTATGGATTGTACTCGTCCGGATATTATACAAGCAATTGATTTAGTTAATCGTGACATGACTAATATTGGGAGAGCACATTAGTAGATAACTCCAAGGGACTACGGATGTTCGCGCTACATAAAAATTTGCCGTGCAACTACAAACCATTTGTCTTATCCTTTTCCCTAAAAAAAATTAAAAATTTTAGAAAGCCCATCAGGAACTCTCACATACACAACCCAGCCGACTTACATGGCTACGGTACTCGGTAGCCTACAGTAGTACATTGTAACAACAATTTTTTTTCTTTCTCTAGAACTAGAATCTTTCCACATTCTTATTTTTGGGGTCTATTCTTTGATAAAATAAAGTGGACAGTGATTACAAGTGAAAGAATTTTCTGGATATTCTTTTTGTATTTTCGTGAAATAATGCAACTACCGGACAAATAAAAAAATTGTTAGGGTATGATTGCTAAGATGCATGAGTTATGCATCAACTCGGGAAATATTTTGCGGGATCATTTTTGAACTAGCAGGGTTATAACCTTCGGATTTGGTGAGATATGACGTCACTAACTAAGATTTTAACCCTAGTTAATCCATGTATGTTTCACAAATTTTTGTTTCTTACGTTTGTCATGGACATAATATATTATGATAATACTCCGGCCTTCTTTGTCAGCGTTGTGAGAAAACGAAATATTACTATTTTGCGGGAACGAAATTAAAAAAAAAAATCCAATGGAAGTGGAGATGAAAATTTGATGCTAATGGTAAATGTTGGTGTTAATGGTGCTAATACTATATGAAATTGAATATCAAGATGTCGTGAGATGATGAAGACCATACGTTTTGACTTAAACATTGATCATCTTAACTTGTCAAGCTTGAGGCTGAATCGAAGAATGGTGTTTAGTTGGTAAATTTGGTATACATCTTCATTCCAAAGTTTATGGAATCAAGGCTAGTAAAAAGGTCTACTGAAAATGGGATACTGATGATAAAAAGCTATCAACCCTAAGTTTTTTCAGAAAATTAATCATTAACTTCTATTGATTATCACCATTGATTGATAAATCTTTTAACCAATACGAACGAAAAATTATACAGATCATACTGGATAAAATACTTAAGGGACAACAAATCAAGAATTTTTTGTCAGGTCCTTTGATTAGTTTGGCGACAAGAAATTATGGCGACAAAGATTTGGGTGATTCAGCCAATAAAATCATTAGACAAAAGATTCAGTAATTAACAAGCAGAGATATTGGAGAGGAAGACGGCTATGGATGTTTACACTGGGTTGTTTGATTTATCGGCAAAGTCCAATTACTCGGTCAGGTAACCAGGGTTAGTTAATAGTTATATGAGCTCATATCTCACCAAATCCAAATGCTATAACCCTGCTAGTTCAAAAATGATCCCATGAGGTCCGCGATCAAAAATTTTTCCCATCAACCCTCCCTTGATCATAAAGACAAAAGCCATATCATTAAACAACATCATGAAGTAGCTCATTTAATTTCGACTAAGAACTTAAAATGTCTCTTTTCCCGACTTTAAATGCTAATACGTTATTTTCGAATAATCATAATTGAAAAAATTAATTATTTCCATAAATAGGAAAAAGTTGTTTTGAAAATTTATTATAATCAATTATTTTTTTTAAGAAACTCAAATTTGTTAAAGGGCCCATGCCCATGGATGTGCGGTCCAAAACAAGAGTCTTTTGGTTTCCCCTTTAGTCTTTTGGTTTTCCCCTCTCCATGTATATAAAGGATAATCTATCCATGTAACCTAAAGAACTCTTATCAATGGAATCCTTCTTTTTCTCTGCCTCTTCCTTTTTACCTTATTATTCTACTGAAACACGTTATCAAGCACGAGCTCTTCCCGGCTGCTAAAGAAAGAATTTTTTTTTATTGGGTTCTTAATAATCGAAAGAGATTTTTTGATTATTTATGAGAAGCTTGCAAATTAAAGTTTAGGTCATTTGTAATTAGGGATTTGGGGATCTTAATTTGTATTTGTAATTAGGGATTTGGGGACCTTGATTTGGTCAATCGGCGGCAAATTCGTGGAAGAAAAATCCTTCTCTTCCGAGGAGAAAAAGAATATGTCCCGTCCCGTCTGTTTTATTCCATGGGAGTTAAGTGTGAACGAGAAGATTTTCTGTAATTGATCAAGTCTGGTCGTTTCATTCCAGTCGAGTCGGTTAGGTGTGAATGCGAACATTTTATGTAAACGATCATGTCGGTTCCTATTTGTGGAGAAAGGAAAATCCCTGGTACACCCAACCCTGTCTGTCGATCCGGTCCACCCAACCCGGTCATGTTCAATTGTTTTCATTCCGACCTCTGGATTTGGGGCGTGCGCGACCAAAGGCTGTCCTGGTTTTGAGTATATATAGTAGGACCCAAAATCCGAGGTATGTAACTATAACATGGGTTTTTATATTGAATGAATACTTGCTAGGTTTATTTAGAACATGCCTAGTTTTGCTATTTTTGTCTAAAGATAAGTCCACAACATATAAATGGTCAATTTAAATTATGATTGTTGATCTGGATCATTAAGAATTTTGGTCTTAATGCTATTTTGTTCTTTTGAATATGATATTGGCTATAGTTGAATGGTGTATTTTGTTCAATTGTTTGTACCAACTTGATTCCAATGTATTCATTTGAGGTTTAGAAGTACTTGAACACCATGATTGCATACATGATATTTTCTCCCTAAATTTGAATTCAGTGGGATGTAATCTACTTGCTCGACTGTTAAAGAGTCGGTAGTTTCAAAAGATACATTGCAAATAAAATCACATGTATTCCAATTTTTTTGAAAGAACTCACAAAAGGTGATATGAGTCAGAAAATTTCTATTTCTATACTTCATCCATGATACTAACGAACCAGTATATGTTGAAGTATGAAAACATAAGAGATATTTTTATTTAGTAATCTATTCGACCTAAAGTAATTGGTTGACATGTGTAGTGAGATTCTCTTATCTTGTTGAGATAAAGAAATTTCTCAAATTAAGCTAAATGCAGCAAAATTGAAAATGAAAAGAACCCCGAAGTAATGAGGGTTAGATCTTACTCATATAAAGCATGTCAAAAGGGACATATATATATATATATATATATCATGAGACAAAGATGCATTTTCCCCCCGGTAGTAATGACACCAAAGTACAGGTATCAACTGAATATGGGATGAAGCTAAGATGTAATTCTAGCTCTCACCACAGAGTTGGGAATGAATCTTCTTACCGGTATTGGTACAAGCAATACAATGCGTGTAAGGCCCGTCCAATTTTAAGGGTATTTTAGTCATTTTACCTAAAAGGTATTTTGGTAATTTGGTTCATTTTGGTAATATAGAGGCTAGCCTTGTAGAAGAATTTAATATTGTTTTATTTATGCATAACCTTAAGTTAATATAGTGGCTAGTGTTGGGCATATGCTGTTTCGGCTTAATTAGACTTTATAGAGATGTCTGCTATGATAGCTTTTGGTTGACTTTATAGTATATATTTTGAAACAAAAAGGGAGCCAGTGGATTTGGTTACAATGTTCTGTTTAATTGAATAACTATATATTTATTGCTACGTCTGACTAGATTAGGAATTTTCTTAGAATTGGGAAGGGAAAGACAAACGTACGTGGGAGGTTCCAACAGGGGATATAATGGTTGAGCTCTTTTGAAAATGTGTTATAGTGGTTTTCTTTAATTATCATCTTGCCACAACTCATGTTATAATTGGTTAGTAATTGTTACCTTGCTGTGTGTCGGGTTGGTATTGGATATTGACTAGGAATAGTACCACCGACACCGAGTATATATATCTAGGTTGGTGTTGTTATTAGGGTTAAGAAAAAATTTAGTTTTATATTTCCCTAGCCGCACAAAAAAAAAAAAAAAAAGAAAAAAGGTAGAAAAAAAAGAAAGAAAGAGAAAAGCAGAAGCTTGGTGTTTGGAACAGACGGATAGTTATACTCTTACGGATTTGGAAAGGCTTAGCGTTCTTGTAAAGGATTTACTTTTCGCACTTATTGTTTTCCTTTACGGGTGTTTGGATTGCGATTTGAGGTAGGCGCAACACAATCAAAAACCTTCTTTTTATTTAAGTTTGTTTTAATTAAATTTATTTTGCAAGTTTTCATTAATATATGAATGATAATCGATGTTGTGAGTATGATTATGAATGTTGGGCTGCGGTCGATAGATTGTGATTCTTAAAAACAACTTTGATGGGATACGAGATATCCTTGGGAACGGTTTTGTTTCCCTAAACCCACATGGGGCTCCCTGGGGCGAGCGGATTGATTGATTTGATTTTTTTTTTTTATGGATGTGGTGTTTCCATGTGTTTATGATGTTGTTAATCATGCTAGTTGTTTTTAAAAGAAATTGAAAATGTTGCTTAAAATGTTTTGTTGCTTCTTCTCCTACTGGGTGTCACAACTCACGTCGTTTTATGACAAAAATTCCAGATTTTATGGCACCACAAGGAGCTAATGGCGGAAAAGCATAGAGATCGGTTTTGGTGCTTTAATTAGTAGTTTGCATAGGATTTATGGTTGAAAAATTGTAATAAAATATCATCAAACTCTTTTAGATGATTTATTGAGTATTTATTGATTAGTAATACTTTGGAGATTATTGGGTTAATGTTTAACCAATGAAACAATGCTTTGTTAAGGAAAATTCTATTTGATTAGATAATGAGAATTTTTGAGTCATGTCAGTTTGACTATTAATGATAATTATTATATAATAGATATGTGCCTGAATATTTTATGGCATGCTTAAAACTCACGTTAAATGAAGTGGTTAAAATATTAGAATTTTCTGAGTCCCAGAAGTATTTTTAAAACAATTCTTTATCACTGTGCGAAATTCAGGAATTTTCTGACAGATCCAACTTTATAGAAGGTTTACTACTTTCAAACTATTCTATGGCATGTTTTAGGTTTTGGTGTCTTCTGTAAACTTGAAGATATTTCTTTTTACGTTTTAAATTGGTAAACTAAACCTGATTTGGAGTTGTGAGCGATTTTATACGATTTTTATAAAATGAACTATCTCTGTTCTTCTTTTCTGCAGTCCTGGTCAACTACTAGTTTGACTGTGGTCAAAAGGTCTTTAAGATAAACTAAAAATTATAGAAAATTTATGAATATAACTATTCTCAGTTAGGATTCTTAATGTATAATAATAAAAAAATTTGGATTTGAATTGAGTTCAGTAAAATTCTTGGAGTGAACTGATGTCTGTTTCTGTTTTATGATTCTTTCTTAAACATGTAACTCTTTTGGATTAAATCTGGAACCTTTAATGGTGAAATTAATTTTTATGGTAAACTATAGTTCTTTAGGGTTCATCTGGATTGAAAATCATGTCAAAGTAACGGTTAGATCTTTCTAGAGTAATTTTTATATATCCGCTGCGACAGAATTTCTGAATTAAACATAAATAAAGATTAGACAAAGAAGTAGTTGTTTGGACTTGGGCCAAGTTTGTAAGTCTGGGCCTGATATTAAATGTAGCATTCTGGATTTTGGGTTTGGATTTGGGTTGGAATCCGGGCCCAAAATTTGGGGTGTTCTGATTTGGTATCAGAGCTAGTCTGATCCTTTGGGCAGACTAGTTTCTGAATAATTCAATGCGTGTATGTGCTTGTATATGAATTGCTTGCAGCAATTGTTGATTGTGTTTTCAAAGAATGCGTAATAGGTTGTACTTCTTTTGCATAGAGAAATTCTCTCTGTGATACTTATGTTTTAATGTCCTTCACTCAGGACATGTCTCGTCACTTAATGGTTCAACCGGCCCACAAGATGAGGGTTTCGGTGATGTTGTTCGTGCTTTGAATGCTGTTGCTCAAGCGATGCAACAACAAGTGAATCTTAATCAGAATGCACCTCCTCCTCCTCCACCACCTAATCAAGGTGCCTTGTTGGTTAGAAGGTTTATTGAACAAAAGCCTGATTCCTTCAAGGGTAGTCCTGATCCACTAGTTGCTGAAGATTGGATAGATAAGATTGAGAAAATATTCACTCTATTAGACGTGAATGATGAGGATAAGCTGAATCTTGCAGTTTATAAGCTTGAGGGTGAAGCCACTCGTTTGGTGGGAGTTGACTCGTCGTTTAGGAATGACGGTCTGTTTACACAGGTGGAATTTCGACTCGCCTTCCTAAATAAGTACTTTCCACAAGCGCACGAAACCAACGCATGATCGAGTTTATGCGGTTGACCGAGAGAAATATGACCGTAGCTAAAGATATCAAGCCAAGTTTGAAGAACTTTCTCGTTTTGCTACTCATCGGGTTGAGAATGAAGAACTGAAGGCTTTCAAGTTTCGGGAGGGACTTAGGCCTTCAATTAAGAGTAAGTTGTCTATTCTGAAGATTACCTGTTATAATGATATAGTGGAAAGAGCGATGATTGCTGAGAGAGATTTTGAGGAGGCATCATGAATCCGCGAACGTCACACTGGTGACAAGAACAATAAGAACAAAAATAACAACCATCCATACCGAAGAAAGGAAATGGACCGAATTTGGAGCTTCCTCCACCTACATGTTATCACTGCAAGCAACCTGGACACTTTAAGAGGAACTGTCCTGTACTTGTTTCTCAAAGGAACCAACAACCTTTTGCACCTCAGAACCAGCGTCAAGGTTATCAACAGAACCGTCCTCAGAACAATCCACCACAGTACCAAGCTCGACAGCCCCCTCAGCAACCTAAGGCCTTCAATATTGCTCATGTTGGACAGGATCCAGGATAACTCGGTTGTTGAAGGTACATTCTTAGTTTACAATTCTTGGGCTAAGATATTGTTTGATCTTTTGGTGCTACTCATTCGTTTATTGCTTCTTCGTTTATTTTGTCATTGGGTTTGGCTTGAATTACTTGATGGGTACCTAGGCGTAGCTAGTGCTGTAGGAGGTAGTGCACGTGTTGACCGCGTGGCACGAATGTGTGTTGTGCGTATAGCTAAGCATGAGTTTTTGATTGACCTTTTTGTGATGAATATGTCTGGTTATGATGTAATCCTGGGTATGGATTGGTTATCTGCTCATCATGCTGTTTTTGATTGTTTTCAAAAACGTGTGACTCTGCACTCGGGTGAAGGTTCAGTTGTCCACTTTACAGGAACTCGTAGTTTTGCGGCTCCCCTTATTTTGTCGGAAAGACATTTTCGACAGACTCATTCTAGAGGTTTTCTTTATCACTTAGAGATGATAGAAGACGGGAGCAATGTTTGTCTCTACTATGGGTATTCCCAGTGGTAGAAGAGTTTGAAGATGTTTTCCACTGAAGAATTACCAGGTTTGCCCCCTAAAAGAGAAATGGACTTCACCATTGAAGTTCAACACAGTACTTCGCCAATTTCGATGGCTCCTTATCGAATGGCACCAACGAAGTTGAAAGAACTAGACAAACAACTACTCGAGTTGGAAGCTAAGGGTTTTATTCGAGGTAGTACATCACCTTGGGGTGCACCAGTACTTTTTGTGAAGAAGAAGGATAAATCATTAAGATTGTGCATCGATTATAGAAAACTCAATGAAGTTACAAAGTGAAAAATAAGTATCCCTTACCTAGGATCGAGGATTTGTTTGATCGGTTGAAGGATTCTCGGTTTTCTCGAAGATTGATATGCGATCAGCTTATCATCAACTCGAATCAAGGAAGAGGACATTAGAAGACTGCTTTCGAACTCGATTTGGACACTTCGAGTTTGTGGTGATGCCATTTGGACTCACAAATGCTCCAAAGCGAGCATTCATGGATCTTATGCATCGAATTTTCCGACCATACCTAGATAAATTTGTAGTGGTATTTGTAGATGACATTCTTATCTATTCACGGTCACGAGAAGAGCACGAGGAGCACTTTGAGATTAGCATTGCAGTTGTTGAGATCTCACCAGTTGTATGCTAAGTTGAGTAAATGTGATTTCTGGCTTTCTGAAGTTCAGTTTTTGGGACACGTAGTCTGTAGAGAAGGAATCAAAGTGGACCCAGCTAAGGTTGAAGCAGTTACCAAATGGGAAAGGCCAAAGAACGTGTTTGAGGTTCGTAGCTTTCTGGGCTTAGCGGGTTACTATAGACGATTTATTCAAGATTTTTCAAGGCTTGCTTCACCATTGACAATATTGACTCGAAAGGATTCCAAGTTCGAGTGGAGTAATGATTGTGAGAAATCTTTCTCCATTCTCAAGGAGAAATTAACTACTGCACCAGTTTTGACAACGCCAGTAAGTGGAATTGGTTATGTGATCTTTTCTGATGCATCATTGAAGGGTTTATGATGTGTTCTTATGCAAGAAGGAAAAGTGGTAGCTTATGCCTCAAAACAATTAAAGACACATGAGTTGAATTACGCAACTTATGACCTCGAGTTGGCAGCTATTGTGTTCGCTCTGAAGTTGTGGAGACATTATCTGTATGGTGAGAAGATAGACATATTTTGTGACCATAAGAGCTTGCAGTATATTTTTACCCAACGAGATTTAAACCTGAGACAGAGGCGTTGGGTGGAATTTCTTAAGGATTACACGTATACTTTCCATTACCATCCAGGAAAGGCGAATGTTGTAGCAGATGCTCTTAGCCGAAAATCGAGGGCCAGTGTAGCAAGTATGACTCTTCATGCTTGGGATTTGTGCAGACTTATGGAGGAATGTGACTTGGGCCCTGACGAGATGATTTACAATATTGTAGTTGTCCCAGAGTTACAACAACGGATTTTAGAAGCTCAACAGACTGATAGAGAGATGATTTCGATTCGTGCTCAAATAGCGAAAGGTCAAACACCAGAGGGTTGGACTCAATCTGATGGTGGACTTCGCTTTATGGGGAAACTCTTTGTGCCAGTGAAATTAAGGATGGAGGTACTAGAACATGCCCACAATTCTAAGTTTACCGTTCATCCGGGAGGATCGAAGATGTATCATGACATGAAAAGACAATATTGGTGGAAAGGGATGAAGAAAGATGTTGCCTTGTATGTGTCGAGATGTCTCACTTGCCAGAAAGTGAAGATTGATCATCGGAAACCAGGAGGGTTACTTCAACCATTGCCCATCTCAGAATGGAAATGGGAACACATCACTATGGATTTTGTCATGGGATTACCTAGGACTGCACATGGCAAGGATACTATATGGGTTATCGTTGATAGACTTACCAAGTCGGCACACTTCTTAGCAATCAAGAAGACTGATACGTTAGCCACGTTAAGCGGATGTATATCCATGAGATAATAAGGTTACACGATGCACGCCGGTGTCAATTATATCCGACAGAGATCCTCGTTTTACCTCTCGGTTAGCGGAGAGTCTACGAAGGCGTTAGGTACACGTGTTTCGCTTAGTCTTGCCTTTCATCCCAGGGCCGACGGACAGCCGAACGGGTAGTCGGATTGTAGAGGATATGCTACGAGCTTGTGCCTTGGATTTCAAGGGAAGTTGGAGTGAGCACTTGCCATTAGTAGAATTTGCTTATAACAATGACCATCAAGCTAGTATCGGTATGGCACCTTTTGAAGCATTGTATGGACGACCTTGTAGATCTCCGGTGTGTTGGACCGAGATCGGCGAAAGAAGCATTTTGGACCTGATTTGGTACGAGAGACGGTGACAAGGTTCAATTAATCCGGCAGAGGTTAATGACAGCTCAGAGTCGTCAGAAGAGTTATGCAGACAAGAGACGTCGACCTTTGGAATTCTCTGCAGGTGACTTGGTGTTACTCAAAGTTAGCCCGAAGAGAGGTGTTAAGCGTTTTGGTAAGAAAGGAAAGTTATCACCACGATACATTGGGCCTTTCAGTTATTAGACGTATTGGTGCGGCGGCTTATCGGTTGGAGTTACCCCAGTAGATTGGGCATGTCCATGACACATTCCATGTGTCAATGTTGCGGAAAGTACGAGAGGATCCATCTTATGCTATCGACCCTTCACATATTATTGCTTGGGAAGATTTGGAGATCCAAGAGGATGCTACGTATGTGGAGAGACCGGTTCGAATTTTGGACTTTAAGGAGCATGTACTTCGCACTAAGACCATCCCTATGGTTAAGGTGCAGTGGCAGCGTCGCCAGGTCGAGGAAGCGACGTGGGAGTTAGAGTCCGAGATGCGGAGCAAATACCCTGAGCTTTTCTAAGGTAACCTTTAAATTTCGTGACGAAATTTCATTTAAGGGGGATAGGATTGTAAGGCCCGTCCAATTTTAAGGGTATTTTAGTCATTTTACCTAAAAGGTATTTTGGTAATTTGGTTCATTTTGGTAATATAGAGGCTAGCCTTGTAGAAGAATTTAATATTGTTTTATTTATGCATAACCTTAAGTTAATATAGTGGCTAGTGTTGGGCATATGCTGTTTCGGCTTAATTAGACTTTATAGAGATGTCTGCTATGATAGCTTTTGGTTGACTTTATAGTATATATTTTGAAACAAAAAGGGAGCCAGTGGATTTGGTTACAATGTTCTGTTTAATTGAATAACTATATATTTATTGCTACGTCTGACTAGATTAGGAATTTCCTTAGAATTGGGAAGGGAAAGACAAACGTACGTGGGAGGTTCCAACAGGATAATGGTTGAGCTCTTTTGAAAATGTGTTATAGTGGTTTTCTTTAATTATCATCTTGCCACAACTCATGTTATAATTGGTTAGTAATTGTTACCTTGCTGTGTGTCGGGTTGGTATTGGATATTGACTAGGAATAGTACCACCGACACCGAGTATATATATCTAGGTTGGTGTTGTTATTAGGGTTAAGAAAAACTTTAGTTTTATATTTCCCTAGCCGCACAAAATAAAAAAAAAAAAAAAAAAAAAAAAAGAAACAGAAGAGCAGAAGCTTGGTGTTTGGAACAGACGGATAGTTATACTCTTACGGATTTGGAAAGGCTTAGCGTTCTTGTAAAGGATTTACTTTTCGCACTTATTGTTTTCCTTTACGGGTGTTTGGATTGCGATTCGAGGTAGGCGCAACACAATCAAAAACCTTCTTTTTATTTAAGTTTGTTTTAATTAAATTTATTTTGCAAGTTTTCATTAATATATGAATGATAATCGATGTTGTGAGTATGATTATGAATGTTGGGCTGCGGTCCATAGATTGTGATTCTTAAAAACAACTTTGATGGGATACGAGATATCCTTGGGAACGGTTTTGTTTCCCTAAACCCACGTGGGGCTCCACAGGGCGGCGGATTGATTGATTTGATTTTTTTTTTTATGGATGTGGTGTTTCCATGTGTTTATGATGTTGTTAATCATGCTAGTTGTTTTTAAAAGAAATTGAAAATGTTGCTTAAAATGTTTTGTTGCTTCTTCTCCTACTGGGTGTCACAACTCACGTCGTTTTATGACAAAAATTCCAGATTTTATGGCACCACAAGGAGCTAATGGCGGAAAAGCATAGAGATCGGTTTTGGTGCTTTAATTAGTAGTTTGCATAGGATTTATGGTTGAAAAATTGTAATAAAATATCATCAAACTCTTTTAGATGATTTATTGAGTATTTATTGATTAGTAATACTTTGGAGATTATTGGGTTAATGTTTAACCAATGAAACAATGCTTTGTTAAGGAAAATTCTATTTGATTAGATAATGAGAATTTCTGAGTCATGTCAGTTTGACTATTAATGATAATTATTATATAATAGATATGTGCCTGAATATTTTATGGAATGCTTAAAACTCACTTTAAATGAAGTGGTTAAAATATTAGAATTTTCTGAGTCCCAGAAGTATTTTTAAAACAATTCTTTATCACTGTGCGAAATTCAGGAATTTTCTGACAGATCCAACTTTATAGAAGGTTTACTACTTTCAAACTATTCTATGGCATGTTTTAGGTTTTGGTGTCTTCTGTAAACTTGAAGATATTTCCTTTTACGTTTTAAATTGGTAAACTAAACCTGATTTGGAGTTGTGAGCGATTTTATACGATTTTTATAAAATGAACTATCTCTGTTCTTCTTTTCTGCAGTCCTGGTCAACTACTAGTTTGACTGTGGTCAAAAGGTCTTTAAGATAAACTAAAAATTATAGAAAATTTATGAATAGAACTATTCTCAGTTAGGATTCTTAATGTATAATAATAAAAAATTTTGGATTTGAATTGAGTTCAGTAAAATTCTTGGAGTGAACTGATGTCTGTTTCTGTTTTATGATTCTTTCTTAAACATGTAACTCTTTTGGATTAAATCTGGAACCTTTAATGGTGAAATTAATTTTTATGGTAAACTATAGTTCTTTAGGGTTCATCTGGATTGAAAATCATGTCAAAGTAACGGTTAGATCTTTCTAGAGTAATTTTTATATATCCGCTGCGACAGAATTTCTGAATTAAACATAAATAAAGATTAGACAAAGAAGTAGTTGTTTGGACTTGGGCCAAGTTTGTAAGTCTGGGCCTGATATTAAATGTAGCATTCTGGATTTTGGGTTTGGATTTGGGTTGGAATCCGGGCCCAAAATTTGGGGTGTTACAATGCGGGTACCATAGTAGTAACCAATTTCCATAGGAAGATAATACTTTAGACATCAACTTTAATGACAAAAAGAATTTTGCCTGGCCAATTGATTATTTAATTGAACTAGATCCAATGTCTGCGCTTATGGAATGAAAAGTACATCATTCCCACGAGACATAAATTTTCTAATGCACTTGAGATATATTTGGATGAAAATATATCATCCCCCCTGAAACGTAACATATATATATATTCAATCTAAAGTACTTGAGTTGAATCCCACTTTTGTTACGCAATAAGGTCACACCACTTATTAAATATCTCAAGACTCAATGTCTAACTGATAGTGGTTTTTCTCCCACTAATTTAAGGAATATACACTAGTTTTTGAACTAATTATTTATAATGTGACTACTATGATTAGATCATCGAGCGAAGCAATGCTCAAATTTTGTTTCAAAGATGGAACAAAGATTAAAAGTCACAAAAGCTCTATATGTACTGAGAGCTAATCACCTTGTTAAATGCCAAAAAGACCCATGCAAATGGATATCATATGGAAACTCACAATGATAAGACTGTAATTGATTACATCTTTTATAGTCTCTAATATATTTGGAAGGAAATATATCTTAGAGAAACTAATGATTCAATCTAGTGAAATGTAAATCACTATAGTATTTGGATTATTGAATCCATATTGACTCCGACGATAAAATGTTGGGAATTGACTCATACAGGCTTTGACATAACCATAAAGGCACTTTGGTTGTGACATGATGTTTCGTTTTGAAAGGAATCATACGTACATCACTGTGTTTGAGTGGATGGGACAATGGGAAAAAGATTGACAGAATGCGAAGTGACGACATATCTCTCAATAAGTGTTTTCTAACGTACTAGATGCACAACCCCCCTTCCCATTATGCTTTTAGGTGAGAAATCATATCACTCATTTTTATAAAGTCTTCAGTAAAACAAGATCGATACCATCCTAAGATGCAAATGGTAAAAATTCTATATTTCAAAGAAAACGAGGTGAAATTTAGAAAAATATTAATGCAGAATGCGGACCATAAAAGTGACTTACGGCTCTGGTGAATATTTTGACATTTTGGACTAGTTATAGTTCCAAAGAAATGTGCGTTTAGAAAACTACTAACACATATTTTACATGTAAGGGCTCACCACCCCTTGTAAATGCGAGCGAGTGTACATCAAAAGGACTTGATGGTTATTGCGTATTTAATAGGATCAACATGAGCATCCTATACCCCCATGGTCTCGCAAAGGCTATCATCAAAGGTTACATATGGTGCCTAAGGCATGGTTATGCGTAAAAACCTACCTTTAATTGCTTGGGGAATATGCAATATTAACGCATCTTTACTTAATTCGTTTTAGAACCCAATATTAGTCAACCTTTTATGCGTACCAGTTGGTAACATCGTACTATGATGGGTATTCAAAAATGTTAAGTAGTTACGTTGGAAATGGATTTCCCAACAATGATCCGCATTTTAAACTCTTGGCAGGGGATCTCTTACCGCTAGATTTGCGGGTTATCACTTTAATGAGACAGCCTTCTGGTCATTAAGGGGAGATAAGAAAAAGTATTTTCTAAGGGAACGACAGGAATTGTGGCGGTGTGTTCCCACCGTGACTACTAATTTTCCCATAGTCTACGTAATGTATACAACTCGGAGAATCGGATACTAAGTAGTATTGATGCCTCTGTTGAAATGATAATGCTTACTTATAAAAGATATTCAAGATCACAATAATTACAAAGAACACAAGTATAACGTAAATGGTGCTAAGTTATCATGAGACACAAGAGATTACGTGGTTCGACTTTTGTCTACATCCCCGGGGTAATGAGTGATTGTTTGTATTAAGTTGTGGTGGTTACAAAGATCTTAAATGATTCCCAAAGTAATAGAGAGAACTCAAGTTGAAGTAAATACTTAAGTTCTAAACATTAAAGAGGTATAAGCTTAAGACAAGATCTTCTCTCCTAGATATTGAATGCCCCTGGTTTGTTGGTGAAGCTTGGTGTTTATAGCCCTTTCTGCCCCAAGGTATATCTTTGTTGTATTTGGATCCATCGTTCCCTGATATACCTTCCGTACAAATGGTACCTTCGTTCACCGCGCGCTTTCTCCAGTCGGACTCCGCCACCTCAGCTAACCCACGTTCCTTCGGGAACTTCCCAGCCTTAGTACAGATTGTACCTTCGTTCACCGCTAACCTTTGCCAGTCATACTCTGCCACATCATCTCTCTCTATGTGCTTTGATTATGCGTGTAGATAAGAGATTTGTGCATTTAATGCTGATTAGATGTGTCATCTACCTCTGTCCCTTCGCCAGATGCCTCCCTCTAGACTAGGCTTTACTTTTATATCTTGGTCGTCGAGGTATCCCTTCTTGGGATAAGATAAAGTAGATCTACAAATGTATCTTCTGCTACTCAGGTTCCTCTGTATAGCGAGGGATACACAGTTATCTTGCATACGACCACTGAGACCACGACACGTGCTCTGCAGAATATTGATATTCGTAGTTTTCCCCTTTTCTTTCATATTCTAACGTTTGGTAGGATTGGAAGGAAAATCTTCCATAACGTCGCCATTTTTTGCACGTACCAGTTGAGTGGTCCCATGTGTCCTTTCATGTAATAATTTCCCCTTGAATGTCAGGACACCAAAATTTTTGGATTCTCCAGCCACCTATAAGAAGAGAATATCATAAGGAATTTCATTGAACTTCCTTTTCTCTTCTCGAACTGTCGCTTTCGTATCCCTTTCTCAGAGATTTTTGTTTTTCGTTTGCTTTCAACTATCGGTCTTCCATCGACTCCCAAAGCTTTTGTTCTTCAGCACTCGATCATCACACACAGGTAGGTGATCCTCTTCTTTGTTCTTTCGATCGTTTATCTCGGATTTGCCTTGCTCCAATTTCGCTTTTGAATACCATCGATACTCTTAAATGTTTTCATGCACTATTTGTAATTTTTGATGCGTTCTCTGTGTTGTTTGATGGTATGGGTTACTTCCCATTTTGTGATTTCACCATGAATATGCCATGATTCTTTATTGTCTGCAACTTTGATGGCTGCTGTTTATGATCCTCCATTTCGTTCCACAGACGAATTAAGTTGCTTCATTTGGTTGGTTTAGACAAACCCATGCCCAAAGTATGTTTGTTGTTTCCCCAAGTTTGATTTTGAGAAAACCATGAATTTTGTCTGCCATTGTTTAAGGACTGTGTTTTACGTTGATGTTAGGGATCATGAGACTTAGAAGAAACATGTACGCGAGGATCCGAAGCCTAGATTGTCCACTGAGCCACCTTCGCGTATGGACCATCTTGATGCTACGCCTTCTCCACCTCCCGAGGATACTGAGATACATGAGGGATCTGAGATGGATGTGGAACCCGAGATGGCTGCGGATGCTGAGGTAGAAGAAGTTGTTATTGAAGATCTTCCTCCTCCCCCTCCTCGTTATGAGCTCCAGAGGCTGCAGTTGTGTGACAAAGATAGCTACGCTCACTTGTCTTTAGCTGTGATCACCAAGTTTTTTTGCCTCCATAAGTTTGAGATATCCTTTGTCAATGACCCTGATGTTCTCACCGAATCTTTGATCC
Source organism: Papaver armeniacum (assembly GCA_023531295.1). Taxonomy (NCBI): domain Eukaryota; kingdom Viridiplantae; phylum Streptophyta; class Magnoliopsida; order Ranunculales; family Papaveraceae; genus Papaver; species Papaver armeniacum. Next base: position 165,773 of record JAJJWW010004573.1, read on the forward strand.
GGAGCTTTTCCTATGATGAGAACAACTTGCTGATCAGTGTCGGCCAGTTGGCCGCCAGTATGTTCTTGACTTTATTTAGTAGAAAGGATCCCTTCTACCATGACATTTTGTCTACCAGGGATGACCCGGCGAACAAGACTCAGGTCCGAGGAGTCATGCAATACACTGGCAATTACTGGCGTGCCCTTCGTGAGTGCTGGTACAGTAGTAAGGGAAAGACTACTTTGAAGTCTTATGACCCTTTTACTGCTGGGAGGTCTAAGCAAGAAGATTACACCCCTGCTAACTTCAATGCTACATATGCTGATGCTATTCAGAAAAGTAACCTTCTTCCTTGGAGCGTTGGCCCCCGTCGTATCCATGTTCTTGCTAAGCGATTAGAGAGAGAAATGTGACCTTTGTCTGTTGGAGGAGATTGATAAGACCGGTCTGACTGGTATCCCTTATTCTGCTAAGCTACCTTTGCCGAAGCCTGACCATATCCGTCTTGATCATGATGATCGCTGGGTCGTACTCCTCTTCGTGTGGTGGGTCCCTGGGCCTACGGTTTTACTACCGCAGATTCCAACGTCCCTCGTACAACTCTCTCCTTGCCTGCAAAGTATGATGGATATCAGCCTTGGGTTTTCAACCCTGCTGCTTCTCATGAGGTAACCTTCGCTTTCTTTGGAGGTTTTTCATTTTATTATTTGCTTTGCAGTCTTTGTTCGGGATTCTGATGGCTTTTTTGCAGTCTGCCCCTGCTTCTTCTGCCGAAACTGCCACGGGTTCTGCTTCTAGGACTGCTCCGGGCTCTGCTGGTAACTCTGTAGCCACTAGGACCAGGAAAAGAAAGGCTTCGGCTGAAGCAGCTACGCCAACACTGCGGAGGTAAGGATTATAGCCATACCTTTGTGCTTATATGTTTCCTAGTATTACGCCCTAATCCTTGGCTTGTGCATGTGTTTTTCTACGGTCTTCCAAGAGAAAAGGCAAGTTGAAAGCTGATTGATCTTGAGGAATCAATGAGGATCCTTAGGCATTTGCGGAAGAACAAGATGACGAGGATATGGAGGACATAGAGGATACTTTGCCTTTATCCCTCACTTAGATGACATCGAGGAAGATTTTCCAAAGATATCCCTAGTCCTCTCTGTGATGTTTCTATGGAAGGTGATAACCTCCCGGTTGGTTGTGATACTTCTTTGGTGAGCCCATTTAGTGTTCAAGCTGCGACTCTGCATCGTTTTCAAAGGTACCCTCGTTTTACGCTCTGGCGATCTGCAACCGATTACCTCTGCTACCACCAGTGCTATAGTGATATCTTCCAAGAGTCTCCCGTTATCTCCTGCTACTTCGCTCCACTCGAGTGGGGTGTTGCTCTGTGGCAAGGGATGGTAGCTCGGACTCTCGTCGAGGAAGAAAGTCGTGATTTCCTCGGTAGCTTCTCCTTCAACGTTACGCCTGCTTCTTTGGGGAGAGCTTAGTGCTTTTCTACTTGCTCTGCTAGTAAAACTGTTGCACCCGCCTTCATTACAGGATTTGGACCGTACTAGGTAATCTTCCTTCTGTTGGTGACATGGACTTAGGTGGTACTTCTATCAGGCGTTTTCTTGTTTCCGGCTCGTCCACCATGCCGTCTCTTCGTCGTGGTGAGGATTCAGAACTTGTGCCCCATGCTCGTTCTCAGGCGATTGGTGGGGTTCTTGTGGATCTTGGGAAAGGTAAGTTACCTGAGAGCTCATACCTTGGGAGTTCTGACGATGCCATCCTTGAAGCCATATTGCGGGATTCCAAGGGTTCCTTTTTGCGAGGTTGATCGTCATCGGTGCTGGTTATGTGGAGGTTGCTTCGCAGTTAGATGTTTTGTCTGCTCAGTACCGTTTGGCCAAGGATCTCTTCTTTGACCCGGATTTCCATCACTCTAGCCAGAGATTTGGTGGAATCCGCAGGGGTAATATTCAAGAGATGGAGGCTTTTATGGACACCTATACTGATTTCCTTCCTCGTCTTTCGTTGTTCTCAGTAAGTGACTCTTATTTCATTGCTTCATGCGTTATTTTGAGTCTCAATATGTTCTTATGCTCCGTTGTTTGCATCTTTGCAAACAAATCGACGTTGGCTACACCTTGTTCAAGTTTTATAGAGCTAAGTGTACTCACTTGAGTGCCTTGTTGGAGGGTACTCGCCAAGATCATGCCCTTGCTAAAGCGCAACAACCTTCTTCTAGTGATCTTTGGTTTTTTGCCAAGATATCTTCGCTAGAGAGCGACCTGAGGAAAACTCAGAGGTCCCTAGAGGCTTGCTTGTTGGCCCTTGAGAGAGCAAATAATGCTGCGAAGGCTGCTGAGGATGGTCGTAAGGCCGCTGATTCTGCTCTGGCGGTTGAATCCTCCAAAGCTATATGTTCGTTTATTCTTTTCCTTAGCTTTGTTCTTACTTTTTTTTGGTAGCATAATCCTGAGACAAGCTACGCCTGTCAGCTGGTAGCCCTAGTGAGCTTAGACATCTCCGGGAGCAGGAAGCCAAGTTGACCTCGATGTTTGGTATTATCGGAAAAGTCGACGGAGGTTGATAAACGTGATTTATTCATAACGAGGCCCAAATTTCTCTTGAATCTGCTCATAACGCAAATCTTGTGAAGCGAGAAAGCCGCTCCGTAAAGAGGGTCTCATTTTAAAGCAAAAAGAAGGATATTGCCTTAGTAGAGAAACGCCTCTTAGCCCAAGAAATTATACGTAAGAAGTATCATTCGGATTTCGAAGATGCTTGCGCTTCCTTAGCTAAGGTTCTTTGTATAACGCAATGTATTATCTTCGAGGTTTGTTCTCTTAAGAACAAACTTATTGAGGCCCAGTTCCGTGCCTTCCTCCATATCCCATGCATCTTTGGTTAAGAGGTTGGAAGAGTTAGAAAATGTTTACCGGGTTCTATCCTGCGAGAATGCTTCGCTCCGGATTGATGTTGAGGATCTCGGACCGAACGAGATACCCTTGTGGAGGATCTTGATGTTGTTGAGGTCGACCTTGCCGAATCCCAACATAGTTTGGAATAATCCCTTAGCCATGCTGGAGGTATCTTAGGGTTCCTTCTATTATGAAGTATTCTTTGTGCCCCTTGTTACCGATTTTCTTTACTCGTGTCTTTTTCGCCTACGGGTCTCCAGGAGCAGCTTGTAGGAGTGAATGCCAAAATTAACCGTCTCGAGGGTCAAGTATCTTCGTTGGAGATAGCACACCAGTTCGATGCTACTGCCAAGTTTAAAGCTGAGGCACTTCAGTAGGCCAATGATCAGCTCAGTGCCCAGATGATGGAGCTTCGTCAGAAATCGGCCTTTGATTTGGAGAGTCAGTCCTTTCTGATGAAGGCAAAATTCGAGAAGTCGGCCATTGATTATATCAACAATGCCTTTGATGAAGCGGAACACCAAGCTGACGGAGTTGTCTTTCCTCGTCTTCCTTACCCTTGATTATGTTGTCTCCAGCTTTGTTTAAGTAAAATCTTTGTTGTTTTATGTCCTCAACTGAGGTATCTACTTTAGCTTTGATGTCTCCCTTCTTCGAAACAATGCTTTGTGAGGTTTGGAACCTTTGTTATCTGCAACTTTTAAGACATGTTAGACATATTTTGGTAAAATTGTTATTTTACTTATATTATTGCATGCATATTTTGTTTTAGATGTATTGTGTCTTTTTGATACCACAATCAAGTCATCACATGGTGCTAAGTTATGTTTAACCTTTGGTGGAACATTTATCATCCTACCTAAGTATCCTTTGGCCGGAAGGTACCGTGGTGGCGAAGGTTCCTACGTGGGCAATACTTTTCATGTAACCATACGCGTTCAAATGCCAAAGACCTTGACTTCGACAAGGTATCTCTATAGGGGATATCTTATTTTTTTTCTTATGCCTAATGAAAGGAGCCTTCGCCTCGAGGATCCGAGATTGACATATCTTGTGATTATGCCTTGCCTTGCCTCATCGTCAATCCTGACGGAGGGTGTCTATTCTAACCCAATTGTATTTAATCAAAACTAATTTCTTAGCAAAAAGTTTCTTTCATTGATTAATAAGGTTTATAATACCTTTGATCAGGGATAGAACATAGTAGGCTACTGCCCGTTCCTTTCTTCTCCTGAGTAATCACCATTATTTTACGGGTAATACTTTTTTAAGTACACTGCATTCCAGGGATGTTGTAATACTTCACCTTTGGGGGTCCTTAGGTAATAAGACCCTTTTCCGGCAATGTCGTGTATGATGTGGGGCTCGTCCCATGTCGGATCTAGCTTGCCCCACTCCTTCTTTCTTTGATATGGTGGTATCTGACGTAGTACGTATTCCTCGACCACAAAGTTTCTAGGAATGACCCGCTTGTTGTATTCCCGAGATAGTTTACCATCTTTTGCAAAGCTACTTCTCTTCTTTCTTCAAGGTCATCCAGCTTTTCTAACATCAGGTTTGTTGTTAGATTCTTTTCCCATGCCTCCGTATTCGTTGTTGGGAGTATTATCTCTGTTGGGATGACTGCTTCGGCTCCGTAGGTCAACAGGAATGGAGTTTCCCCCGTAGCTGACCTTCTTGTAGTCCGATAGGCCCATAGGACGTTGTGTAGTTGTTCACACCATCTCTTCTTGTACGCGCCTAGCTTCTTCTTTAAGTTCATCGCTATGGTTTTGTTGGTTGCCTACGCTTGTCCATTGCTCTTTGGGTATATAGGAGTAGACTTGTTTTTCTGAATATTGAAAGTATCAAACAACATGTCGATGTTCTTTCCTTGCAATTGTTTTCCATTTTCAGAGACTATGGTAATTTGGTATTCCAAACACGCATATGATTTGCTCAAACAAAAATTTAAAGGCAGTCGTGTCCCTAATTCTTACCAAAGGCTTTGCTTCACCCCACTTGGTGAAATAATCCGTAGCCACAATAAGGTATTTTCTCTTCGAGGTTCCCTCTATAAAGGGTCCGACAATATCAACCCCCATTTGAAAAATGGACAAGGGTGATAGTGAGTTAAGCTCGATTCTTTGGTGCTTTGATCTTCCTAGCAAAGCGTTGGCATCCTTCGCACCGCTTAGCTACGTTCTTTGAATCTTCGTGCATGCTTAACCAATAGTATCCTTGCATTTTGGCTTTGATCGCCTAGGATCTTCTTCCGCTGTGGTTGCCGGCATCTCCGCTGTGTATATCGTGAAGTATTTTTCTTCCTTCGGTTCGTGAGAGGCACCGCATTAGAGGTCCGAGAAATGACCTCATATACAATATTCCATCACAAAGGCTGTACATTGCCGCTTTTGATTCGAGCTTCCGAGCTTCCTTAACATCGGCTGGTAAGGTACCTTTGTCAGATCTTTTGGTGGATTTGAATCCTCCAATCATCTTCTGCTTCATCTTCATTGCCTTCGTCTAACATGGATTGGTCCTTGTCAGACTCCTCAGCTTTGTCATCTGATTCTTTCATTTCTTTATTCGCTTCTTTATCTGCTTCTCTCATGGACCGAGTTTGGACAACAAAGTTCTCCTTAGCGTCTGAGATGGGACATTCTATCGAAGGTTCGTATATCCTTCCAATTTGCACGGCGGTGGTATATCTATCCTTTAACATAGAGGATATGAATGCTAAGGCATCTGCGTGTATGTTATCTTTTCGACATACATGTCTGAACGTTATGTTGTTGATCTTTGATGCATTCTCATGAACAAGCTTTAGATATGAAGATAGCACTAGATCCAATATTTGATATTTGAGCTCGATTTGTCTAATGACCAACTGTGAGTCACTAGTCAATCGAACATCTGATAAGCCTAGCTCTCGTGCCAAGCGTAAACCATGTATGACCGCCTCATATTCTGTGATGTTATTGGTGTATTGTTCGAATTCTAACTTGAATGCGTAGATGAGTCGGTCTCGGTGGGGGTTGTTATTACAATCCCTATGCTGCGCCATCTCCGTTGGAGGAGCCATCTACGAATATCTCCCATCTTCGTGAATTCGAGGTTCAGATCTTACGGTTCTTGTTGTCTTCCTCCATTCTGGGATGTCGTCTATCTCCGCCGTCGTTTGAGAGGTAAGTCTGCGAGGAAAGACGCAAGATTTGCGATTTCTCGGCCTTTCTAGTTTCAAAGATTATATGAATTTGTTTGATCATCGCATTCCATTTTGCCACCCTTTCAATTTTCTCCGTGCTATCGAGGATTTGCCCTATCTGAGCCTTTGTGAAGACTCGGATGGTATGTGCATCAAAATATATCCTTAGTTTTTGTGTTTCCACTACTAAGGCACATATAAGTTGCTCCACCTTAGTGTAGTTACACTCATTTGGGTCGAGTGTTTTGATGATATAGTAATTTGGTTTTTCTCCTTGTCCTTGGTCTCGTACCAATCTGCGCTTCTGGCGTAGCTTGTTCCGCTAAGTATAGAGTGAGTATCTCACTGGATCAAACACGTAAGATGGGTGCGATGTCAAGTACTCCTTGATTTTTGGAAAGCTTGTTCGCATTCATGGTCCACATGAACCTGCTTCCTTTCCTTAGTGTGTCTAAAAATGCCTTGCATTTGTACGATGACCTTGATATGAATCTTCCCATGGAAGCTAAGATTCCATTTAGCTTTTGTACTTCCTTTAGTGTTTTTGGAGATGTCATCTCCATTATTGCTCTGACCCTTTCGGGGTCCACTTCTATTCCTCGCTTAGTTACCAAGTACCCTAGGAATTTTCCTGAGGTTACTCCAAACGTGCATTCCTCCGGGTTCACTTTCATGTAAAATTTTCTCATGGCTTCAAATATCTCCCTTAGGTCTGACAAGTGGTTTTTCTCCTCTTTGCTCTTGACTAGCATGTCGTCCACGTACACCTATAGTATCTTGCCTATCCATGGCTTAAAGATTTTGTCTACCAATCGCTGGTATGTTTCCCCCGTGTTCTTTAGTCCAAAAGGCATCCTTGTATAGCAATACAAGCCTCGTGGGGGTAAAGAATGCAGTATGCTCCTGATGTTTTTCTGCAAAGGCGATTTGGTTGTAACCAGAGTAGCCACCCATGAAGGATAATCTCTGATGACCTTTGGTTGCATTGACCGGTTGGTCAATATTTGCAAGTGGTAGTCATGTCCTTGGGGCACGCCTTGTTGAGATTGTTAAAGTCGATGCAGATGCGTACACCTCCGTTCTTTTTAAGTACAATGACCATGTTAGATATCCACGTGGGATACTTGACTTCTCGTATGAATCCTGCTGCTAGGAGCTTTTGCAACTCCTTTTCTACTGCCTCTTGGTAGATATCTGCCACCTTGCGGATACGTTGATTGAATGGTGGCATTTCTGGTTTGAGCCGAAGGTGGTGGGAGACCAAATTCGGGTCAATTCCTGGCATGTCTTCCATTGACCACGCAAAGACATCTGTGTAATCCCGTAGCAGCCTTTGTAATTGAATCTCCTCATCCTCTTTTAGTAAAGTTCCGATGTTGATCATCTTTGGTTCCGCCTCCGTTCCGATGTTGATTTTCTTTGTTGGTTCCACCGGTGAGAAGGTTTGTTTCTGAGGTCGTGGAGGAGTGATTTTATGTAATTGTCATTTTGTGGAGACATCTGCTACCGGTGTTGTGGAGGTGCTTGCTTCTTGAAATGGAACTGAGGGGGCTTCGGGCACTTTGAAGCCTCCATCTTTTACTTCGTTGGCATTTTCCCTTCGTCTTTTTCTTTCATGTTGTTGTGCAGCAACTCTTTCTTCGTTGAGTCTGACCTCTTCTATATTGCATAGCCTTGCATCTTGTTGATCACCTTTGATTTCCATTTCACCCATGGGTGTAGGGAATCGAAGGTATTGATGATAGGTTGAAGTTGTTCCTCTTAACCGATGGACCCATAGTCGTCCCATGATGATGTTGTAGGGAAGGTGCTTCCACAACAAAGAACCTTGTATTGGTTACTAAGGGTCCAGCGCGTACCTCCAAGACGATTTCTCCTTCTTGTCTAGAGACTGCTCCGCTAAAACCGTATATTGTACAAGTGGACGAATCCATTTGTTCAGCTGTCAAACCCATACGTAAGTAGGGTTCGTAGAACAATACGTTTAACGAGCTGCCCCCATCAATGAGGACCTTCGTAACATTCCACCCATGTATTGGTAAAGTGATCACAAGTGGATCGTTGTGCATCTCGACTTCCTGGTTGACGTCTCTTGTTGAGAATGTTAATGGAGTAGCCATCCATTCTTCCCAAGTGCTAGTGGGTGGTCCACTTAGCTTGAACACTTCGTGGGCTTCTAGTTTTCTTCTGTTCCGAGCCAACTCGAAGATGTCTTCGAGTAGCTCCTCATGGCCTCCGCTGGAGAAGGTGATCATGTTGATGTATTTGCCGTCCTGAGGTAGTTTTACCCTTTTCTTGGGAGCTACCTCAGTATCCGCTGGTTGGATTTGCACATACTCCATGAACTTGCCTTCGTCTATGAATCTCTGAATCGTGTTCCGTAGGTGATAGCATATGTCAGTTGTATGCCCGTAGTACTGGTGGTACTCACAGTACTCCTTAGCCTCATTTGTTTTATCCGGTTGCTTTCCTCTAGTATTAGGGTAAGGAAAGCCCGGCTTTGCTCCTTCCTTGCTTAGAATGTGAGAGAACGTTGTGTTTAGCTTTGTGTAGATTTTATCTACAAATTCTTCTCTTCCTTTTCCTTTGCCTTTGCCATCTCCGTATTTGGATCTTTTACCTCGAGAGTTGGTTCTGCCCCCGGCTTCATTTTGCCTCTTAGGTATCTCCGGAATTGGTTCCAGAGAGTTGGTTCGTTACGTAGCTGTTGTTGTCTTTGCTTGCGCCATGGGGTTGTCCTTCTGGATTTCTTCAAGTCTGATGTAGCGATCTTGGACAACCCTAAGCTCTCCTTCAGAATCCAGGGCTCGGTTGTGAATCTCTACGAAGATAGCCGAGGTTCTATCAAGTCCGTACTTATATCAGTTAATGCTAATTTCTGGATTGACTTTCCCGATTGCTTGACATGTCTTCTGCCACCTGTCTGTGTATTGCATCAATGTTTCCTGGGGTCCGATAGCTAAAGCAAATAGCCTATCTAACCCTGCATTTTTTGACTTGTTGTACATGTATGTCTCCAAGAACACCGTAGACAATTGCTCAAAAGAGTCAATTGAGTTTGCTGGTAAATTATCATACCATGCCAATGCTGATCCCTTCAAGCTTGCAGGAAAGTACCTACAAAGTACTACCTCATCTCTTTCCCAATAGGCAAGGACACGAGTGTAGTATCTTAGGTGGGCTATCGGATCAGAGATACCGTTGTATGCCTGAAACGTAGGTACTGGGCATTTCGCATGGATAGGTTCCCTCAAAATGCGAAAAGACAATGGAGATGTTGTTGCTCCTTGGAGTACTTCTTCCAGCCTTGCGCCTGCGTGGCCGGTTTTTTGTCCTTGTATTTATTTCTGCATCTTCTCCATTTGATCCATGACCATGTTCACATTGTGAGCATCTCTGGAAAATGCCTCATCATAGTAGGATTGAGAGAGCTTGTAGGTTGGATCCGTTTCATCTGGATCGTGGCGTGTTTTTCTGGCTCCCCCTGGTGGGTTAGCCTTTGGTGGGTTAGGATCCACCCTTCATCTTCCCGAGATAGCCCCGTTCTCACGCCTCTTTAACGGAGGGTGAGTTTGGGAACCTTCAATCTGTACATCCAGCATATCTTTTGGGTTCTGGTTCTCCTGGGCCATCACGTGCATTGCATCCTCATGCTCCTTGTTACGGAGTAGCAAAGCTGCTTGTGCTGCCATTTGATCTTCATTGTGGATTCCACCACCTTGAGGAGTGTTGTCGGCCGGATCCTCAGAGTCATCCAATCCTTCTTTTATGACCGGAGCGTCTGGATCTAGCTGGATCGGGGTTAGGTTTCCCAAAACTAAGGTTCTGGGTAACCCTGCATTGGGCGCAGGTGGCTTTGTAACATTGGGATGCTCCGGTAACCTCATGCCGTAAAGTGGTTGTGCTCCCGATGTTTTCCCCATCCCTTCAGCAGGAATAGGTGGCTTGTTAGCAACTGTTCTTCTTGCTATTTCACTTTGCTCGTCCTCTGCTTCGGTTCTTTGATTCACTTGAGCTGGTTTTTGAGATCTTCCTCTCGTAACTGCTGGTCGTGAGCTTGTTGGTACATCACTTGGCTTCTGCATGCCTTCGATCTCTGGTTATCCTGATGACACAGAAAAAGTGGAAAAATCTGCTACTTGGATGCCTTCGTTAAAAACAACAATTAATGCTCTGACACAGAAGACGGCTAAGCAACTTTTTCAGAAAAAGGACTGAAATGACGCCTCGAAAGACACGTATTAAATTTCTTATGACACTCTTGGAAGAAACAACCTTAAATGTTGAAAATAATTAAAAAAGGTGCCAAATTTTCTCGAAAAATGGGTTATTAAATGTAAGGACCCTCAAGCTCGTCAACGCTATTAGACCAGTCAAGAGACGATTAAGCCGCTAGTGACTCGATTATTTAATATATATTTTGATTATTAGAAATTAATCTAACAACGATCTTGATACGAAATTAGTATCACTAGATAGATTTCGAAAAGTTATGCGAGATGGACTAATCTAGCGTATTATCGGATATCAGACGAAGAAGATTACATCAAAATAGTCGAAAGGCAAAATAGTCATGTTGTTGTCAAACCGCCTGGTTGCTCTTATCCATTTTCTGGGAGCCTTAATAATTATCCTTGGTCTTATCCCCTTCACCCATCGAGCAGATAAGCTAATTCTTCTTTCTTTTCTTCTTCATTCTTCTTTCTCAATCTTCGTTCTTCTTCTTCTGCTGCTTCTGTTTATCGTCTCTGGCAATTTTGAGAGATGATTCTGAGGTTAAATCGAAGAGAAGCTTAGGTTAAACATTATTAATTGATTACTGGTGGTGTTGTTGATGTTATTTGAGCTCGGGAGAAGAAGGAGTGATGATGTTGAATTAATTAGGGTTCTGTTCTTGAGTTGGAAGAGAGATTAAGAGGAGTTTTGAGTATCTATTGGATGAAGATCGAATAGATTGGTGTTTAATTAAAGTTATGAAGTTGTTCTTCTGAAGAATCACAAAACCAGGTAAATTAGGGTTCCTTTACTAAGCTATGTTTTGTGTAAATTCATGTGCTGGTTTGGTTATTAGTATGGGTTTGTTGTTAATTGAAGTATAGATGAATATGTTAGGTTCAATTTTAGTTTCTCAGTGAATCAAATCAGAGATTAGGGTTAGTAGATTTGAGTTGAAATTGATGGAACTGGTGGAGGTAATTACAGGCTGTAATGAATTAGAAAGGGTGAAGTTAGTAACATGAACTGATTGTGGTTCTGGTGATTCTGAGATTTCGGTTTAGGGGAATGGAGGTTCTGTGTTGAGTTATTATTAAAGCTAATGGGGCTGGTGGAGAAAGGTTGCAACAGTTGTAGTTTGAATGTGTAGGTGATAGATAAATGGATGTAATTGAGTAAGTGGTAATGGAGTTACTGTTGTGATCCAAATTCTCGGTAAAGAAATAAGGAAGCTGCTGGTGTTCAAAATGCAGGGCGGCTGTTGAGAATATGAAGTAAAGTGATGCATATATGGAGATAGTAATGTTGATATAGTTAAATTTGAGTTGGTCGCAGGTGTTGCAATGTTATATAGGTGGTATTAGTGAGTTGAAGTATGAATGGTGGTCTTTGTTAGAGTTATAAGTTTGTATCTCGGATAATGTTGTTGTGTGTTAGATTTGGATAGGTTGGTGTTCATGGTACTTAAGTGGAACCGGTATTAGAATTGTAGGTAGTTGCGGTTAGATGATGGATGATATGGTAATCTTTGATGGGTTGAATAGAGTCACAAGAGCCACGAAGATTATGTTACGAGAACTTGCTTAAGAGGATGTTGTAATGGTGGTGGTTTGAGAGTTTTTACGTGGATGGTTTGAAATGCAAGTTGGAGAGAATCTGCAAGGTTTGTAGTGATCTTTCTTTGGTACTACAACTCAAGACAAATGATATGGAACAGGTTACAAGACTTAGTGATAATGAAGATAGTGAAGTTGTGAACTTGGAATTGGTTGTAATCTTTGTGAAGATGGAAGTTAGAAATGTAGTTATAGAAAAATGAGCAGGTTAGAAATGCATATTTTGGTCTTGGCATGTTTTTGTGTTGCATCATAATTGTACATTAGAAGTTTGGCCTGTGCAAGGGCCTTGATTTGTATAATTTGAATCAGTCTTGTTGACTGAGTTGTCTCACTAAATTCCTGTTTAACTCAGAAGACCTTGACCAGTTGACTATTGACTAGACTTTGGCTAGTTTTACTAGTTTTACTTGACCTTGACCCTGGACTTTGGACGTTGACTGTTATTAGACCTTTTTGACCAGACGTGGACTGTTAGTGACCGTTAGTTGACCCGATTGGACTGGGCGTTAGATTAACAGGCCGGTTTAGTGGACTTGGGCTTAGAGCTAGTGTATCCTATTTAATGAATTGGACCATTTATGGTCTGAGTTAACCTTTGTAGATATTTATAAGACTTAGCTAATGGACTATAGAATCAACCTAGTTGGATTAGTAAACCTTAGATATGTTAAATATAGATAATGAATAGGTGTAGAACCATTGATGAGGTTAGAATCATTATATAATTCACCTAGCCTATAACTAGAGAATTGTATGAGTTTATGTTATGAGCCTTGTGTGAGCCTTTTGGCTAATTCCTAAGAGTGCATGTGTGGTTAATAGTTAATATTTATTAACAACAATCGATTCGAAGGATGAACTGGTGGATTGAAGTTCTCGAAGTAGGCATGGCTTGTCATCAAACCAGGTGGGAACTCTGTAACCTTCTTGTAATCATTAAGTTACTTTTCATATGCGAGCATGATGAGTCATTACCTTTTATGAGCATATTTGAGTGTAAATGATTGGGTATGTTGTGTAATATGCAATGTGAGGATTCTCCAAATGTTATATCTATTTTTATGCTTATTATAGCCCAAATGAGGCAATATCGTTATATATGGGAATATTACCTTTTGCAATTTCTTGAGAGAATCCATTTGTTTGTATATTATGCTTGATTGCAAAACCTTCGGGACTTATGATGGTAGATTCTTGAATCATGGTTTTTATGGGCACTCCGTGTGGATGGGATATTATTCGAGTCTGGAGTTATTCTGCTGTCGCTTTCTCCAATGAGTTTGGCGAGGTCTGAATGACATATTTTAGTTATTCTAGTTTCACTTTTGTAGATTCATCCGGTGGTGGTCTTTCACGGATATTGTTATTATGGTACGCAATACCTGAGGAAGTGGAGTTAGAATAACATTCTTTCATGAATGATATATTACGATGCTTGCGATTCTTTGAGTGAATAATTTGATGTGTGTTTGAGTGAAATCCCCTCGAGGAGTGACTGTGGTCTCCCCACTGCTCCTTGCTAAGTCTTATAGCCCAGATGAGGCAATACATAGCACGAGAAGTGCATACATTAGCTATCTAGCGCGTAAAGCGAAATAGTATTACTTTTTATTTTATAACCTAATTTATGTCGTTAAGACCCAGCTGAGGAAATATTATATCGAGGTATTTGGGGAAATTACTCTTATGCATATTATGCACGATGACATGTTTAAATTACTATTTCTTTATAACTGTGAAGCATATTAGTAATTACTTGAGAGTTACATATTTTTATTGAGCACCCTTTTGGGATGATGTGCTCACTTATTCCCACTTCAGTTTCAGTTACCAGAAGAAATGGTGCACGTGAAGATATTCAATTTCGTAGTTAAAGCGTTACCGAACTGTGTTATATTTATGTCTCTTTTGTATATGTGTATTCTTTATTTATTGTAAACAACATACTAATTTATTTATATCATTTGAGAGTTATTCACTTATAAATATCAGAGTGTTGGGTTCAAGTTGGCTTTAGTTCACATTGCGTAATTATGATTCTTAAAATCATAAATCTGGAATTGATTCTTCAATTAGGTGGTAATCCTATCAGCTAAGCAGGTTTAAGAGTTGGGGCGTCACAAGTTGGTATCAGAGCTCACTATTAGATCTTACATGGGCAACAATAGATAATAGCTAGTACCAGTTAGTGAACTAGATTAGCTCAGAACTGAGCTGGGTTGTGAGATAAATATTAATCACTAAAAGCTATCAATAACTAAAAGATTTATTTGGTTGATTGATTTGTTTGTTCGGTTGTGTGTACATTTTTTGAAGTAAAAATTGTAGGGTAAACCAATTATTTTATGCTTTGCAAAAAGCTAATGGAGAGAACAATTAGTCTAAAATTTTTGAACATGTAGACAATCCGATACTTGGAAAAATAGTGAGATTAGTATATTGATAGATCTTGAAAGTCATATAAAAACTTTATGATAGAGTATCCTCCAATATACTTAGAACAATAGTCTATTGAAATAGAAATTAGTCTTTTGAACCTAAATAGTCTATTGATTTGATTATAGAAAACCATGTAGGTTTGTGTTTCATTTCTTGTTGTTTTGAACTCATTTTAAATGAGTTGATATTCGCGCGTTTGTAAGTATGAGCAGTACTTGCATTCAATTGAGAAATGGCATTTCTCTATAAGGTGGGGAGTTCTTTTGAAGACCAGAAGGATGGTTCTATTTTTGAGGACGAAAATGAATAAGGTGGGGAGAATGTAAGGACCCTCAAGCTCGTCAACGCTATTAGACCAGTCAAGAGACGATTAAGACGCTAGTGACTCGATTATTTAATATAGATTTTGATTATTAGAAATTAATCTAATAACGATCTTGATACGAAATTAGTATCACTAGATAGATCTCGAAAAGTTATGCGAGATGGACTAATCGAGCGTATTACTCGGATATCAGACGAAGAAGATTACATCAAAATAGTCGAAAGGAAAAATAGTCATGTTGTTTTCAAACCGCCTGGTTGCTCTTATCCATTTTCTGGGAGCCTTAATAATTATCCTTGGTCTTATCCTCTTCACACATCGAGCGAGATAAGCTCATTCTCCTTTCTTTTCTTCTTCATTCTTCTTTCTCATTCTTCGTTCTTCTTCTCCCCTGCTGCTTCTGTTTATCGCCTCTGGCGATTTTGAGAGATGATTCTGAGGTTAAATCGAAGAGAAGCTTAGGGTAAACATTATTAATTGATTACTGGTGGTGTTGTTGATGTTATTTGAGCTCGGGAGAAGAAGGAGTGATGATGTTGAATTAATTAGGGTTCTGTTCTTGAGTTGGAAGAGAGATTAAGAGGAGTTTTGAGTATCTATTGGATGAAGATCGAATGGATTGGTGTTTAATTAAAGTTATGAAGTTGTTCTTCTGAAGAATCACAAAACCAGGTAAATTAGGGTTCCTTTACTAAGCTATGTTTTGTGTAAATTCATGTGCTGGTTTGGTTATTAGTATGGGTTTGTTGTTAATTTAAGTATAGATGAATATGTTAGGTTCAATTTTAGTTTCTCAGTGAATCAAATCAGAGATTAGGGTTAGTAGATTTGATTTTAAATTGATGGAACTGGTGGAGGTAATTACAGGATGTAATGAATTAGAAAGGGTGAAGTTAGTAACATGAACTGATTGTGGTTCTGGTGATTTTGAGATTTTGGTTTAGGGGAATGGAGGTTCTGTGTTGAGTTATTATTAAAGCTAATGGGGCTGGTGGAGAAAGGTTGCAACAGTTGTAGTTTGAATGTGTATGTGATAGATAAATTGATGTAATTGAGTAAGTGGTAATGGAGTTACTGTTGTGATCTGAATTCTCGGTAAAGAAATAAGGAAGTTCTTTGGTGTTCAAAATGCGGGCTACATTTGAGAATATGAAGTAAAGTGATGCATATATGGAGATAGTAATCTTGAAATAGTTGTTGAGTTGGTCATGAGTGTTGCAATGTTATATAGGTGGTATTGACTGAGTTGAAGTATGAATGGTGGTGGTGTTAGAGTTATAAGTTTGTATCTCGGATAATGTTGTTGTGTGTTAGACTGGATAGGTTGGTGTTCATGGTACTTAAGTGGAACTGGTATTAGAATTGTAGGTAGTTGCAGTTAGATGATGGATGATATGGTAATGCCGATGGGTTGAGTAGAGTCACGGCAGCCCTGAAGATTATGTTATAGAACTTGCTTAAGAGGATGTTGTAATGGTGGTGGTTGATCGGTTGTCAATCCGTCAAAAATAATTTCACTTTCTTACTCACTAAATTTAAATGAAGTACAAGGTAAGGAAGAGTTCGTATCCACAGAGAGGCAATTGTTGTTATGCAATTTTCAGTTTCTAAGGTAATCAAGGGGGGATGTTTGTTGTTTAAGCGAAATACTAAAGTAAAAAATAAAATAGAGCAAAGCAAATAGTTGGAATAATCAATAAGGAGAAGATATTGGTCACGGGATAGTATCATTCACAAACATGTATTTTCATCAATGATTAGAATTGGTAATTTAAGCTCTCATCTACTAAAAGTCCTAGGATACCTTGATCGCAAGAATAACCAGCTAATTCCCTGATTTCATCACAACCACATTAAAAGATGCATATGTGAATTCTTCCTAGAAAGCAACCTAAAGTGTAAAAGCACAATTAGATTTAACTCCCTAAAAGCAATAAGTTCTATGGAATAAGACTAATCAATGCAAACGAATGTGTAAAAGCACTAAACGTTTTAACAAAAGTTATGATTCACTTGTGACTAGTAGGATATATCACTACAAGCACTACCCACAATTATGCTACTTAGAATCAGGGATAAACAACCTTTTCGTATTGAAAACCCTATTATAGCTCTAGAGATGAATGTAAATCGGATTGATTCCGGACTCAACCAAACAAACTATCAAATCATGTAACACTATTAATTGTGAATCACAAACAATAAAATATTGAGACAAAACTAATTCATTGAATCATATAACATATTGAGAAATCAACTTTATCCCATAACCAATAATATGTTTAGCTACTCATAGCTATGGAGTTCATCATAATAATAATAATTGAAAAGAAGAAGATGAACAAAAGCAAACCCTAGAAGCGTAAACAAAAACGGCTCTCCAAAAGTTCCAAGAAAAAAAATATGTGATCTCTAAAGTTGTAGAAACTTTCTCCTTATGTAGCTTTTCTCCAACTTCTAAAATTAGGTCTTCATAGCCCAAAGCCCATGTGGTCCACCAAGCCCATGTGTGTGCAAATACCCATGTGAAAATATACCCCAAAAGTGGTCGCCGGAAATCTGGTATTATGGCCGGAAATTGGCCGGAAAGGTCGCTGGAAAATAGCTCAGGTGACCGGCAAAGTCCACCCGGTCACCGGTCAACGGGTCACATCGGGTCAACTCGGGTCAACTCGGTCAGACCGAGTCAAACCGAGTCAGGTGGGTTAGAGCCAGGTCAGGTTGAGTCAGAGAGCTAGTCAACTAAGTCATATCTCTCTGACTCATCAACCAGTTGCCATGCCATAAACCATTTGCACGGCCAAACTACGCATTGCAATCATTGCACTTGACCATGATGGCCGTGCCTTCCCCGCAACTTCAGTTCATAACCTGTAATGCCTCATTCTTTCCTGAGCCAACTCCTATGCCTTTGCCGTGTCTTCATCTGCCATTTCTATTACTAGCTCAGCCATCTTGCAACCGCAGCAAGTCACAGCGACACGGCACCAATTAGTCTACCATCTCAGTTCGCCCGCAACTCAAATCCCAACTGCTCCATTGCGGCCAACAACTCATTCTGACCTCAACCCATAACTGTTTGCAACCACAAATACCACCTGCAATACCCTTTTCATCACTGCATTTCAGCTCAAGCTTCCACCCTTCTTCAGTTCATCTCAGTTGAACTCCTTTGGCAGAGACACCGTTCCCTTCGCAACCTGCTATGAGGCATCTCCACCAGAACCAACACCACCATAACACCAGCTGCAACCCTGCACTTCCAATTCAGACCTGCAATTCCAGCTCCAGCCATTGTGACCATGGCAGCATCATGCTAGTCCTCGAGCAAATCAAACAAAACAAAACTAAAACAAATACATACAACTCCGTGACGTCGAGGCTACGGTTAATTCTAGCATAAATAACAAGCCTTTAAACCCCTAGGTGTCCCTAGTGGACGAGTTATAGTCTCGTGAGGGTTTACTAGAGATATACCCACAAAACCTATTTTTCCAACTTACTAGTTCTCCGTAATGATAGCATCCAACGCGCTAAGAAGACATAGAGATTCTGCACACTAGTCATAAGAAGTTAGACACATAAATGAACACAATCTCATTCTTGAAAGTTGAGAGAGAAATAACCATCCCTTCTCGACTAAAATTCGGGTTCGGAGTGATCAAAAGTCTCGACTCTGCCTCACAAGAAAGGGTTTTATGAATTGCACTCAATAATAAACAGCTTTTTATGGGTCACACTTGTGTCCAGGTAGGAATGAAGAGAGAATCCCGCGACACGTTGAATGGTAGGAAGGTAAAAACCCTCCGAAGTATTTTGAAAACCCACATCTTTTATATATTTTTGAAAACTCATTTTTCTGACGATCTCTACGAAAGGAAATCAACCACTTAACGAAGGTGGGAATATGCTTACTTACCTCGTTATCCGTTCGGTGTACAGCTAGCACCACTCTCACAGCATCCATAGAAACGTCTTCGGTCTTCTATCGGTGTCTTCATCTTCGTCTTCGGTCTTCAACTCTTGATGATAACTCTTGAACCTCGTAGAATCTCGACAATTTAATTATTTCCTCAAATTCCTTGTCGCTTGAAACTTCATTATGGATATTCCTTCTTTCCATTGGCTTTATTGAAAGAATACAAAACTAAAAACGAACTATACAAACCCAAAATTTAATTTTTTTTTTCTTTTTTTTTTTTTTTTTTTTTTCTCTTTTTTCTTCTTTTTTTTTTTTTTTTTGTTGAAATAAGAAATAAAACAAATACAAAATAAAAATAAAACAAAATAATAAAAACTATTAACAAACCTAAAAATTTTCTCTTGTTTTTTTTTTTTTTTTTTTTTTTATTGAGACAAGAGAAAATAAAATACAAATAAGATAAAAATGTAAGTACAAAGGCCATGGTGTAAGTACTTTACCGCTTGATTCTTCACAACTTGTATGTCTTGATATCATAAACTTTTCGAACTCTCATCTTGATAATTTCCACTTTTTTTTTTGTATTGTTGCTTGTAAACCTCAAACGTTTTCAACTTTCCTTCAAATTTGTGATGCTCCTCTTGTTGGTGATGATGGTGTTTCTATGGACTGTTGGTGTAGAGAGAGATAAGGTGGATGGTGCTAAGCTGCGAACAAGATTACAAGTGGTATGTAAGTTAGAAATTCGATGTCACCATCATGATTGATAAAAATAGCACTCAAGAGATCAAAATAGTGCTTCTATGGTGGGAAGTTGGACAGCTCACCATTCTCGCACAGGAATTTACGTACGGTGACACACACTCTAAAAGCACAAATTTAGACAGTACAAAAAGAATTGAAGGTCGGTGCCTCACATTATGTAACATGGGTAGTCTCCATTATAGGGGATCACCTGTTCTAATACCGAATTCAGTCTGCACCTTATTTGCCACTTTGGCATGGTTAAATCCAACTTTAACTCTCATACAATTAAGAAACCCGATCATGTTCTCTGTCATCTCTAAGTTCGGTCACTATTATGAGATTCTCGATGTAATCTTAGCGACATGTATACTATGTGACTCTAAACTAACTACAAGTTGGAGTTTTTTATTCACTATTTACAAAAAAGTTGAAAATTTTGACTCAAAAAGGCTAAAAACTCTATATGCAAAAGACTCCCCCACACTTAAACTTCACATTGTCCTCAATGTGAAAAACCGAAAATTCTGAATTCTGACGTAACAGCAGATAAAACGCAAAAACTGTACAAATTGGTAAGGAATTTGGAAAAACTCCATTTCACAAAAGTTGTTCATCTACGTGTTTTCTACAAAGTGTCAAAAGGGCACAGTGTTTCGATAAACGGTCTGACAGTTATGGTCTCTGGACTGAACTACGCGCAGTCTGAATTTTTCTGACGAAAAAGTATTCGTCATAATTCTCTTCTAAGATAGATTCCGGACTCAATGAAATTAAACATGGGGATGCAAATATGATATGAAAACAATAAAAAACAAAAAATAAAAGGGACTAAAATACAAAACCTATGGGTTGCCTCCCATTTAGCGCTTGGTTTAAAGTCGTCAGCCCGACTCTTTTGTTATCGTCCATATACCAACAATCGAAAAGTTGGGGATCCTTCCATAGAACCTGTTTTGCAAACACTAGCTTCACACAAATATTAGTAATATAAAGCAAAAGTGAAGCTATGAACCGATAAAAGCTTCCCCCACACTTATTCTTGTCCACACTTGGAAGTGTATAAAGAATATAGAAGTCGGGTACTTCCACGGTTTCTTGTTCCATAACCTGCATAGTATGAGAATCAAGTATCTCTAATGGCGGAAAACGAGAAACAAAGTCATTCAACAATATTCTCGAAGCACATACATTCAAACCAAAAAGAGGGAAAGGAGAAGAAACAATAGGCAACGGATTAGACAAACCTTGCACAATCTCTTTTATCACGGAATCCTCTTCATCCTTGAAAAATTCAAGTGAACAATTCACCTCTTTTATATCATGGTCCTCTATCAAACCTTGCAACCATTCTTCGTCCGTTTCTGCCTTAACCAAAGTATCGACATAAACATCATCATTACAATCATATGCAAGCTCAATTGGGTCTTCCACAATATTGGTTATAACGGTCTCATTCTCAACATACTCCTCTTTGTTGTAAGGCACATACTCTTTTGCGGATCCAAATTTTATTATAAGAAATTTTTTTAGAACACTCGAAAATGCATCCTCCTCAAGCTCCGCCCTTTGAATAGGCTCTTGATCATTATTAAGATCAATGCTCGAGTAATCTACACAAGTGTCGACATATTCCTCTTCATCTTCATCTTGATCCCAAAAAGACTCCTCGAAGATGTCACCATGAGTTGTTTCAAGCAATATATCATAATCACCGTCACTATCATAGTCAACATAAGATTGGTCCTCGCTGAATTTAGTGTTGTTAATCTCGAACTCATCCTTTTGAATAGGTGAGTGATCATTATTACGATCAAGAGTTGAGTTAACTACACAATTATCCACGAAAGTGCCCAAGGATTGCCCTTTTTCAACATTAGCATCAATCAAATATTCATCACAAACCATATGCACATTAGAATTATCCATATCTTCCTTGTATTAATCAATGCCTCTTCGCAAGCTAGCAAAACCGTCACGAAGTTCTTGGAGTTGCTCGTTTGTAGTCTCTTTTGCTTTTTGAAATTCCTCTTGTAAAAAGTTGGAAACTTTATCTATAAAATTAGAGACTTTTTGTTCACGAGCATAAGAATCCTCCCATCCTTGTTGTTGTTCACACACATACCCGCCATAAGGTTGTTGAGGAAAACCACAAGGTTCCATGGAATATTGGTCATAACCAATGAATTGGTTTTGATTATACCCATGGAATTGGTAGTTATCATATTGTTGAGGTTGTTGAAAACCGTATCCATCCATGTAGTATGCTCCTTCCATGAGAAACAAGCACCTGAAATAAAATTCTCAAACCAAGGTTATAACCCAGAAAATAAGAAAAATAAAACAAAAACTAAAAACAAAACCAAAAATAAGAAACCAAAAACAATTGACAACCGCTGCCTCCCCGGCAACGGCGCCAAAATTTGACCGGTCGTCAATCCGTCAAATATAATTTCACTTTCTCAATCAACTAGATATAAATATAGTATGCGATAAGAAAGAGTTCGTATCCACAGAGAGGTCTAGGTTGTCAATATGTTATGGTTTCTTATATAAAACACCGAGGATTTTCTGATTTTATGTAATAAAATAAAATAAAAGCAAATAAAGCAAAGCAAACAAATCAAATCAAGGATAAGAAGATATTGGTCATGGATTTCGTTTTCATTCACAAACATGTTTTCAACACAATAACTAGAATTGATATTTTAATCTCAACTTTTATCAAAGGCCCTAGAATACCTTGATCGCAAGAATATCCCGCAAATATCCTCATGTCATCAACAAACACATTAAAAGATGCGAATATGAATTCTACCTAAAGGAACAACCTAACGTGTAAAAGCACTAATCAAGTTTAATTCCCTAGATGCATTAAGTTCTATGAAATCAGGCCAATCAAAGCAATCAAACGTGGAAAGCGCACTAATCCGATTTAACAAAGGTTATGACTCACATATGATCATAAGAATATATCACTACAAACTATAATCATATTTATGCTACTTGCAATCCGGAATTATCACTTTTGCGTATAATAACCCTAATCTAGCAATAAAGATGAAAGCAAACTCAATCGATTCGCGACTCGACTAAACAAGCATTCAAATCATGTAACAATATTAATGGTGAATCATAAACGATAATATGAGAGAAAACTAATTTATTGAATTAAAACCCATATTTGGAAATCCAACTTATTCCATAACCAATAATAAAAACTCTAGCTCATATTCATGGAGTTCATAACAAGAAGAAAGAGAAGTTTCATGTTTCTAAACCCTCGAAAACAAAGTAGAGGCAAAGAAGATAGAAAAAGATAATATAAGATAGATAAAAGTCCTCTCTTTTATATGTTTCTCAATTTCCATAAAGGATACTCCTTCCAAAATTAGGTTTTGTCTTCAAGTCCATTAGATAGAAGTCCACCAAGCCACAAGTGAGATAAACCCGTGTAGAAATTCTATCCCAAAAACGTTCGTCGGAAAACTGGGGATTTAGCCGGAATCCGGCTGGAATCCGTCATCACCGGCCACCTGAGATTCTCCACCGGTGAGGGAATATTCCGTCCGTCCTCCGTTTAGGACTAACGGTCAAACAGGTCAAACGTTAGTCAGCCGGGTCAAGTCAGAGGGCGAGTTAGCTTCTAGTCAGCTTCTTAGTCAGGCTGAGTGGTCTGAGTTGGGTCAGATCGGCTCATCGGGATTGTTCTGGAACGGTCATCACTGCACTGAGTTGAATCGTCGGAGGTAAAATTCAGACAGAGTTTCCTCTCTTTGTAGAGCATTTCTCTGGACAATTTCAGGCCGTTATCTTCACCTGCCACACACCTAGGCATACATCTAGTTTTCATTCAGTACTGTAGCTTCAATTGTTTCATTAGCTCTTCAATTTTCAGTCTGTAGCTCAAACCATCACTCAACTGAAACACCAACACAACTCATTTTAAGCTTCATCTCAGCAACACCTACTGCAGACAATACCCATCACAAAACTCGATCCAAAACCAAATCTGAGAGAAACCATTTCACACCCTCTTCTCTGCGATTTTGATCCGTCAGCTTCAATAGCTCTTCCCATCTACCACCAGTGAATTCACCATTAACTTTTCTCTGAAATTCATATCACAGTCTTCATTCCTATCTTCTCATTCAATTCAGCGTCACTCACCCATGTCAACAGTGTAGGATCATTATATCACAACGTACAAAGCTCGCGAAGATACGCGAAGATAATAAACGACAGCACTGCGAGGGACTCGCAGGGAACTAAGATGAATGACGCATTGGATGACGGCAAGAAGATATGAAGTCTGACGAGGGTTAAGAAGTGTCGCGAGTATGAATATTTGTACATTCGCGACACTTCGCGAGACACTCCCGAAAATAAAGGACAGCCTAGCTGTCATTCACTATGTATTTACCCTATATAAAGGGATGAGTAAGTCTGTTGTGGGGGATTCTTTTGAATTGGAAAATAAGTCATTAGGGGAGAGAAACTTCGAGAGTGTTTGTAATTCCTTAAGTGTAATTCTATTTTCCTGTGTAAACTTGAAGAAGATAATTAATAAACATTCTTAGATATTCATCTTTCAATGGATTAGTTAAGTGAATTGTAGTGAGGGGTGTATTGTGGGATTTCCTGCAACTACATATTGGCGCTAGAAACAGGCTTTGAACAGCATTATAAGAAGAGATTGGCGTAGAGATTTGGAAAAATTTGAATTAACAAGAAAGAAATTTGAGATAATTTTCAAAAAATTTACTAAAAGAGAAATGGCTAGAAGAAGAAATGTACTTGAACAACCGGTGAGAAGAAGTGGAAGACTTCTTTGGAGAAAGGAGAAATGAAAGAGGAGAATCGTCAAGGATGAATATGAGGAATGATGAAGAGAATCATGTCCAAGCTTTAATTCCACCGATAGCAAATGAAAGCGTGGATTACGATAGAGTAAGTGTGCACACTTGGAGGACGTATTCTCGAGGATGAAAGGGAAGAAGAGCAACAATTGGTAAACAATGGACAAGGAGAAGGAGATCAAAGAATGAATGGGAAATGAATCCAGGTAATGAAGAAATCACAAGCATTGGAAACATTGAGACAAACGATACATGAAGAGAGGCGACTAGAGGCGAGAGGAGCGAGCAAATTTGACAAGACAGAATCATGAATTAAGGATGGAGAATATGAGATTGCAAAGTAGAAGATCGAGAAGCACCTGCGAGATCGAGTTCAAGATCAACTAGGGAAGAAAGAAGGAGAGTCTTACCAAGGAAAATGCCGAGGTAGAAAACCAACGAGAAACACAAAGTCCAAGTTCGTAACATCATGAAAGAAGAGAGGAAACGAGAAGATCGTTATGTTCCACATCCCGAGAATTTCAAGAGGAGCAGAATGAGGAAAATCAAGGAATTAGGCGATTTCGGGGACGAATGATCCAACTTTGAAGGAAGAGTAATATTGCATGGAAGAGAAGCACTGAGAAGGCAAAAGGAGATTGAGGATGACATTGAGAGACATTATGTTGAACAAGCACGCTTAGCTCGCGAGAGGGAGAGAGCAAGAACAGAAGTGGAGAATCAAGAATTGGAAGAAGCAATCCGGCAGAATAATCACGACAACCGAGAAAGGAGACGAGAACAAAACCGTGTCAATAGAAACATTAATGAAGAATACGAGAGGATACAGAGGGGAGCTGATAGGCAGCCCAGAAGAGAGAATAATAGGTATAATGGTGTGCGAATTGATGAAAGAGATGAAGGAGAAAGTCACAGGGAAAGGAGAGAAGAAAATAACGAACAAGAAAGTCAAAGCAGGCATGAGCGTAGGAGGAGAGAAGCAGAGCTAAAAAGACCAGCAGAACCAAGTTCTGAGGCAAATGAGCAAATCTTGAAAGAACTAGCAGAAATGAGAGAATTGTTGAATAGTAGAAAGGAAAGAGGAAGAAGACAATTGGATGAAGCCATCGCAGAAGCTGCGAAGAATCCTTTCACACTTGAAGTACAAATGGGAGGAATACCTCCTAAATGCAATCTTCCTGCATTAACCAACATTTTTGATGGAACAACCTGTGCGATACAGCACATCAAGGCTTATATGAGATGCATGTTGCAATGGGAGAATCATGATGCCATATTGTGCAAATACTTTGCATCAAGCTTAGTGGGAGAAGCACTGAAATGGTTTGAAGGATTACCCAGAAACACAATCTCGTCATTCAACCATTTACAAGCTACTTTCTTGGGAGCGTATATAAGTAACAATTCCTCGCGACCAGGAATTGAAGATGTATTTGGACTAAAACAAAGAGTTGGCGAGAGTTTAAGACATCCGACAATGAGATGGAGGACAATGTGCAGCGAAATGGTGGAAGGGTAGAAGAAAGATATCTCATTTTATCATTTGTAAACGCTCTGTTTCGCAACCAGTTTGTTATACATTCAGATTTTTAGAATTAAAAATACGATTACGATGGCTGAATTGCGAGAACTCCAGGAAGAATATATTGCCTTAGAAGAAAGACAAAATGAAATGGAATCTTATCCAGTTGCGAATACAAGTTCGAATGCCGCGAATGCAAGTTTGTTACCGAAATTCTTAAACACAGTGGCGAGCACTTCGCAAGGGCAACCGGAAAAAGAGAGTTGATGAAGGACAGCAGAAAATAGTGGCTATGGGAAGCCGAGATCGGGGAGGAGTTTGAGAGAGAAAGGAACTATTACAATCGCGGCAACAACAATAAAATTCAGAGATTAGATCATATGCAAGAAACTTATGGAGGACGAAGGCAGAATAATCATGGAGAGCAGAGAAAGCGCAGAGTGGTATGGGAAGAGATCAAAATGCCACCACTAAATGCTAGTGTGGAAAAGATTTGGGAAGCTATACTTGTAATGGAAGATATACCAGCACCATGGAATGTAGGGAGTGAACCACCACCGGGTGACAGGAGTCATGAGTATTGTTCTTACCACCGCTTTCATGGGCATTTAACAAATGACTGCAGAAACATAAAGAGAATCATTCTCGAGAATGATTGATCGTGGGAAGTTGAATCATTTTCTAAAAGATGAAGAGAAAGGAAAGAAAGTACTAACAAGATCACCAATGTAAATGCAAAGAACAGTTTCAAAAAGGGAAAAGAGGCATTTGTAATAGAAGTGGGAACAAAGGCCAAAAATCTATTTTGCAATTCTATCGCTCATTCATATCGTATAATTGAAGATTTTCACGATAACGTGCTCGTGAGAGTATATGCGAGGGATGTTAATGATAAAGAAGTAATGAATCAAGCGAGAACGTCGCAATTAAAAAAGTGGCGATTCAGATTATTTCTTTCTCTGCAGATGAAGTACCCAAAGGAAGAGAAGTACATGATAGCCCGCTGGTGGTAAAGTTGGACATTAATCCAAAACCAGGTTGATGGAGAAGATGATGAAGCAGAAAGTTGTTGGGCGATCAACAGTAATCCTAATCGATCTTGGAAGTTCGGTGAATATTCTTTTCTACCACACCTATAAGACTATGGGAGGAGAGGATGAAAATTTGATTCCCTCAACATATAAAATATACGGTTTTTAACTAAGACACGACGAACAAACCTAAAGGAGAGGTTCACATGAGAATACCTTTACAAGGATTGTCGGTGATATTTTATTCGTGTGGTGGACGTGGAATCTCCTTATAATGCATTGATTGGGCGGCCGTGGCTGCACGAAATCTTGGGAGTAAGCGTCAACATACCATCAATGTATAAAATTCCCCCATCCAAATGGTATTGGAATCATAAAAGGAGATTGGGAGGAAGGATGAAGTGTTACGAGGTTGATGTAGAGAGCTGCGAAGAAAGAAATGCTAAAAGGAAAGGTTGGAAACAGAATGTGAAAGATGAACAGAGAAAAGCGAAGTTGATGGTGGATGTTATAGAGACAAGGAATGAAGAAACATCGCGAAATGTCGCAAGTGAATGCATGAAAGTAGGTGAATGTTATGATGGGAAGGAGTCCTTCAAGGATTGGGATGATGAAGAGGCAAAGAGTGCAATGAACAAAAGGCATAAAAAGTAAATAATCAACAAAAGATATGTCAAAGGCAAGATAAAGAAGAACTGATTCGCAAGCAAAAAGAAGTGTGTGAGGAATTCGCAAAACAAATGTCAAGAAGTAATTAAATATGAATGATTGAATGGTTGAAGCAATTAAATGAAGAATATCAAGAAGGAATTAAATATGAATGATTGAATGATTGAATGATTGAAGCAATTAAATGATTGAATGAATGAATGAATGGGACGAACCTTTATGGCGTACACCCTAGTTCGCGAATGAAATTTCGTAAGAGGCAAATGTAAGACCTAAAGTGCGTCATATAAGGGGGTATCTCTTAACATGGCTCAGTGGGAAAGGTTACACCGCCCCGGAACCTGGGTCATGTAGATTTGGGGCCCATGAAAGCCTATCCAGGAAGAGGTACCTTGGATTCCCAACTATATATATAAGGTTATACCCGGTTGGGCGACCGAGGGTCTCTTCCAAGGAGTCGCGTATGATCAAGGCGCCGAGGTACACGGTTGAGTCAAGAGTGCGGGAGCATGGAACTTCCTTACCACTCTTGACAAGTCTTGGCGCATGCCGCACTCGCCCCGAAGAAAACTCCACTTAGGGTGCAGCCTTGTAACCATAAACCCTATAGGTATAAGGGATAAGAGGTCTGCGAAAACAACCGGGTTGTTGTTAAGACCGGATGGGAGGAGCTAGCCTTGTATGGCCGATGTACGCCTCCTTGAAGGGGCAACCAGGAGATGATAAGGGCGACACCCTCCATTAGGGAGAGTGTCAAAACAGACGCAAATGTCATGAGGCTCTGTTTTCGCAAGGAAACTTAGGATTGTCATATTTGTGCAATGATCCTGAAGAGGCAACAATACTAACGCGAGGGTAAGGCGAGATCAATGGGTCTCGTACATGAAAGTGTGCGGACGTCTCGCGATTTCGTCGCAAGACGACAATGTCATGGGGCTTTATTTTCGCAAGAAAGTTTAGGCCTGTCATATTGTTGCAAACAAAATATCCTGCAGAGGCAAAAATACTTGGAAAATGATAAGGCAAGGTCAATGGGTTTTTACATGCAAGTGTAAAGACGTCCCCGCGACCTTGTCGCAGAAAAAAGGGTGGCGAAGCAAGACCTTTAACTAGGAAGGTCGCGTTTAGAAGACCACCACAAATGATAAGGCAAGATCAATAGGTTCCTTCATTTATGAAGACATCTTGCGATCTCGTCGCGATGATAAATTTCAAAATGATAAGTGCAAACTTCAGAAGTTTCATTCTTCAATAATAATTAAACAAAATCTTTCATATGAAGATCAATAACAGAGGCATGTATGGGAATGAAAGAGATGAAATATTGTTATTCATCTTCCAATGAAAGAGTTATATATCTATAATGCTAGCCGGTTGTATTACAAGGAAGAGCTGTTAAATCGATACATGCCAAGAAAGGGAAATGAAAATTGAATCCATGTTTGATAATCTAAGGAGCTCACAATAAAGAGACACAGAAATGGAAGACTAAAAAATATACAGATGTTACAGGCAGGAAAGGAAACAAAGGGGATTATTTCTTTGGTGATTCTTCTCCTTTATCTGATTCTTCAATTGTATTATTCTCATCGCTGTAATCTTCTTCTTCGGCCTCACTATCGGAAACGTCTGAGACATGCAAATTCTCAGGAATTTCTTCGGAAAGCCAAGGATATGAACAAAGAGGGATTTTGTGATCATTACAAACGTACTCCATGGCTTGATTGCGAAAACGAACAGCATCGTTATTGAAATTCGCCACTGTAGTTTGAAATTGTTTCTTCAACTTGGAGTATCTGTTCTCGCGAAGGGTGAGGTTATTTGCGAGTTGTGCTTTCTTGAATTCAAGTTCTTCAATCCTTGCTTGAAATCTTTTTTCGGATTCTACAAATAAACAACGAATAGTTAACAACTTGACAGCGATACTACAGAGATAAGAAACAGTAAGGTATAATAAATAACCTTCTCTGTCAGATATCATATCTTTAACCAAGGAAGTATGCTCGGCATGAAGGCTAACATCAACACCTAAATTATTCTGGCGTTATCTAAGACTTTCGCAGCCCAAGCGAATTCATCATCATTATTTATAATAAGAAGTGAACGAATTTGATTCTCTCGCTCACTAAGTAAGGAATTCTGACGAAGCAATTCATCTCGCTCCGTTTGTACTTCGAGAAGGGACTTTTGAAATGTTGCTAATGCCTGGGCACCATTATTAGCAATGCGATCTTTGTCATCTATGTGGTCGCTAATTTTCTTCCTTAAAATTTTGGTTTCCTCATGAGATTCGAGGTACATTTGTTTAAATTGGTTGGCTGCACTTAAGCTAGATCTGTGCTCAATTACTAAGAGGTAATATTTGGTTTGGAGTTCATTTAATGAAAGGGAATTAATTTTGTTCGACGAACTACTTAAAGAGTTGTTGAGATGAGCAAGAAGAATGTCATTATCCATAGGCTCAGGAAATGAGTGGAGAAGAATAGCTTCTTCGGAAAGGTTATATATATCTGCGAAAGTGATAAGTCGAGGTAGCAACAGCAAATCGATAAACTAAAAATTATAAGAGAAGAAAAATTGTATACCATAAAGTTGCTGATTAGCGTTCTGAAGAGTGGTAACTTTGTCCTTCCGGCGTAAAACTCGGTCTCCAATTGTTGGATTTTCTCGCGAGATCTCGCAGATTCAACTTCTAATTCTTTGATCCTTGTGCAAAATTGGGTATTCTTTTTCAATTGAATGTTATACCTCCTTTCAAGATCCGAGGCAACTACAAAAGAAGTTTTTCCAAGTCTGCGAGGGAAGATAAAAAGGTCATTAAAATATAAATTAAAAGCGAAATTGGAAGAGAAATATGAGTTCATACATACCAACGAATTGAGTGCATTTAAAAAACTAGGGGATACAGATCTAGAAACCCCATTGAAAGAGTCATTGCCATCCCGCAATGTAGCATTGCACACTTTGGCGAGAGTATCGCATATGGACGCTAGGCGAGTATCTCCTATTCCTTAAAGAGAATCCGAGAAGATGTTGAACAACTGATCCATAGGAGAATTGGATGATTGAGATTCTTTTTGGAAAAATGAATTCATGTCATTATCATTATCATCCTCATCGGAAGATCCGGAACTTGAGCTAAGATGAGAGGAAGATTGAGTTTTTCGTTTCTTAGATGATGGAGCAGAAGACTTATCCTTGCGAGCATTGGCTTTAGTTTTGGCTTTAACCTTCGCAAGTTCCATTTCCTCGGCGTCAACCTTCGCATACAAATGAAGATAAGAAATAGAGGCAACAATATTGTTAAGTAACAAAAGGGATATTTCTTACTTCATCCGTAAGCGATCGAAGTATTGCCAGAGTACTTGCCAATGGATTTATCTTGAAGCTTTTCCTCAGTTTGTCAATCTGGAAATGTTACAAACTCAATGAGTACATGAGGAAAGAGAGATTGCAAAAGCAAAATCAAGACATACCTCTTTTGCCTTCTCGGGCCATTTAAATTCCCAAGGATGGTAGCTCGCGAGATTTTCGGGAGTACATGCGAACCGGCTATGTAAGATCCGCTTAAAAACAAGGGTACAACCCACCACTTCTCATCTTTGGATTGGCGAGGAGTAGTATTATTGCCCGAATGCCGGTCGATATCATGCATGAGTAATTTATCTTCGGGGACATTATCTTTTCTTTTCAACCGAGCGCGCCAAATGAGACTTCTTATTTCTCATACCTATTACTTCATAATTCTCAAAAAGTTCTCTGCAAAGTGTATTTTTCAGGGATTATTTCTAAGTTTATGCAATTGGGGTGTCCGACATTGTTAGGGTATAAAGATCCTTTGCCAGCGCCACTATTGGCAAACTCGAGCATTAGGCGGATACAATCACCGCTTAACCGATAGACAGGCTCGCATGAGAAGTTTGGATGGGAAAGAATTTCATAAAAGAGTGGCATCTCGGGATCATATAAAGGAATGGGAAGTCCTGCGAGGAGTTGACCAAGCGAGACTATAATTTTTTGATCATCACATTGATGATCGAAAACAACTTTTGCAAATGAGAATAGATGAAGGTTCTTGATCGGGAATAGTAGATAAAGTGAAACCTTTGTCTTGCAACTTCTTTTGAATTTCATTAAAAACGAGGTTTGTACATACGACTAAGTGAAGCCATTGTTAGTATGGGAATGAAAAAAGAATCGAAGATCAAGAAAAAGATTGAAGATTTGCAATATGAGAGCGCAAATTGCGGAAGGAGAGAATTAAAGAAAAGTTGCGAGAATGAAAGCGAAAGAGGAAAAGAGAAGGATATGAAAATTATATATAGAGAGAAGAATCCTCGAGTAAAACGAGGGCATTTAATGCGAGAGGGGACGTGAATGGTCAAGAATAAGCGGTTGAAAGAGACGTGTCAGGAAGATAATGGAAGAATAGACATCTGTAATAAAGTCCGTGTGAGAATGAGGGATTGAAACAAGTATAGATAAGCAGTTGCGGCAATTCAAAATATTGATTCTCATGACATTCTCTCTTTCGCAGAGAAGACATGAGAAGAGGCAAGATGTAGGATCATTATATCGCAACGTACAAAGCTCGCGAAGATACGCGAAGATAATAAACGACAGCACTGCGAGGGACTCGCAGGGAACTAAGATGAATGACGCATTGGATGACGGCAAGAAGATATGAAGTCTGACGAGGGTTAAGAAGTGTCGCGAGTATGAATATTTGTACATTCGCGACACTTCGCGAGACACTCCCGAAAATAAAGGACACCTTTTGTCATTCACTATGTATTTACCCTATATAAAGGGATGAGTAAGTCTGTTGTGGGGGATTCTTTTGAATTGGAAAATAAGTCATTAGGGGAGAGAAACTTCGAGAGTGTTTGTAATTCCTTAAGTGTAATTCTATTTTCCTGTGTAAACTTGAAGAAGATAATTAATAAACATTCTTAGATATTCATCTTTCAATGGATTAGTTAAGTGAATTGTAGTGAGGGGTGTATTGTGGGATTTCCTGCAACTACAAACAGCGTCATTGATTTCATCTTTGAATAAAGAACAACATTCAGATAGAACCCATCTTCGATCTGTAATTCCATACAAACCCTAATCTTCCATGAGATCGTCTCAATTCACGGCCATCTCTTAATTGAACAAAATCCAAAGCAACTCTCGGCCGAACAAGTACCAACAAACCGATTTGCTCCTCTCTCGATTCAACGAAGAGCGACTTCGATCTCTCAAGAAATTTCGGATGAATTCGATCTGCAAAGGGAAGAACGAGAGAAAAATGGAATGGGAATTGATTCCCAATTCTCTCGACCTAATTCTCGTCTTAAAGGTAGGACGTTATTTGCACCCACGTGCTTAACTACACCTGATTGGGTGCCTATATAAATGGTCACTTCTGATAAGGGCTAGCCAGATGGAAGCCCCTTAACCACATCTAGTCTGTCTTTAAAAACCCTCCAAAACATAGATGCCCCTTAACATTGACTGGGCTCCAGATAGTGCTCGCCCGTGAAATGACAATTCTGCCCTTTTCGCTCTAAATGAGTAGTTTCTCCTTCTTTTCCTCCGTGCGACTCCAAAGCACCTAATAACTCAAATTCACACATAAGATACATAATTTACACGAAAAATAGCAAAGAAAGCATAAATAATAGATAATAAATACGGTGTATTCTACACCTATCACATCACAAACCATTTCTTTAGCAGCTCAGACCACCTGCAACATCATTATTCACCATCACTTCCCTGTGATTTCTCTGCTCCAAACTACACTGTCACAGCCTAAACCTGAGTCATAGAAACCATCACTAATAGCTACCACCACACCACTGCAGCTCCATCCTGCCTTCTTACCAAGCCACCACTAAAGATCGTTAAACACCACTACCGAGACTTAGCCTCGGCTTCACCCATTTCATGTCAATTCGGGCCACGGCCATTTCCATCAAACCCTTGCCTGTCTGAGTCAAATCCACAGCTCAGACCACCAGATGCAACTTCCTTCAATTTCTGTTCAAACCCATCTCAGTCACAGCTACACCATTTCCATCACTCAGCTATCACTATTCGATTGTTTGCACTGGGGATAATTCATCACCACCAGCAATTAGCTAAAACCCCATAACTTCATCATTGTCATTGAGCTACACACACCATGTATGCAATGTCATCTGCCACAATCCAACAACTCAGAACCCATTAGCTCACCTGAGTTCATCTGAGCTCATCTGTTTCTTTATTAAGCTACACAAGCCAAAGCATAAAAACCATTCCCTGTAATCATACAAGTATCCAATCATTCATACAATTGCAAAACTTGTTTTCTTCATTGTTTTCATGGCAACATCTTTATCACCTGCAGAACCAAGCCACTGACATACAACCACCAACCACAGCTTCAGCATAGACTCAGCTTTCACCTCCATGCCATCTCCTTGTAACTCAGTTCCATTTGAACACCAGCAGCCTAACATTCATCTACACAAGTTCACTGGCTCCATGTCTCTCACAGACTACCATTGTACCCATATCAGCATCAACATCTATTTCATTTCCACCTCAAATTAGGGCGACCCGTAGAATGATTTTCTTCTTCTCGGCTTCACTTGCTTCCTTGAACTCACACATCTACTAGAAACCCTAACCCGCAGCTCATTCATCACCTCAACTCTGGTTTCTTCCATGAGTTCAACACCTCAGATCTGCCCTCTTCAAATCAACAGCCGCAACAAACCCAAATCTCCACCAATAACATCTCCATTTACCCAGAAGCCACGGACCTTCTCCTCTCAATCCCTGTCTCAATCCCAGATTCAATTTCTCCTCAAACCCTGAATCACTTTCAACAAATGAATCACCCTTTTCTCGATCCGAATCGAGCAAACAGATCCTCGTTCTCTTAAACTTCATCTCCATCTGAATTCTCACCCCAATTTCTCTCTATTTCTACCTGAGCTGCTCTCGATTCAACCGCCACTGTTCTCTCGAATTGGAAAATGAAAATGATTGAGAATGAATTTCTCTGAATTCCAGGGCTTGTGTAAGAATAAAATGGATACAACCACCCATATTAAGTGGATAAAGGGTACCCAAAGTGACAATAAGCACCCACTCATGGATACGGGCCACCTGATGGCAGCCCATTAGCTCTCTTTTGAACCTGAGCTAGCAGCCCCTTAACGTCGACTTGACTCCGCATAGCACTCGCCGTCGAACACTTTTGCCCTCCTTGCTCCTATTGAGTGATTTCTTCTTCTTTTCCTCCATGCGACTCCATCGTACCTGATAACTCAAAAGCACACATAAGATACGCAATTCCCAAGGAAAATAGCAAAGAAAGCATAAATACTAGATATAATATTAGGTGTTTTACAACACCTATCAGTGGTTTGAGAGTTTTCTGTGGATGAGCTGAAATGCAAGTTGGAGAGAATCTGCAAGGTTTGTAGTGATGCTGCTGGTACTACAACTCAAGACAAATGATAGGGAACAGGCTATAAGACTTAGTGATAATGAAGATAGTGAAGTTGTGAACTTGGAATTGGTTGTAATGCTGTGAAGATGGAAGTTAGAAATGTAGTTATAGAAAAATGAACAGTTAGAAATGCATCTTTTGGTCTTGGCATGTTTTGTGTTGCATCATAATTGTACATTAGAAGTTTGGCATGTGCAAGGGCCTTGATTTGTATAATTTGAATCAGTCTTGTTGACTGAGTTGTCTCACTAAATTCCTGTTTAACTCAGATGACCTTGACCAGTTGACTATTGACCAGACTTTGACTAGTTTTACTAGTTTGACTTGACCTTGACCCTGGACTTTGGACGTTGACTATTATTAGACCTTTTTGACCAGACGTGGACTGTTAGTGAACGTTAGTTGACCCGATTGGACTGGGCCTTAGATTAACGGGCCGGTTTAGTGGACTTGGGCTTAGAGCTAGTGTATTATATTTAATGAATTGGACCATTTATGGTATGAGTTAACCTTTGTAGATATTTATAAGACTTAGCTAATGGACTATAGACCATTTAGTAAACCTAAGATATGTTAAAGATAGATAATGAATAGGTGTAGAACCATTGATGGGGTTAGAATCATTATATTATTCACCTAGCCTATAACTAGAGAATTGTATGAGTTTATGTTATAAGCCTTGTGTGAGCCTTTTGGCTAATTCCTAAGAGTGCATGTGTGGTTAACAGTTAATCTTTATTAACAACGATCGATTTGAAGGATGAACTGGTGGATTGAAGTTCTCGAAGTAGGCATGGCTTGTCATCAAACCAGGTGGGAACTCTGTAACCTTCTTGTAATCATTAAGTTCCTTTTCATATGCGAGCATGATGAGTAATTACTTTTTATGAGCATATTTGAGTGTAAATGATTGGGTATGTTGTGTAATATGCATTGTGTGGATTCTCCAAATGTTATATCTATTTTTATGCTTATTATAGCCCAGATGAGGCAATATTATTATATATGGGAATATTACCTTTTGCAATTTCTTGAGAGAATCCATTCGTTTGCAAATTATGCTGGATTGCAAAACCTTCGGGACTTATGATGGTAGATTCTTGAATCATGGTTTGTATGGGCACTCCGTGTGGATGGGTTATTATTCGAGTGCTGGAGTTATTCTCATTGTCGCTTTCTCCAATGAGTTTGGCGAGGTCTCGAATGACATATTTTAGTTGTTCTAGTTTCACTTTTGTAGATTCATTCGGTGGTGGTCTTTCACGGATATTGTTATTATGGTACGCAATACCTGAGGAAGTGGAGTTAGAATAACATTCTTTCATGAATGATATATTACGATGCTTGCTGATTGCTGAGTGAATAATTTGATGTGTGTTTGAGGGAAATCCCCGCGAGGAGTGACTGTGGTCTCCCTACAGCTCATTGCTAAGTCTTATAGCTCAGATGAGGCAATACATAGCACGAGAAGTGCATATATTTGCTATCTAGCGCGTAAAGCGAAATAGTATTACTTTTTATTTTATAACCTAATTTATGTCGTTAAGACCCAGCCGAGGAAATATTATATCGAGGTATTTGGGGAAATTACTCTTATGCATATTATGCACGATGACATGTTTAAATTACTATTTCTTTATAACTGTGAAGCATATTAGTGATTACTTGAGAGTTACATATTTTTATTGAGCACCCTTTTGGGATGATGTGCTCACTTGTTCCCACTTCGAGTTTGATTACTGAAGAAATGGTGCACGTGAAGATATTCAATTTTGTAGTTAAAGCGTTACCGAATTGTGTTATATTTATGTCTCTTTTGTATATGTGTATTCTTTATTTATTGTAAACAACATACTAATTTATTTATATCATTTGAGAGTTATTCACTTATAAATATCAGAGTGTTGGGTTCAAGTTGGCTTTAGTTCACATTGTGTAATTATGATTCTTAAAATCATAATCTGGAATTGATTCTTCAATTAGGTGGTAATCCTATCAGCTAAGCAGGTTTAAGAGTTGGGGCGTCACATTAAATGCTCGAAAAGATTTTCTCTTCCTTAAATTCTTACTGAGATTCCTCAGTGCTCATAGGTACTCAGATCTGAAGGATACTTTGTCGGAAAAGGTTGTTTTTTAGTAAAAAACAAAAGATTTGACGTTTTGTGAGTGCGTTTTTGCGAAAAACTTTGTAGATCTGTGAGGTTGTAAATCTTTAAAGGCTATGAACTCAAAGAACATAAGCAAATAACGGACGAACAAATCACTAGAAAGTGAGATTCATCATTGTAGAACTCAGATCTCTTTATTAAAGAAGATGTATAAGTTAAAAATAAAGGAACATAAAAACTCAAGCCGGTGAGCAAAACCTTCTAGCGCCAAACTGTGACTACTAATTTTTCCATAGTCTACGTAATGTATACAACTCGGAGAATCGGATACTAAGTAGTATTGATGCCTCTGTTGAACTGATAATGCTTAGTTATAAAAGATATTCAAGATCACAATAATAACAAAGAACACAAGCATAACGTAAATGGTGCTAAGTTATCATGAGACACAAGAGATTACGTGGTTCGACTTTTATCTACATCCACGGGGTAATGAGTGACTGTTTGTATTAAGTTGTGGTGGTTACAAAGATCTTAAATGCTTCCCAAAGTAATAGAGAGAACTCAAGTTGAAGTAAATACTTAAGTTCTAAACATTAAAGAGGTATAAGATTAAGACAATATCTTCTCTCCTAGATATTGAATGCCCCTGGTTTGTTGGTGAAGCTTGGTATTTATAGCCCTTTCTTCCCCATGTATATCTTTGTTGTCTTTGGATCCATCGTTCCCTGATATACCTTCCGTACAAATGGTACCTTCGTTCACCGCGCGCTTTCTCCAGTCGGACTCTGCCACCTCAGCTAACCCACGTTCCTTCGGGAACTTCCCAGCCTCAGTACAGATTGTACCTTCGTTCACCGCTAACCTTTTCCAGTCAGACTCTACCACATCATCTCTCTCCACGTGCTTTGATTATGCATGTAGATAAGATATTTATGCATTTAATGCTAATTAGATGTGTCATCTACCTCTGTCCCTTCGCCAGCTGCCTCCCTCTAGACTAGGCTTTACTTTTCTATCTTGGTCGTCGAGGTATCCCTTTTTGGGATAAGATAAAGTAGATCTACAAAGGTGTCTTCTGCTACTCAGGTTCCTCTGTATAGCAATGTCTACACAATTATCTTGCATACGACCACTGAGACCGCGACACGTGCTCCGCAGAATATTGATATTCATACCCATTGTGTCTCATTTTGATTCTTGTACTCCACAAATGTAAATGTGAAGTGACTAAGAATAATCTATTTTCAGAATGTACATTGATGTCGCTAAAGTGATGAGATCACACATACCAGATGCAATACGTGCAAGGTTACGAATCCTCAATAAGGGATATACACCATATACTAAGGTATTCCAACTACACTTAGTGGAAGTGTGGTTGAGGCCGTGGCTCCATAAAGGAAGATGGAGAGACCACCAGGTTTGATCAATGCTCACCTAGAAAGGAAGTAGATGAGTAAGGCACAACCTAATTTGTATCGTTAATGAAATCATCTCAGTTGATTGTCTCTAACTATGTCCATGAATCAATACTGGAGGACGCTCCGAAGTTTAATGATTCCAGAGAACAATGAAATCCTAAAGGATTATGAGAATACACACGAGTCAATGGAAAGATCGTGCAAGCATATTAATGATTATTTTGTTATATATAATGCTCAAGAAAATAGAGCACGACGAGATAAAACCATGTTTCTTATTGTTTAATGTCAACAAAGAGTATATTTGGCCTACACAATCCAGGTAGAACTTGGTTCTTTGACAAATATACAGGTAGTTTGTGTGGTAGTGCTAACCAACCAAGTGTAAAGCCTATGGGACATACATGATTAATTTGTCACAAAGCATAGTGAGAAGAAAACAGTCTTAAAGTATAAAGACTCTCCTTGTGGCGCGAGGTTTCCCTCCCTAGAATTGTTCTCTTGTAATGAACGTTATAACGTTCTGCTACTTAGTTAGCTTGGTAATTTCAAAAGGACTTGAAATGCAGCATATGTATGTGGTTGTTACGTATCTCAGAAAGAAACAAGAGATAGCAGATATTTACAAAAGTACTTGATAAGCCTTTCGTTGACAAAATCAAGTGACTTTAAACCACATAGTGCGTTTACATTTAGACAGAGCGCTCACTTATAGATTGAAGCAATCAGGCGGAAGTGGTATACCCGTCTAAGTGACTATTTGATTTGGAGGGGATAGACAAGTAAGTTATTTTTTTCTTGCGTATTCACAAGAAAGTTCCTTATTTGGAATTTTAGCTATTTATGTCGATGGTACAGACATGATGGGTACTCTTCATGTAATAAGATACCTTACAAGCTATTTAAAATCCGAATTTGAGATGAAAAATCTAGGGAAAGCTAGACCGAATACTGAGCTTGTGGTATATTATTCCACCAGTTTGCATATGTCTAAAGTTGTCAGGAAATTTAACAAAGAAATGCATTCTGATAGCACTCCCATGATTAGTCGAGGTTCAAATGTAAGTAAGTAACCATTTCGTCCAAAGGAAGATGACAAAGATGTGTTGGGAGATGAAATTCCCATATATAAGTACAATAGACGCATTGTTGTACTTAGTATAATAATGTGCTCGATTAAACTTTACATCCTCAGGGAACTTGTTAGCTAGATATAGCTCAGCGCCAACGCAACGTCATTTGAATAGTATAGTGAATGTAATCATGTACTTAAAAGTAACCATTGACATAAATTTGTTTTATCCCTGCAAAGACATTAAAAGGAATGCTAATGAAAGTGCAATCCAAAAGTTGTTGATTATGAAGGAACAATAATCTCTTCTCCGCGAAAGTGATCAAGGGGAGATATGGTAGATTATTTTCTAAATCATTACCAATATTCAGTTTCAAAAATACATGAATAAAGGAACTGTCTGGAACAACTCTGAAAGTAATCATGGGGAGATGCCGACATCAGGTGGGAGGATCCAAGGATATGATGTCGACATATCTTACTTCGAAATTGAAGTTGTGTTGTACTCTTTTTCTTTTTCGATCGAGAATAGTTTTTTCCCAAAGGGTTTTGTTACTCGACAAGGTTTTTAGTGAGACAACACTAAAAACATCAAGTATGTTGAACGTTGAAGACATAAAGATCGTGTTGATATTACTGAAAATATCTGAATCAAAGAAATGAAACGCGATAGTCCGTTGAGCAACGTAACTTTCAGAATCAACAACAGGGTCTTATAAACATTCAAGTCATCAAATAAAAGTGTGGTAAACTTCTTTTGACTGCATTAGACTAATGAAAATTTTCTGACATCAGGGGGGGCATCTAATGGTGTGTTGAACTATTTTCCTTCACCGAGGTTGCTTTTTCCCACAGGGTTTTGTTACTCGGAAAGGTTTTTAATGAGACAACAACAAACACCGGGAATGTAATTTCCCATCTAAGGTTATTGTCTTTCCCACAAGGATTTTCTACCTTAAGAGTTGTGAAGCAACTAGTCAACTTCAACGGAGAAAAGTGACCATCTGCAATGAATCACCGTTACTTGCACATGTCATGTTGTACTCTTTTTCCTTGTCAAGGTTTTAATGAGGCAACATATTCGAGTCCAACTATGTTTTAAGTTCGCTTAATATTGTACTCTTTTTCTTTAGTTCAGGTTTTGTCCCTTTGGGTTTTCTTGACGAAGTTTTAACGATGCAATTAACTTAGACTCACCGGTCTTTGAAGATCGTATTGCATGTGATGAAATACATGTAAAGTACGAGACAACATGTGAAGTACTACATGTGAAGAGTTGTACCAAGGTTTTCTCCCACTGGGTTTTTCCTTGTGTTTATGGGTGAAAACTATTCCTGCAGAATTTGGTAATTTGGGGTGTGGATGAGGAATGAATCTAAACCTTAAATAAATGCACTGCGCGGTGAGTGCTTGTAGATTCGAGAGATCAATCTGTGCAAGTCCGGCCTAAACCAAGAAATGGCCGTTCCAGACTTGTTTCGGTCACAAAGTGAAGGAGATGGGGTTGATCTTAGGGAGGGAAGCGAAGAAGGTGTTGAGATTGTGAAGGTGTTGGCTTGCTTATGACTTGTAATGAAAGGTGAGCGAGGCTTGTGATTGATGCAAGCCGGCTCCGGGTGTTGGAATACGTTTTGTATTAACACTTGGTTTTCTGTCTAAATCCCGAACTTGTGTTGTTGTTTTGAAATAGGGCGGAGAACCAATTATACAAGTCATTGAACCTTATTCACGTCTCTTGTGGGAAGTGGAGGAAATGGAGTAGTGGAGTTGTGTGTCGGTGCCACACGACCAGTCTTGCCCACTTCTCCTGTTCATCTCTAACCGTCCATGACTTCCTCGACACGTTCTTGTGATGGCGCGTTGCATCCGCACGCCTTTGTAAACCATGAGACCAATACCCCGATATGTATCCCCCGGTTTGTGACATGAT
Organism: Papaver armeniacum; assembly: GCA_023531295.1. Classification (NCBI taxonomy): domain Eukaryota; kingdom Viridiplantae; phylum Streptophyta; class Magnoliopsida; order Ranunculales; family Papaveraceae; genus Papaver; species Papaver armeniacum. The sequence continues at coordinate 207,216 of JAJJWW010004573.1, forward strand.
TGATGTTCGGAATGTGTGGATCGTGGATCCACGAAAGATAGCATGTAATCTGAATTGAATAACTGTGTTATTCAGGGAGTCGATACTTGTGAAGTATCGTGTGTATTTTATGCGGGTACGCATTATGGTGTGGTAAAGTGATGGGTAACGACGCCTCACTCGACCAAATAACTCCGACTGGGGTTGTATAACCAAGCTGGTGAAGTTGGACGGATGAGATGATCTTTGAGGCACTCATCTGCGACCGTTAATGAATATTAGGGTTTTTTGAAGAGGTGCGCAAGCATCACTCTTCAGCTTGGTCGAAAACAAGCATGGAAGGGGATTTGGAGAGGACCGACCGGGCATATGTGTAGACAGCATGCCGGTGTGTACGTCCATACCTCACTGTCCCATGAAGGCGTGATCTAGGCCACTCAATTTGACCGGTAAAGTTGAGTGGTTGAGATCGGTTTTGCGGCAGTAAAATCCATTGCCGCAAAGGAGTTGGAAACCGCGTGACATCCCTAGTTCGGGCACGCGTTTCAAGACGACCCATCTTGGTCGGTCTTGGTCGATCATACCAGCGTGTAGGTGGTAGGTGGGTGTTCACACCTATACCTGATTATCCCATGAAAACGTGATCCGAGCCATCCAAATCGTCCGGCGAAGTTGAGCGGTCGAGATCAGTTTGTGGTTTGGGAGGCGTGGCCATGCTAGTTTGGATGCACGTTTTGGATTAACTAGGCATGATATGCCTTGGACGAACACATGAGGAGGTAGATGGGCCCACGGTGGTCATCTTTGGTATGACCGCCCTGCTTAATCTAATCTGTGACCCTCCATTCGTGTAGGAGAAGATGGACGCGCGTGATGGCTTGAAAACCTAATTTTGGCTTTCAAAGCCGTGCGCCATCTCTTGTTTGGGTGACAATTTTGTCACGACCAACCATGGTTGGTTTTGACCGATTGGTCAAGTGTGTAGGCGGGCCCACGGTGATCGTGTTGACATGCTCTGGGCCCTTTGAGTCTACATCTACACCCTCCATCTATACCTGCGAAGATGGATGGTTGAGACTGTTTTGCGACACATGCAATATGCCGCAAACCCTAATTTAGGGTTTTCCGTCCATAATGCTTGGTATGAACGGTTTCTTGGCAAGCTATGCCAATGACCGACCATGCGGGGTCGGCCGTGGGTATTCCATACCTGCTTAGGGGTGATGGAATTGATGCGGGGTCATCCAATCATGCTTATGGAGTTGGATGACTGCGCGATCGAATCATATCCGGACCGATACGGTCAGTCCGGATGCTCAATCGGGCTAGTATAACACACCGAGAGGGCTCAATCGGGCTAGTATAACACACCGAGAGTCGGCCTGTACGGGTATTTCGTACATGGTTTAATTATAGTGCTTGGAGGTTCGTGTTACTCAGTAAGAGTAACACTCGATCGTCATGCCACACCGATAATGAGTACCGAAAATACAAGGCCGATATGAAATTCACGGAAGGGATTGTTGCCACATGCTCCAACTGGAGGAATTTCATGTATTCACAGAATGGGATTGTTGCCACATGCTCCATTCTTGGTGAATTAAGTGAGGGAGTATCCAACACTTTTAAATGGCTTTATCTTTTACAAGATGTCAGCGCATGATTTTTTCTGGTTTTTTACAAATTTAACCTTGAACGAAAATCCACCATCAACACCTTGTCAAAGTTTTAATGAGGCAATTGATTTCGGCACAAGTCATCAAGGAGAGGACGACATTTGAAGAACTACATTCGAAGCACTATATGTGAAGCACTGCATATGAAGTTTTATTGAACCACACAAGGGGGAGTGTTAAAGGGCCCATGCCCATGGATGTGCGGTCCAAAACGGGAGTCTTTTGGTTTCCCCTTTAGTCTTTTGGTTTTTCCCTCTCCATGTATACAAAGGATAATCTATCCATGTAACCTAGAGAACTCTTATCAATGGAATCCTTCTCTTTCTCTGCCTCTTCCTTTTTACCTTATTATTCTACTGAAATAAAATTCAATTTTTTCTTCTTATTTTCTCTAAACTATCAAGAGAGAAACAAAAAAACAACATATGACTGAAAAAATATCCTAGATCATTGCTTTCCTTTCCTTTTTGAGATCATCATTCTAAGATAATCAATTATTTGAAAAAAAAAATGTTTGGGAAATTTTATTTTGAAAATGATTATATCAAAATGATTTATCAATTTATGATTATGGATAATCATAAATTTTACCAAACAAGGCATATTTTTCTTCAGATTTTGATTAATTTTCCCTAATGAAGTTAGGGGTGTACTAAAATATCTTTCATAGCTTCGATTATCTAGCTGACAAAATCCAACATGATCCCAATAATATTTAGTGACAGAGCCAGACTTTTTTGGCCGAGAGGACAAGTGCGTACAAAGAAAATATAAACCCCCCATCAGAAAGTGGCGGCCTTAGGCAATTTTTTGTCGCAAAACACCATAAAAGCTATACAATGCTCTAATTAGTTATGTAAAAGACTTAAAATATTAACCTTTTCAGAATCTAAGGGGACTTCATCAATTAATCAAAAAATGAAACATGATTTCAGTAGTTTTTCATTTCTGTTGCTAACTATTTGATATCATCTGAACTCTTTCAAAATGAAAGCCTATTTGGCAATTACAAGATTCAAACCCTTATTTTTCGTCATGAGAAAGAGCATAAAAACCATCAGACCACTTGATGGTTTATATATTTAATATAATTGTTCTTAAATGTCAAGAACAACGTGTAAGCCTATTTTAACATCGGTTAAGATAAGTAGACAACCAATTCTACACTTTTGTTTTCTTTTGAAAATAGTATTTAGATATAATGAGTAATCTGTCACGCCTAATGGTAATGAGGACGAAGTTGTAGGATTCACTAGTCATATCTCCCCATTACCATCTTTTCATGCATAACCATCTTTTTCTCTTCATCTCAGATTATAACACACATAACTCATTCAGCAAAAGTTCTTTTAAAGTGAGTTCCAATCGGCATGGTGTAGAGGTAATATTTTTTTTTTCCTGGTAAAAAAGGTAAGCCTCAGACATTATATTTTTCTCCCGGTCAATTATAAAATTACTAGGGCTTAGGGATTTTCAACGGTCATGGATTTTTGGACGGACACATGCAAGCCACTTGACAACATCATAGTTACAAGACTTAATCCAAGGAGACATCCTAACTATTCCAAACATATTTCTAACTAACATTACAAGTTTAAATTTCCTAGTTTAAATTAAATTAATGCACCCAAACTATATTAGAAATCGACAAACAATACGGATGGTGGATCCAAAGGTCCATCCACATATCTCGAGGGTATTTTCTCTAAAACTTGGAAAAACAGATGACATAGATGTAACATGATCCAAAAATCCAACCATTTTTCAAGAGTTTTTTTTTTTAAATAACAGTAGCAAAAGAAAACCTGAATCGCTCATCAGTGAACTTATATCCACCTGATTGGTAGGAGTATTCATTGGAATAAGTCACTTGAAATTGTTGTTGGTGATGTCTTTGGAATCATTATTGCTGGTGGTGGTGTCTTTAGAGAAGTTGTTGTTGTTGTCGGTGTCGTAATTTTATTAGTGTTGTTGATGTTGATGTTCAACTCATTAAAAGCGACAAACCAAATGAAAAAAACGACGAAATCTCCCAAAATTAATACCCAATATCCAAATATATAAAAACGTAATTAGAAGCCTAAACTATTATTGAAATCAAAATAAGAGGAAAAATATATCGAACCCTAGGATATAAATTACCATTTTGCTGCATGTTTATCTAAATTGTCGGTAAGATGAACAAAGGAATCCTTTTTGTTATAGCATAGCTCGGTCGAACTCGCATGCGTTGCTATCTCAAGCATGTTTATCAATTTTAGTGATCAAAACTATAAGTCTTGATTTCTAGCCTATTTTAGCTAAAGGTCTCGGACTAGGATAGAAAGTGTAGTTGAGCTCAAGACTCCATGGCAATCATCATACAAGACGAAGGACTACTCAAGAAACTGGTGGAACTTCATCGACTAAAAGGTATGTGGAGACTTGAACTTATCCGTCACTCAAAAGTCTATTTACTCTATCTCCTATTCTTGGGACAAAAGTCGTTTTGATATATAGACTTTCATTATACACATTTGCTATTTCGAGCCGAGTTTAACTCGCCTATCTATTTCTTGAAATATGTGTTGGTAAGCTTTTGCTTTATCCAAATTCATCTTTACCTAGTGACGAATGTCATGTAATGTTTCAATCACTTTGAAAATTGCTCTGACGAAAAATGGTCTGTGAATAACGGCTATATAACGTCCTCTGAGAATGTTTCAATGATTGAAATGAGAGTTTAAATTACATAACCTTTGTTAGGATATAAGCATTGTTGTGGAAACACATATATGTATAAGTCCTTATTCCTTGAACCAAAGTTTGTGAACTTTGTTGATCAAGAGAAACGGAATGTGGCGTGAGCCAAGTCCGCGAACTTGCGGAAGTTCTCGACCCGAGAATTTCTACTGGAGTTTGTGAACTCCTTCCGTGAGCTTAAGTCCGCGAACCCAATCCGCGAACTTGAGTAGGTTATATCTAAAATTGGTTGTTCTTGAACTCATGTTTATATAAACTAAGGAATGCTTTTGCAAACCGTGGCTATAAAGTTCATGAACCGATTCGAGTGAATCAAACCGTTTTTGCTTCGATTGTGTCTTGTGTAGTTACATAAGATCTAAGCAATTGAAAAACTCTCTAACTAGTTCATTTGAGTCATTTGAACTAGTTATGGTAAAGAAGAATATGGTTGATATGAAAGTGATCATATGGCTAACCATTTGGTTAACTATTGTTGAACCAACAAATGTTAATGTTTGGGAACGGTTACATAAATCCAAAATTGGACATTTCATTTGTGTGAAACAAGCTAAGGTTTCGATCCAACGGTTGAGAAATATTAGCTTGAATCTAATCAGGTTTTCATCTAACGGTGAATATTGAATGCTTTGTTACCAAGCTAACATTGATTGCAAACCCTGATTTGAAAGACTATGGAAGGGAGAACTCTAGCAACTGGGAAACCTAATCCCCACACCTTACGTATGATACTAGTTGCATAAGCTAGAGTAGATTCTCCTTTAACCTTGGGTTTTCTTCTCTAAACCAGGTTAACGACTTAAAGACTTCATTGGGATTGTGAAGCCAGCATCGACACTACTTTTCTTGTAGCTATGTGATCTGATCTTGTTGTTTCTATCGTACGAGTACAATTGGAATAATTGGCTTGGGATTTATATCTCTGATAGGCAAGATAAAAAAGAAATCACAAACACTTCGTCTCATCGTTTGTGATTCCGCAATACCTTTTTCGATGCGTCGATTAAGATTATTGTGAGGTGATTGATAATACTAGGCTATTCTTCGGGAATATAAGTCCGGGTTATCAATTGGTTACTGTTCACCTTGATTTATCAAAAGACAGAATAAAAACTCGTAGGTATATTCGTGTGAGACGGATTTATCTATTACCATAGACTTTTATGTGTGATACAGATTTGTTTATTAAAGTCTTCGACTTTGGGTCGTAGCAACTCTTAGTTGTTGGTGAGATCAGCTAAGGGAATCAAGTACGTAGCATCCTGCTGGGATCATAGACGTAGGAGCATAACTGTACCTTGGATCAGTGTGAGACTGGTTTGGGTTCAATTACAGTCCAGACCGAAGTTAATTTGGAGTAGGCTAGTGTATGTAGCGGCTTAATACAGTGTGTGTTCAATCTGGACTAGGTCCCGGGGTTTTTCTGCATTTGCGGTTTCCTCGTTAATAAAATTCTAGTGTATGTGTTATTTCTATTTTCGCATTATATTTTTTTATATAATTGAAATATCACAGTTTGTGCGTTGTTCAATCAATTAGAATATCCGAACTTTTGGTTGTTGATTTAAATTGATTGAGGCTTGGATATTGGTCTTTGGTACCATCCAAGTTATCTCTCTAGTATTTGATAAAGACTCATGATTTCTATTTGCTTGAGTATATATCAAATCGAGAGATTGAGATATAAACTCTTTGATATACTTTTTGTCTAGATTGAGTCTGACTGTCTAGTTGATTCTCTAGAAAGTATATTGGAGTTTGTCCATACAGATTGCTAAGCGAAATATTGGGTGTGGTTGTTGTACCCCGCTTTTTCAATTGGTGTCAGAGCAGGAAAACACGTTTAAAGACCTTATAAGTCTGTGTTTGTAGCGATCTGATTATGGACGAGTCTATCTCTAATAATGTACCAGTCTAAAAATTACCAGATAATTCTGAAAGCCTGGATTCACCTGAGAGAACTGTCACATCTAAGTCAATATCTAAACATTCTCTTGATGTAAAACTGTTGATTGGGAAACACTCCTAGAAGAACAGTTGGATGAACTTTCTGATGAAGGTGATTCAGATATTGATAGAGACGTTGATGAGGAAGTCTCAGAGTATGTTAAGTTTTTGGATTTGTGGAATATGAGAAAGATTATAACTTCTCATGTCACACCTCTTCTGACTCCATCTGTCGAGAAAACAAAAAATTGAAAAGGATTTACGAAGGTCTTTATGGTCAGAATCGCTCTTGCGAATCAGTCCTCAAAGATACCGAGGAAAACCTGAGTAAAAAGTCACTTGAATGTGATCGTGTTTATCAAAAATAGTTCTTGTTAGAAGGGAAACTTGCAGAAATTAAAACCAGGATTAACTCCCAAAGAAGCAAGTTTTGATGACAGAGAAAGCGCTTATCTCGCTCAAGAAAAACGCCTTGAGGTTGATTTAGCTGCTGCTCTTGATAAAATCAAGATGTTGGAAGATGACTTGAAAAAGTTCAATACTAGTTCAAGAAAATTAACCACTATGCTAGGAGCAAGTAAAAATCATCGTGATACATGAGAATTCGGCTATAAGGGAATAGATGCTCCAAGTATTAGCAAAGAGGTAAAATTTGTCAAGGCTAGTGATTCTTCTCAACAAAAGGTTTCCACTGATGGCAAAAGTGAAATACCTTCACCGGCAGTTAAGGTTCAAAAGAGAAAATTATATCAACCTCCAAAGTCAGCACACACAAATCGAGGTAAGAACATTCTTTATGTTTGCCACTATTGCGGAAATAAAGGTCACCTGGAAAGGAGATGTCGTTTCCGTATAAGGAATGAGAAACTTCATGATGTTCTTGTTTGGGAATCACAAGAAGTTGTGAAACCAAGATCATATGTTAAGACTAATCCCCTTAACGCTACAGGTTGTAACTGTTCAACCTTTGGGCAAATGAATCAGTGCTGTGATATTCTAGATTTACCTATAAACGTCATACGAATCTTTTTCACAATCAAAATGGTTATCAAAAGGATAACTCCGTAAAGACGAAGACAAGATCCGATGTTCCCAATTGGAGAAAGACTAACTTGCAAAAGAATAGTCAATCCAATTCTCTTCCGAGAAATCTTGAAGAGAGTAATAGGAAGAAGGTTAGGTTGTTCCTAAACGCACTCGAAATGGGTACCAAAGAAAGCCAATTATGCTTTGAGTGTGAAAAGGAATGATCTTCCAGAAAATTCCATGACTATGGAGAAGGCAGTATCCATGATGTTGGAACTTAACAAGTTTTTTGGAAAAATGGAATTGGATGTGAAAGTTTCTAAAAGCGATCTCTTACATGATATTCCAAAGGTAACTTGTGGTGAGAAAGACATTGTTCACCCCAACACAACTTGATTGTGTTGTAAGTGCATCCTCACCAAGGAGTGCCCTGTTATGTATACAGTGAGGGAAGCACGAGAATTGGGGCACACAGATTATGTTCGGTAAGGCTGTAGAATTCGACTGGATTCTTCTAAAAAGGTATGTATATAAACCTGAGCAAGTTTTGTGTTGATCTATGTACCTTGCTTATTGTTCATTTCTACCGAACTTGATCTGTGTTTAAGGTTCTTAAACGTTTAGGTTTGAAAATAGTAGTCCGGGATGTTTGGACTTCATGGTACACCTACCTGGTATGCATAACATCATTTAAAATCAAAATCCAGGGGTTTAAGTACGCATACCCATTTGCATACTCCCCCAGGTCATGAAAATTCGTTTGCAAAACGGTATGCATACTTAACGTCGATATTCGGTAAACTTGTTTTGGACGTAACTTCTTCATACGAACTCGGAATGACCTCATTCTTTTTGCATTCTCTTCCTATTTGAATTATGGTATTTGTCATGTCTCTTGTTTTTGAGTGTTTTGCTCCGTTTCATCGCACTTGTTCCAATTCTCTTGGACTTGGGCACTTGGATTCTTGGAGTAATACTCTTCTAAGCTCATTTGTAGCTTTTACAAGAATGTTGTTGGTGAATCACAAAGAAGGAAGTTCAAGAATGGGCAGTAGTATGCATTACTATGGGATTCTTGAATGTTCACAATCATCTTATATGAACTATGGTGCATGGTCATTAGTGACTTTGTATGTTCTTCTTTGTTAAGAAAATATTTTTATACGCCTTTCGTAGCTATTCTTGGTGTAAATCCGTGCGAAAAAGATTGATTCTACCCTCTAAGGACAAATCATCTTATATGTGCATTACGAGTTTGTCTTGGTTCCTAGGAAACTTCTTATGAGAATTTATTCTTGTTTTTGAGAAGAATAACTAGAGTTTGGAATAGCCATTATTGTGATTACACATAGCTATGTCCAACGTTTTCATCTTCATGTTTTTAGATTTATTGGTTTAAACTCAAAATTTGTTTGGAAGATGATTTTTGCAGTATTAATCTTTATGGTTTTATATATTGCAATTGTTATGGGATATGTGTGTTTGTGTCCGTGAACTATGATTGTCCCATATCTTGTCAAAAGTCAAGTCTTTCATAAGTCGATATTCAAATGTTGATAAAGGAATTAATGGACTTTTGACAAATACAAAATTTAAGCCTGTATTGTCTATTATTGACGCAAGATATGTTAAAATCTTTTGTTTTCAAGGATTATGTCTATTGTTTGTCATTGTGCAAATGGTGATGGAAAATAGAATGAATCCTTGTGTATTCCGTGATAATTGATCTTCCGATCCATTTTTTATGTATTACTGTGAGGCTCGTAATGTGTCTTATGTTGAGCACTAAACAACCAAGTTGATTATTTTATGATTAGCTTTGTTGTTGTTCCGTAAGGTACTTTATGTGGAGCATTTTTGAACTAAATTAATCATCTTGTTTGGTTATTTAGTTATAACTCCATAAGTTTTCTTATGTTTGAGCATTTTTGACTGGGTTGATTATTTTCATGATTAACTTAGTCATTGCTCCATAGATTCTCTTATGTCGAGTATGACCAATTAAATTGATTACTTTTGTGATTAGTTTGGTTGTGTATTTCGATTAGATTAATTATGGGTTCTCTTGTGATTAATCTAATTGAGTATTTTTGAGTCTCCATAAGTTCACTTGTGTTGAGCATTATCGATTAAATGAATCATGAACTTCTTATGGTTAATTTAATTGAGTATTTTGGATTCAAATTCATACTTGTATGTGATTTGTCATGTCAAAAGAAATCCTTTTTTTCTTTCGAAATTAAGGTCGCTCTTGTTGTTCTTTCGGGAATGACATATTATGGGGGAGAGTTCTTTTTGAACTTGTGCTTAATTGCCAAATCTTTGTGGGAGTGCGGCTGTGGAATATTATAGGGGTTGTCTTGTATCTTCAAACTCCTTGATGAATGCATTTAGCTTCGGCTTTATGATTGCATCTAAATAAGATGATATGTGTGTTGATGGTGGGTTTTCATTTGAGGTTAAAATTGTAAAAACCAGAAAAATTATGCGATGACATCTTGTAAAAGATAAAGCCATTAATAAGTGTCGGATACTCCCTCACGTAATTCACCAAGAATGGAGCATGTGGCAACAATCCCATTCTGTGAATACATGAAATTCCTCCAGGTTGGAGATGTGGCAACAATCCCTTCCTGTGAATTTCATATCGCCTTGTATTTCAAAGACTCATTATCGGTGTGGCATGACGACCGAGTGTTACCCTTACAGAGTAACACGAACCTCCAAGCACTATAATGAAACCATGTACGAAATACCCGTACATGCTGACTCTCGGTGTGTTATACTAGCCCGATTGAGCCCTCTCGGTGTGTTACACTAGCCCGATTGAGCATCCGGACTGACCGTATCAGTCCGGATATGATATGATCATGATCATCCAACTCCATAAGCATGATTGGATGACCCCAGATCAATTCCATCACCCCCAAGCAGGTATGGAATACCCACGGCCGACCCCGCATGGTCGGTCATTGGCCTAGCTTGCCAAGAAACCGTCCCTACCAAGCATTATGGACGGAAAACCCTAAATTAGGGTTTGCGGCATATTACATGTGTTGCGAAGCGATCTCAACCATCCATCTTCGCGGTATAAATGGAGGGTTTAGATGTAGATTCAAAGGGCCCCGAGCATGTCAACACGATCACCGTGGGCCCGCCTACACACTTGACCAATCGGTCAAAACCAACCGTGGTTGGTCGTGACAAAATTGTCACCCAAACAAGAGATGGCGCACGGCTTTGAAAGCCAAAATTAGGGTTTCAAGCCATCACGCGCGTCCATCTTCTCTCCAAGACGAATGGAGGGTCACAGATTAGATTAAGCGAGTCCGATCATACCAAAGCATGACCACCGTGGACCCATCTACCTCCTCATGTGTTCGGCCAAGGCATACCATGCCTGGTTAATCCAAAACGTGCGCCCAAACTAGCATGGCCACGCCTCCCAAACCACAACCGATCTCGACCGCTCAACTTCGCCGGACGATTTGGATGGCTCGGATCACGTTTTAATGGGATATTCAGGTATAGGCGTGAACACCAGCCTACCACCTTCACGCCAGGCCAACCGACCAAGACCGACCAAGATTGGTCGTCTTGGAACGCGCGCCTGAAGAGGGCGTGACGAGCGGCCCTTGCGGCATTGGTTTTCTATCGCAAATTGATCCCGACCACTCGACTTCACCGGATGAATTGAGTGACCCAGATCATACTTTCGTGAGGGAATGAAGTACAGGCGCCTACACCGTCATGCCGTCTACACGCATGTATGGTCGGCCTGGCCAAAATTGTATTTCATGCTTGGTTTCGACCAAGCTGAAGAGTGATGCCTGCGCACCTCTTCAAAACCCTAATTTCATCAACGGTCGCAGATGAGTGTCTCAAAGATCATCTCATCCGTCCAACTTCACCAGCTTGGTTATACAACCCTGGTCGGGAGTTAATTGGTCAGTGAGGCGTCATTACCCATCACTTTACCACACCATGATGCAAAGTGCACAAAATACACACGATACTTCACAAGTATCAACTTCCCGAATAACACAGGTTATTCAATTGAAGATTACATGCTATCTTTTGTGGATCCACGATCCACACATTCCAGACATCAATCATGTCACAAACGGGGGATACATACTTTGGGGTATTGGTGCGGCGGTTTACGGCGTGCGGCGTGCAACGCGCCATCACAAGAATGTGTCGGGAAGTCATGAACGGTTAGAGATGAACAGGAGAAGTGGGCAAGGCGGGTCATGTGGCACCGACGCACAACTCCACTACTCCATCACTCCACTTCCTCCACTTCCCACGAGAGACGTGAATAAGGCTCAATGACTTGTATAAATAGGTTCTCCGCCCTATTTCAAACAACAACACAAGTCCAGCACGATGACAGAAAACCAAGTGTTAATACAAAACGTATTCAAACACCTGCAGCTTGCTTGCATCAATCACAAGCCTGCTCACCTTTACATTTACAAGTCATAAGCAAGCCAACACCTTCACAATCTCAACACCTTCTTCGCTTCCCTCCCTAAGATCAACCCCATCTCCTTCACTTTGTGACCGAAACAAGTCCAGAACGGCCATTTCTTGGTTTAGGCCGGACTTGCACAGATTGATCTCTCGAATCTACAAGCACTCACCGTACAGTGCATTTGTTTAAGGTTTAGATTCATTCCTCATCCACACCCCAAATTACCAAATTCTGCAGGAATAGTTTTCACCCATAAACAATGTGTTTCTTTCTTTTGGTCATGAAATGTGTCTTTCGGAAATTTCATTAGGATCCCGTTCTTGTACCTTTGAAAATTTTATTGACAAAAAGGGGGAGAATTAATATGTAGTTCACACTACTAATACATATGGTTTTCGGATCATTATGTAAGGGGGGAGTGGTTTCCATGTGATATGGAGTATTGACAAAGGGAGTGATACATATCACCATAGTATTGTTGTTGAAGTTGTGATACAATTGGACTTTGATTTGTGTAATGATACTATGACACTGTATAACAATGATTTAGAACTTTTGTTTTCTTGTTGTTATAGCTACGGATTTTCAACAACGATGATGCTAAACTTACAACCTTTGGTATCATTGGAGTACTTGGAAGTGACGAAGATTTCGGGTAATGTTGAAGATTAGCATGTGTAATAGGAGCTACAAAAGTTAATTTATTTATTTTTTGTATTCCATATGTATTAATAGTTTTGTCACTAAAATTGACAAAGGGGGAGATTGTTAGAGCATTGCTCGGTCGAACTCGCATGCGTTGCTATCTCAAGCATGTTTGTCAATGTTAGTGATCAAAACTATAAGTCTTGATTTCTAGCCTATTTTAGCTAAAGGTCTCGTACTAGGATAGAAAGTGTAGTTGAGCTCAAGACTCCATGGCAATCATCATACAAGACGAAGGACTACTCAAGAAACTGGTGGAACTTCATCGACTAAAAGGTATGTAGAGACTTGAACTTATCTGTCAATCAAAAGTCTATTTACTCTATCTCCTATTCTTGAGACAAAAGTCGTTTTGATATATAGACTTTCATTATACACATTTGCTATTTCAGTAGAGTTTAACTCGCTTTATCTATTTCTCGAAATATGTGTTGGTAAGCTTTTGATTTAGCCAAATTCATCTTTACCTAGTGACGAATGTCATGTTATGTTTCAATCACTTTAAAAATTGCTCTGACGTAAAATGGTCTGTGAATAACGGCTATATAACGTCCACTGAGAATGTTTCAATGATTGAAACGAGAGTTTAGATTACATAACCTTTGGTAGGATATAAGCATTGTTGTGGAAACACATATATGTATAAGTCCTTATTCCTCGAACCAAAGTTTGCGAACTTTGTTGATCAAGAGAAGCGGAATGTGGCGTGAGCCAAGTCCGCGAACTGGCGGAAGTTCTCGACCCGAGAATTTCTACTAGAGTTTGTGAACTCCTTCCGTGAGCTTAAGTCCGCGAACTTGAGTAGGTTATATCTAAAATCGGTTGTTCTTGAACTCATGTTTATATAAACTAAGGAATGCTTTTGCAAACTGTGGCTATAAAGTTCATGAACCTATTCTAGTGAATCAAACCGTTTTTGCTTCGATTGTGTCTTGTGTAGTTACATAAGATCTAAGCAATTGAACAACTCTCTAACTAGTTCATTTGAGTCATTTGAACTAGTTATGGTGAAGAAGAATATGGTTGATATGAAAGTGATCATATGGCTAACCATTTGGTTAACTATTGTTGAACCAACAAATGTTAATGTTTGGGAACGGTTACATAAACCCAAAATTGGACATTTCATTTGTGTGTAACAAGATAAGGTTTCGATCCAACGGTTGAGAAATATTAGCTTGAATCTAACCAGGTTTTCATCTAACGGTGAATATTGAATGCTTTGTTACCAAGCTAACATTGATTGCAAACCCTGATTTGAAAGACTATATAAGGGAGAACTCTAGCAACTGGGAAACCTAATCCCCACACCTTACGTGTGATACTAGTTGCATAAGCTAGAGTCGATTCTCCTTTAACCTTGGGTTTTATTCTCTAAACCAGGTTAACGACTTAAAGACTTCATTGGGATTGTGAAGCCAAACCGATACTACTTTTCTTGTAGTTGTGTGATCTGATCTTGTTGTTTCTATCGTACGAGTACAATTGGAATAATTGGCTTGAGATTTATATCTCCGATAAGCAAGATAGAAAAGAAATCACAAACACTTCGTCTCATCGTTTGTGATTCCGCAATACCTTTTTCGCTGCGTCGATTAAGATTATTGTGAGGTGATTGATATTACTAGGTTGTTCTTCGGGAATATAAGTCCGGGTTATCAATTGGTTCATATTCACCTTGATTTATCAAAAGACGAAACAAAAACTCGTAGGTATATTCGTGGGAGACGGATTTATTTATTACCATAGACTTTTCTGTGTGATACAGATTTGTTTATTAAAGTCTTCGACTTTGGGTCGTAGCAACTCTTAGTTGTGGGTGAGATTAGATAAGGGAATCAAGTACATAGCATCCTGCTGGGATCAGAGACATAGGATCATAACTGTATCTTGGATCAGTATGAGATTGGTTGGGGTTCAACTACAGTGCAGACCGAAGTTAATTTGGAGTAGGCTAGTGTCTGTAGCGGCTTAATACAGTGTGTGTTCAATCTGGACTAGGTCCTTGGGTTTTTCTGCATTTGCGGTTTCCTCGTTAACAAGATTCTGGTGTCTGTGTTATTTCTATTTCCACATTATATTTGTTTATATAATTAAAATATCACAGGTTGTGCGTTGTTCAATCAATTAGAATATCCGGCCTTTTGGTTGTTGATTTAAATTGATTGAGACTTGGATATTGGTCTTTGGTACCATCCAAGTTATCTCTCTAGTATTTGATAAAGACTCATGATTTCTATTTGCTTGAGTATATATCAAATCGAGAGATTGAGATATAAACTCTTTGATATACTTTTTGTCTAGATTGAGTCTGACTGTCTAGTTGATTCTCTAGAAAGTATATTGGAGTTTGTCCATACAGATTGCTGAGCGAAATATTGGGTGTGGTTGTTGTACCCCCGCTTTTTCACTTTTTAGATTTCTTGAGAAAGTGTGTGATACCTAGATGCTTATCATATAGTTCCATTTTTTTTTTCACATTCATTGATCTAATAAGAGACACACAAAACTCAGGGTGTACATTTTTGCTAAAAAAAAACAACCCGATTTTTAAAATTTATCACTTGACCAGAAATCATACTAAAATCCTCAATGAGGGATATTAGGTTGTTAGCCTCAGTGTGAGTCTCTTTTGTGAAAAGCAGAAAATCATCTGCAAAGAGCATATGAGACACACTTGGCGTAAAGAACACTCCAAGATAAATATCAGTAGTCCACAATAGTCCTAACCCACCACTTTTTCCCACAGCGTGGACAAACTCATAGTAAGGTTACCCGAGAGTATCAAAGAGCTTAATCAACTTCAGTGAATTTAACTTAGTCTAAGAGAGGAAGACAATAGTTGGACTACACGATTGTAGGAATAAACACATTGTTCGAATTTTCGGGCCATTCCGTATGCCACGAAAATTCCACGAGAACACTAACATTGGGCTTGCGGCTTTTTACTGACAACCGCCGCGTACTTTGAGTTGTTTAGAGTAGTAAACTTGGTAGCTATGCCATAGTCTATTGGCATATACCCTCTCTTCCTGCCAATAGATTTGAGCACAATATGATTGTTTTCCTCCGTAGGAGTACGAGCTCTTTGTTTCCAGGTTTCTCTAGTTTTGGATGAGTATCAGGGAAAACAATTTCCATGTGGCTGGGGACGACATTCATTGTGGGATGTGATAGGTGGGATAATATTGGGGGGGGGGATTTTTAGAGGGATGTTATGTTTGAGGGGGTTAGCAGAAGAGTTGGAAAGAACAACATATATGTGAGAGGGAGACTGGGTGTTGGGAGTAGAATATTGTTGTGCCTGACTCACATCACCGTTAACGGGGAGCATAAAAGATGAGTTTGACCCTATACTATTTTGAGAATAAAGGACAAAATTTTGGGTCGAGTTGTTATGATTAGCTGGATGGTGTCCGAGTACTGACATGGATGAGGAGGTATGGGTACACAGATATTCAGTAGAATCCTGGATAAGAATGCTTTATTGGGAAGTCCCACCTCAGAGTAATTAAATTGAAGAGGAAAAAGAATTAGGGTAGGAATCAAGCTCCCCATAGGGTTTTCCAAAAAACTTGGACTTGTGAAGCCGCCGCCAACTGCTTGGTATTAGGATTATATTTAGTATGAATTGGTTTTATAAATAATTATTCTTGAATACCAAGTTATGGTATCACTATATATACCATATAGAACCCCTCACTCTCCTCTCCTCTAAACCAAACCCAGAGCAACGAAAACCCCTTCTGCAACTTGAATCCATTTGCTCAGATCCGGTCCAAAGGAGTGGATCTGAGCAGAGCAGCCTAATTAACTTCCCTTCTCTTTGCTTGATCTTTTCTACTGTGTCTAGATTTAGCTTTGTTTCTTCCGGTTTCTTTGTTTTTTTTTTATTTCTAGAACTAGGGTTTCAGTTTGGGATTGTTCTTTTGATTTCATTGCTGTAATCGATTAACTAGTAAGTTATTGTCTACGGTAATGGTGTTTTCATTCAAGTGTGGTGTTTCCTTTTACACCAGTAGAATAACCTCCTCTTTTTGATAGAAGCAACATCAACAGGGACAAAACGGAAGCTGGCAACCAGATCTACATTTTCATCAGCAACATCATCAACAACCCCATCGGTTACTACATCAATAAGATCAGACCGATTCACCAAGACTCCATTGCCGATTCGGGCCGATTCATCAAGACTCAGACTGTTTTCTACCAAACCAAAAGAACGATGCTACTCAGCTCACTCTTGTTACTGTTACCTCTTTTTACAAATTATTAAAACTCATGGATTTTTCCAAAATCCTTGGTTGGATCTCTTAAAGATCCCTCTACTGCAAAACTGCAGTACTGCAAATCTGTTTTGGTTAAAATATATTTGGCCCTTTATCCTTGATCTGTTACTGTTACTGTCTCAATGGTCTCATGGTATGGTGGAAATAGTTGAATATGTTGAAAAATTGGTCAAGAATTGGAGGAATATCTTTAATGTCTGTATTATGTTATGCAACAACTGTAACCGTTCCGATTTTAAATCGGCCTTATCAATGTAACTCTAATTTTATGAAAAAAAAAAAAACTATATATACCATATGGGTTCTCTTTGTAAATTATAACAATCAATAATAAAATTATGTTGTATTTGTATGTTTCTAGTTCCACATGATCAAACACTCAACTTTTAGGTATAATTTTGTAAAAGTTTTTTTCCCTTTCCTTTCCCCTCTTTCACTAGTTCACAGAAGAAAAAAAGCTTCTTCACCGGCAAAATTTCCAACTCAGATCTGGTCCTCTTTGGGCCGGGTCAGGGTGGGATTTTCTTTCCCTTTTCTTGTTTTGAGTTAAATGTTTCTTCTTAGCTAGTTTTTATTATGGGCTTCTCTTACTTTTTGGTAAGTTTTGTACAACCTTATGGTGTTGTTATCTCCTCTATTCGAAAGGTTTATCTTGGTTTTAATGGACGTTCTTGTGTTTCATGGGTTTTAAGATCACTTGAGATGTTTTTCGACGACGAAAACTTTATCTCTGGCGACGGAACCTTCATTGTCTATTTATCCGGCGAAGAAATCTTCATGAATGATTCTTTTGACGACGAAATCTCCATCACAAGTTATAAGACATTTGAGCTAATGACTCCAACTTTGGAGCACATCTTTATGAGGAAGGAAAACAAACAAAATGGTTGCGATACACTTATGAGAAAAACTATTCTTCCTCCGACTTGATTGGTTCTTATTCATGCTTATATTTGTTCTACACCGGTAGTCCTTCTCATTTTCTTGTCGGATTTATCGGTATACTTATACGGCATGTCTTTTTGTATTTTTTTAATTTTGATTTTAAACCCAATGTAACCTTAATTTCCATTAATGAAAAGGTTACTCTAAAAAAAAAAAACTTTTAGGTATAACTTTTGAGCCTTATTTGTAAGCCTTGATCTCACCACGTGAATAATCAAGTCCACTCTGAAAACCATTGGATTTATACACTTACTTTTTTCTTTCTTTTTTTAATTATGGGAATGTTATTTATGCACCTAGTATTCATGGGTCATGCACAAATACCCTTATCCATTGTATAAATACCCCTCCCCTTTTAAAAGGAAATTCTTTAAACTTAAAGTACCAAATCTGCCCTCACCTACGTAATAGAGTAGAACTAATATTTCTCACCGATATTTTTCATTTCTATTATCCGTCTCCTCCTCTCCCAAAGACAGCCACCACCACCATCTTCATCGTCACCACCGCCGTAAGACATCCACCACCACCATCTTCATCGTCGCCACCGCCGTAGCAATATCACCTCCACTACATCACCATCTCTACTTCCACCAAAATTCCAGAACCATCTCTACTCGAACTTCTCTATAATCAGATCTCATAAAAATAAGGTTTTCAGATTCAGAGATTTAAAGTTCAAGATTCGGATCAGGTAATTTTTGAATTCGATTTGCGTGTTTGAACCATTGAAACATAGTTATGATTTAGTTATTCTTCCTCTTCTGATTTCAAACCAGATTCAGAGATCCATTTGATTTTTAGTTTTCGATTTGATAATTTCGAATCGAGATTTAGATTTCGTGTTGATTTTGATTTGAAGATTCAGATTTAGTGTACAAAACAGAGAAGATGAAATTAAAGAACTGAATCTATTGTTTTTGGGTTGAAGTTTGTTTGAATGAACATCTCAGGTGAAGAAGAAGGATTGGTCGATTGGGGTTTGAATGTTCTGGCAACAATAGATTAAACTAGGGTTCTGAGACAGAAATGAAATGGGTTGATGTTGGCTGAATTGGTAGTGCAGTTGAACAACAAAATGAAATGGTTTTGAGACATAAATTACTGGGTGGTGCAGCTGCGACTGAAGCTGAAGTTGATGATGTTTTTTGTGGCTTACTGATGATGTTTTTTATGGGTTCGATTGAAGTAGTTTGGTGGAGTTCTTGAGCTGAGAATGCAATGGATGTTAGTTCCCCGATGGATTCTGTTGGTTGGTGATTGTCATGGGATGTAATCCAATTGCAGGTGATGGTATTAAGGAGATAAAATGGGTTTGTGTTAAATGTAAGTGATATAAAATTAGGGGGAAGAGTGAGATCTTTGCTTCCAAGGGTTAGGACATGGAATTGAAGAGGAGTGCAGTTATGAGCTAATGTTTGTTAGTTGAATTGTTGTTGGAGATGGAGCTACGGGGGATGTGAAATAGATGAATGTTAGGATTTGCGAGGTGATGGGAGTTGAAGCGCCATGAACTAGCCTGGTCATGTGCGGTAGGGGATTGAAGTGGTTAGAATGAAATAATCGGGAGAAGGTTTGTTGGATTTGATTTGACATGGAGATGGAATGAATTCAGCGATTATGCGAGCAAGTATTGCGGCGAGGAATTAAGCGATTCAGTACTAATTTCTTAGCACAACTACATTTGAGAATCCAGGTTTTGGTTGTATGCCCCTGCATCACTGAACTTACTTGCTGATATCTTATATTAAGGAATTGCGGTGCTTGGATATTTTCTGGGAGAAGCATGATTTCAATAAGGTAGAGAGTGTGTGATACATTGAATTTGTTCAAGTTGGGTTTTTTTGAAATTGAGAACGAGACAAAGTGGGTGCTATTCAATTGAAAACTCATTCAGACTTGAGGTATGTTACTCAAAAAGTGTGTTATCTGCACCATTTATGGCAAAATAGTCACAATTGTCGGTGGGTACTTGATTGCAGGTGAATCATGTCCCTTGAAAGACGTCGGAAAGATAAACCACGTCCTCATCAATACAAAACTGAGTATTAGTGACCACAATATCCCTCTGGCGTCAGATACATGTGAAGATGTTGAAGGGATGGATGGTATTGCAGGTCTAAGATTGCAGGAGTGTGTTCGAAAGTATGAACTGCAGGTAGTGACGCCTTTAAATGATCAGAATAAAGGTATGAACCTCTGGTATTCCACTTAATTCTCATTAAATTTATCGGTTTCTTGATTGATTATTAGTTTATGCATGACCAAATTTAGCAACTTGGGAGGTATGTTGCTCTAATCTAATCTTTATGATGTTTGAAGATTTGCTTATATCATGTTTGCAAAGATCATTCCTGATATAGGAGGAGTATGAAAGATATATAGAATGAGTAGAAAGATTTGTACGAGTGATTTATCCATGTTAAAACAATAATCGGAGTCAATCTTGTTTTGAGTTGTGTAACCAGTTTTGAAAAAGTAGTTGCTTATGGTATTGATCTTGTTGCAGCACTGTTGCCGGTGATTATTCTTGTGGTGGTGGTAGTTGTTGATGTCGTGGTGGTTATGGATGTTTGGTTTGTCGTCATGCAACAAATGCGGGTAAAACTCATCCTCAAATTTGCAAAGTGGAGGTTTGGGTGGTTGCATTTTGTTGTGGCTTGGGTATGGATGTTTGATTTGTCTATCATGCAACAAATGCGGGTAAAACTCTTCCTCAAATTTTGGTTGTGCACGAAAAAGAGATATGAAGTGGCAAAGTCTTTGGTATGTGTTTTAATATGTTACTTTGTATTGACGATTCTGTGGTGTAATGGTAACACAATTGACTATATGTCTGAAGATGTGTGTTCGACTCACACTAGGTTCACTCATTTGTGTACAATTTTTATTTTTTGGAGGAAACTTGTGATAGTTGCCTCCATATATGAAGACAACTTGTGCTAGTTGCCTTCACTTTTGAAGACAACTTGAGCTAGTTGCCTCAGATTCGGAGACAACTTGAGTTAGTTGGCTCCATTTTGTTTTGCAACTTATTCCTGTACACTATTTATTGGAGACAACTTAAGCTAGTTGCCTCCACTTTTGGGAGACAACTTGAACTAGTTGCCTCCGATATGGACATTATTTATTGGAGACAACTTGAGCTTGTTGCCTCCTATATGGACACAACTTCAGCAAGTTGACTCCACATGGTAGTGGTGGTCGTCGGTGGCGGTGGTTGGCGGCGGTGATGGTGGTTGGCGGTGGCGGTGGGTGGCGGTTATTGGCGGCGGCGGTGTGATTGGTGGCGGTAGTGGTGGACAGTGGTGGTGGTTGGCGGTGTTGGTGGAAAGTGGTGGTGGTTGGCGGTGGTTGGCGGTGGTGGACAATGGTGGTGATTGGCGGTGGTTGGCGGTGGTGGTCGTCGGTGGCGGTGGTGCTTGGTGGTTGGCGGTAGTGTTGGTTGGCGGCGGTGGTGGGCGGCGGTGGACAATGGTGGTGGTGGGCGGCGGTGGACAGTGGTGGTGGTGGTTGGCGGTGGACAGTAGATGTAGTCTTTTTTTTTTCTTTTTTTTTTTAAATAGTGGTTAGTGGTTTTGTATATACACTATATAAAGGAGAGTATTTTAGTAATGTATTAAGCTTATGGGTATAATTTAAGTTGGAAAGGGTATTTTTCAAGGGGTCTCAAACTAAGGGTATATAGATAATGTTCCCGATTGTATTTTAATAAGCGATCAGATGTCCATAAAACGTGCTTACCAGTTACCATTACATATGAAGATTCACTTATATAATTTGTAAGAAGATCGTTGTGGTTATAGATTGGCTCCAAGGACGTGCCTCACACCAATTGCCTAATGATTAGTCCCCATTAAGTTTTTGCCGGTGACTAATTTTCAGGGCGGGGAGGTGGATTTGCATTGCACGGTCAATCACCACTACTTTTCCCAGATAAAAGAAAAGTCAGTCACGGGAAGCCATCGTGATGTTTAAAATAAAAATCCTACCATCACAAGATAGTAGTCGTATAACCCCTAAAGCTTAAGCGTTGATCTGTTTTCCAAAGAAGAAGAAAAATGACAGGCTAAGAAATAAAATCTAAACAATACTGTTTTCTTTTTTCTTTCTTTGACACAAGTACGTGTCTGGCGATTATGAATACACAAGACTGTCCCGTACGTGCATATGCACGTGCAATCTGGAAAGGAGCCCATCACTATACGTGGGAAGACCGATATTTACCAACCTTGCTACATGACCCGCTAGGTAACAGCTATTTGACAGCTGATGTTACGTGGCAAGTACAGTTGTGAGATGACATGTTTATTTTCTAGTTCCATGTCATCAGAAAACACTTGCTGGACAAATTCTTACTGCTCCGCGAAACCGTCGCTCCTTTTTTGTTGGTGTCTACGCAAGAAGGTGTTGATTTTTGCCTCTTACAAAATCTGAAAATCATCAGCCAAAAGAACTTTAATCTTCTATTCCCTCATCTCTCTCTGATAAACAGTAAGAAAACCTTCTAATCTTCTCAATTAATGAACCTATAGTGTAAGTAAGAAACACAAATCTGTTAAGGTAGACAATACTAAATTAATTTAGGTCTACTGTGATGATCACAAAAAAAAAAATTGATCTCCATGATGATGAAAAGAAGAAAAAAAACTGATTACCGATTTTCTCAAGAATTCAGTCTATCAATTAAATTTCTTTGAATTCCTTCAACTTAATTCCTCTATTTATCAAAATTTTAGCATCTTTTTAAACTTCCAATTACAACAATGAATTGATTGACCTAGGTTTAAAATTTTAATCCCATTTTTAATCTCTGAAAAATTAATTAATATTCATATATAGAAACACATTACAAGGTTTCAAAAATGGATAATACCGTTCATCGAGTCTTCTCTGATTTCATCTAGTAATCACCCATCAAGGATAAAGAAATGTTACTGATCAATATCAACATTTTCAAAACCCTATAGTGATAGGAAATATATGTATAAGTAAGCTCTGAAAAGACCTAACGATAGGATTATAATCCATTCCATAGAAATACTGATTCATTGAGTTAGAGTTTGAATTCAGTTGTAAACTGAAGAGATAATAGTAAGGGAGAGAAAATTATAGATGACGTGGTTAAAGAGAAAAATACAACTTGTCGCCACTGCGCATGCCACGTATAATCAGCTGTCAAATGGCTGTTATCTTTTTTTTGAAGGAATGAGGAGCATGAAAGCTCCAAACTTCATTGATAATAATATATAGTTACATAATATTCAATTACACCCATAAATCGAAATACATGATTAATACAATAATCTTGAACAGAAATAAATCCCAAACAAAATTCTGTACTAAATATATGTAAATCTACGGAAGAATTGAAATCTTCTAATGGTTTATCACCATTTTGTTGGATACTCTCCGAGAACATAAGATGCTTCCATAGGGGAAGTAATATGCCCAAATTCTTCATCGAATTCTGTAATCTTTGATCATCACGTCCGTGGATGATTGAATGAAAGATTGAACGAAATCGAAAGTCCTCCAGGAGGTATGAGAAACCGTAATGGCAAAAACTTGCCATATGTTATCAGAAATACAAACTATTTACAATACCAATTGCTATAATGCAATTTGTTTTATTTAGATATATATTAGATTAGATAAATCTACCCGGATCTTAAATTAAATTAAAATCCGGGTAGAAAATGAGAGGATGGTTAAAAGAATTCAATGGAGAAGATGAAGATAAGCGCCAATGGTTGAATATAACTACTCCCTAAAGAAGATAAGCGATGACTTCTTAACACTTCATCAAATGGTGTTATCAAGCGGGTAATATAGCAAAATCGGATATTTACCACTGTTTGTGATTGCATTCTTAAGTTTAAAATTGAAAATTACTGATATACCCTTATTTTTATTTTTAAATATAATTTGTGTGGGCATGAATAAGGGGCAGTTTTGAAAATTCAAAATTTACAACTTCAACACTGTTCATGAACCGTGCCTAAGGGGTCTTCCCTTTATATAATATAGAATAAATATTTATATTTATATAATGTGGGGTGAACATATGGAGTTTTTCATTGTGCTTCAAACAAAAACAATTATTTCATTGATTTGGATAATTAAGTCCATGACTAATACATATAGAAAAGCCAAGTTTATGGACGGTCGACCAAACGTGTCTTATCTAATAAAAGTTGTTTGGGAAGGCGGTAAATGTGGATCCATTCGAGGCCCGCCCGGGTCGATCGAGGAGATGATATGTACAAAAAGGATAAAAATCTGATTTATAAAGTATATATATATATATATATATATATATATAGTAATTAAACAATCATTGTCCAATTGATCTCATATACCCGTTTAATGCTGATAAACTTTTCTTAATTTGTCTTACAGTCCTTTTTATGCTGATGGAAGGTGCATAAAGAAATAAATAAGTCGACTACTAGTATTGTTCATTCATATAAAAACAAATTCTGGATTATTATTCATTAAAATAAGTCAAAAAGTTGTTTATACTTTTTCAAAGTAAAATCACTTTCACTAGGTCTTGGGTAGGGACAAATCTGTCTAGTCACTGTAATAATGCTGATACAGTCAAACCTCGATAAACGAATGTTCGATAAATGAATAACCTCGTCAAATGAATAGTTTTCTCTGGTCCCGACTTGGGTGAAGGTGATAAATAAATAACCTCGCTTAATGCATTAATGAATAAAAGAAATTAAATCCTTAAAGGTCCTATAAAAATATAAATGAATAATCACTAAATTTCCATGTAAGATAATATATACTCCCTCCGTCCCACTATTAGATGACCTAGTTGAAGTTTGCACAATTCTTAAGGCAATGAATGAAATGAGTGTTTTTAAGTATTTTTTACAACTATGCCCTTATGGATAATAATTTTTAAAATTTAGAAATCATTTATCTCTCAAACTATACCATAGATTTTCGTAAATTTTGTACCGTTGAAAATCATTTTAAAACACCTACGTAACGAATATAAACATGAATATCAAATTATACATATTTCTTATGATACCGATAATCAATCAAAAAGGTAGTTTTAGAGATATCCCCTTGATTAGTGAAATAGGTCAACTAATGATGGGACAAGATCTTAGATCAAGTAGGTCATCTAATGGTGAGACGGAGGGAGTATAATATAAGAATAAAACAAAATACATAATCAATAAATTTTAAATAAAAATATATGTAGAATAAACTCAAAAAAATTCATATATGATTAAATGACTTCTTTTTCACCCAAACCAAAATGCATCGCATCCTTAATTTTATGCAATGCTTGCACAATTTCTGGAATATTTTGCTCGTGTTGTATCAAGAATTTTTTTAAAGTGACCATCGCTTGAAAGGCATCTTGAGATGAAACATTTGTTACGACGCTACTATCGTCTGGTTCAGTATCATTCTCGTCATTCATTACTGACTCAATAATTTCTCCATCTGTTGGATATTCCATAACTGCATCATTATCCTTAGGATAGTTTAAAACATGTTCGACAACCATCAAATTTCTATAACGTAAATAAAAAATGACACCAGTTAATCCTTGGATATCTTCTTCTAATTGACCATTTTCTAGTTCTGGAACATCTATAACTTCAAACCAAATCTTACAATGACGGAAACAGTTTACAATTGTTTTTTCCCTCTAGCTACATTTGTATATCTTCTCATATACAATTTAACTTCTTAATTAAGAAAATATTGTCTTAATGAATAAATATTCATTTATCGATAAATAAATAACCCCGCTAAACGAATATTTTTTCTTGATCCCGAGGTTATTCATTTATCGAGGTTTGACTGTAAATAAGGGAAAAATATCGTTTGGTCTTTTTTTAGGTGGGCCCATGTCTATTTGGTCCTTTAGGAAAACGCCTTTCTCTTGTTTGGTCATAATTATTTAAAAATATTAAAGCGACAAAAGTACCCTTCCGCATTAATTTTTACTTATTTTCTTGTAGCAGTTCATTAGAAATGAAGTCCGTATAAAAACCTAAAAAAGCAGACTTCATTCAGAAATGAAGTCCATATAAAAACAAAAAAAAGCAGACTTCATTCAGGAAATGAAGTCCATATAAAAACCTAAAAAAACAGACTTCATTAGGAAATGAAGTCCATATAACAACCTAAAAAAGCGACTTCATTATTAATTGAAGTCCATATAAAAACCTAAAAACAAACACTTCATTCCAGAAATGAAGTCCATATAAAAACCTAAAAAAAACAGACTTCATGGTAATTTTGGTTATCACACCCATTTCACCAACGCTGTTCATTCATGAACAATTCAACGGTAGAGATGGTTGTAATTTCCAGGAACGTTTCAAATTGCCATTTGTGGCCGACTGTTATGAGCGTTTCTAGTGCTAGCATGCATATTGTGTGACTATCTGTTACTGCTACCAACTCGATTGCAGTAAATGTCCAATTCCAAGGGCATGCCATGTCATGATGAATAAACCCCACCAATTTTTTTTAACTTTGTGTCAGATAAAAAGGGTGCCCTTACTAATTTTATTTATTTTTTAATTGGGTTTTTGATTCTGCAAAATTTTCAACTTAAGACCCCACACATACTCCATTAATACACAAAACTTATAGTAGCCAATCTGATTCATTTCAAAAGAGTTTTGAATACCTCTTTGATCTTCTTCCAATATTGTTAACTCTGTCCATCTTCTGTCTAACCAAAAACCGAAAAAAAGAAGAAAGTATTTTGAAGCTTGTATGTATGATCAACAAATGAGTAGTTTTTAAAAAACATTGTGTTTTTTTCATCGAGTAAAATTAAAACATGGGTTCTTGTGCTTCAGTTATAAAACAGGAAGATTCGCTTTCTAAGAGTAATAGAATGTTCTTAGTTTCATCACCTGTAAAGCAGCTGCAGCAGAAACAAGTCACTCAACAAGTCAATGGTGGTGGTCTGGGTTCAAAGTATCCTTCAGCATCAACACCTCCTCCTTCGTATAAAACTCTAGGAGACTTTGGTACGATCAATATTCATTTACCTGTTGCTGCTCATTTATTCATCATTCGTGTCTGAATATATATATATTTTTTATTTTTTTTGAGAAGAGTTGATTTGATTAAATTAGGTAGTGTGGGTACCTCTTCTGATCGTCTATTTGTTTGATCTTGATTGGGTTTTAGATATGGTTCTTGTTGCTGTTTGAGTTTGTTCTAGTATCGGTGTTCTAAAGATTCCTGAGATTGTTGGTCAATAACTTGGTATAATCAGTAGATCCAGATTATGCTAGTTTTGGTTATATGTTTCACGCGGTTCACTGGATTGGTAGGGGAAACTGCAGTTGCTTTGGTGTCAGTATTAATCACTTAATTAGGAGAGCCCCAGATTGTTTTTGAGATTAATTAAGAATTTAACACTGTTGTTTGCTAATGCCTTCTGATCGACCTTGTTTAATTGGTTGGGGGAAGAGATATCGGCCCAAAACTTTTCTTTTTTAAATGAAAATGGAGATGGTCCACAGTTGTGTCCCAGTTCTTTAAACTACATTGTATCAACTTAGGTGGGGATGGGAGGCCATAATTGCAGGGTTTGGAAGGTGAAGGAATGTCAAGTGACAAGTGCATGACAATTGGAGATGAGTTTGGGTGTTGCAGTGGAAATTTTTTGGGAACCTTGTGGACATTCCAAATACTGGAGACAAATTCATGTGGTGCCAGCTATTGGAAGGTTTATTATATGCTGCTACTTGTAAGGTTTCTGTAGAATGTTTAGACCATTTAGAAGATCATATTCATGTGATTATTAACAAAACGTTATGGAGGTAGTTTTGTTCATTGATGACTTCGATTTTGTCATTTAGAATATGGCTTCTACAAAGGCGAAAGATAATATGACTCCCAATTGGTTATAGGAAAATGCTTCTTCATATTATTAGGATTTTTCACCATTTAAAGTTTAAACTATTTTCCCTTAGAATGGTTTATGAAGCTAACCTTGTTGTACATTGGTTATTCTTTCTTCCCCTGTGTATTCTGTGGTCCTATTTTGTACTTTGTTTGATTTTTGTTTTTGTGTCTTTGCAGGTAGTAAAGAAGAGACCTTCTTTGATTCTCAGGCTTGGTTAGATTCAGACTGTGATGACTTTTACAGTGTTAATGGAGGTAGGACCACCATAACTTAATAATGGTACTGAGTACGGAAGTGAATTTGTTCCTGCTTTGGTCAAGTATGTTTTCTAATTTATTTTCTTCTTTGCAGAATTTACTCCCTCGGCCTCTCGTGGAAGTTCTCGTGGTAGTACTCCTTTACACCTGACAAGCTTCATGGGAACACCTCAACGTGCTAAATCTCCTTTATCAGAGAAAGCATTCAACTCGATACCCGAAACACGCTCAACAGAGAAGAGAAAGAAACTTGCTGATCTCTTTCGAGATAGTTTCGATGCTGGCAAAGCCTCTGATGACCAAAATGCTTCAGGTAAGCCTCTGATAGCATTTGGTAAAGTAGAAATTGAGAAAACAAATAACCTTGATGACCCTCCCAAATCTATGAATGAAACCCCAGTTTTGTCAGAAACAAATTCGGTATCCAGTAGTGAGAAAAGTCCTGATAGAATTCCCAAACCTGAGAAAGAGAAGTTAACCAAAGCTGTTCGACGCTGCCTGCCCAAAATGATTCCAAGCTGTAGTTCGGCTGAGAGAAAGAAGAGGCATAGCATGAGTCCCGTCCGGAACGGCGGAGGAGCATATAACTCCACCATTGCTTGACTTCCTTTCCGTTCATAGTTGGAGGTACTACTATTTTCGTGTAAATGAAGAAAAACCAGTATGTTTAGTCTTGTAATTCACAATTCTCCGAGTTGTTCTACCTCTTGTACTTTTATACAGGCTTTATACAGGCGAGTATAAATATATAAACAAATGATTTTTATTAAGTTTTTCCAGTTCCATAGTAGGTTATAGTACTAGTCGGATATAACTTAGGAATTTTACTTTTATCTTTTGTATTGCAAATGTAGTTGCAATCTAACATGTATCAGTTGCTACAACATTTACCAGCATCATAGTTAAAATTGAGTCGCGATTCATGTTTATGGGGAAAAATAGACTGTTTATGCATAATTCACTATATGTTTGTGTGGATCAATTTTCTTAGAACGTTTCCCACCCCAGTAAGGTTTTGAGAGGGTGCAATTCTTGCTCACCTCCATGTAATCATGCAAAAAATGAAAAATGGTAACAGTTGAAGGTCCAAGCTGCTCTATCCAGATGGAGCTGATGACAAACCTTGTTTTGAAAATCCTCTGATTCGTGGATTTAGGGAGCTTGGTTAGTCTTATGGGACTGGCGGCATCCCTGTATTCAGTATCCCCACAATTCTCTCAAAAAGAAGGGTAATCTGTTAAGAACAATCACAAGCACCAGAATCCACACTAGCCATGATGAGCAAGTCTGGTTGGACCCTATCAATCAGTAGAGTTTGTAATGCGGCTATTGTGGATTCTGGTGGTATCTTTTGGTTGTTCTTAACAAATTACCTTTCTTTTTGAGAGAAATGAGGAAATGTAATGTGTTGCAGCCAAGTGCTGAGTTGCAAGCTTGCAGTTGGGAGCTAAAATAATTGAATATGGGTCCCAAAATTGGTCTCGAAGAAAGAAATAAATAACGAAAAGAATTCTCCCTGTCTAGCTGTGTAACTGCAATCGGTTCAGCTAATCTAGTAGAAGAAAAAACTGAAACTTTGGTAAGTAGAATACAAAATTCTCTATCAATAAAAAAAGAAAAAGAAAAGGGCAAAGTTCTATTTGTTAACATGGTGATGGTAAGCAGTGTTGCAACAAGTGCTTTCCGTGGGCAAGCTGATAACATTAACGGTTGCAGTTTCGAGTTCAAATCCTGCTTGCATTAAGATAAGAGTAGAATGTTGCAGATGAATAGCAAATTAAGCTCCGTACCAGTACTGCTCGCTCATTGCGATGGTCGATATTTTGCATGGAGGTATATATTTTGACCTTTTTGACTCGCTCACCGGGAGAGCTGTAAATTTTCTGTCTCTGCTGTTAGTGGTGGTACTACTGAACCTTGCTTGCACATGTAACTGAATATTAAGCCGCACGATAAATAAGGATGACGATGATAAGAAAGACAACAGTAAGCGGGACCCACGACAACCTCAGTCTCAACGTGAAAAGTCCATCTGTTTCAACTTTCCGTATTGTTGTACACATTCTTTCATTCCCTATCTCATCATCTCCAGTAGAGTGAGTTTTCTATAAAACAGGGAAAGTTCTGATCATTACTGCAACTCTCTCACTTACAGATTTCTTCTATTTTCAAGTACATAGACTGACCAGCAACTAGAGAGACTCTTGAGAGAATAATATGGCTTTCATGTTTGTTCAGGATCACAATAATTCTCTGGTAAGATGGATTATGGTCAGTGTTGTTGGCTTTTTATTGATGGTTCTCCATCTACCTCTTGGAGCTCATGGTTCTAGCCGCAGTACTAGTACCAGGAGTGTCCTTGCTCATCAACCTCAGGTTGCCATAGTTCCACCAGAGCAAGTTGGTTTATGTGCATCTTCAGTTGCCATACACGGCTATAACTGCCAGGAATTTGAGGTAAGCCATTGTAGTCGAGCCACAAGTGAAATGCATAACTTATCTTACTGTATAATACATGTAAATGATCACGAACTACTAATTAACGTTCTTGTGATTATTTTTAACCGTGCTACATGTTATTTTCCTTTTTTGTTGTTGTTTGGTGTTATTAAGGTAAAAACAGAAGATGGGTATGTTTTAAGCATGCAAAGAATTCCAGAAGGCCGTGTGGGAGGACGCGGAGGGAGAAATAAGCAACCTGTCTTGCTACAACATGGTGTCCTTGTTGTACGCATTTCTATCCTTAAGCATCCGTTTCTTTAATTAATTATATTGTAATTGGTATTGGTAGAATTGGTGCATCGTGGGTTCGTTAATTAAGAGACTATAAGGATGTGTCTCACCGTTTCATAAAACCCAAGTCTTTTTAGGATTACAAGGATCCTGCATTATACTAAGTGTTATTGGTCGTTTTGTCTTGCAGTGCTTTTCTCTAATTGTATCTGTTATAGATGATACTAATGTTTTCTCCAACGAAGACCCCAAGTCCCAGATACTAAAACACAGGCCAGTCTGTGGCTGTATCATATGTTTCGACCAAAACTACGACCATGAGACCATCACCCTGAAAAACATGCATAAATTAGGCGCTTGGTAGTTGAGATCTAGGGACCAAGCAGGCAAAATATTTACTGACTTTCTTTCTTTCCTCGTCTTATGATACTGCATTGTCTATGGATGTTGATGCAGGATGGAATGACATGGATATTGAATTCACCTGAAGAGTCACTTGCTTTTATCTTGGCTGATAATGGGTTTGATGTTTGGATTGCTAATACCAGAGGAACTAGATTCAGCCGAGGTCATGCCACACTTGATTCTGCCTTATCGGTATGTACTAATCATTCTTTATTTGGCACGGGGTATCCAATGAACATGTCATGTATATGACATACTGAATTTGACTAACTACAGCCTTACTGGAACTGGTCATGGGATGAGCTAGTATCGTATGATCTACCAGCTGCCTTCGACTTTGTTTTCCGTCAAACTGGACAAAACATTAACTATGTCGGCCATTCCATGGTAACTAAACATTCATACTACAACATGCATCGGGTTTCTCTGAAAATTTGTCTACTGAAATGAGTAATATAATATTACAGGGAACATTGGTCGCATTGGCTTCATTTTCACAAGAAGGGGGTAAGTTAGTTAGCAAGTTGAAATCAGCTGCGTTGCTGAGCCCTGTTGCTTATTTGAGTCATATGACCACTTCCATAGGCGTCCTTGCTGCCAAAGCTTTCGTTGGAGAGGTGTGAACGCCCCTAAAAGTCCAATGAATATATCCTTAAAAATAAATTGAATACTTATGTGTGTGACTAATCATTTTAAGTTGCCTTCTTATAGTTAACTACATGGTTTGGTATGGCGGAATTCAATCCAAAAGGGTAAAACTCTCTCTCAACGTCTCTTCTCTTCCCTTCAAATTCTAGATTACGTAACTAAATTGTCAATCAAACAGGGAGGCAGTAGGAAGTTTCCTCAAGTCGCTATGTTCGAGTCCAGGCATCGACTGCTACGACTTACTGACGTCATTTACTGGTATCTGTATTAAGCATCCTTTTCCTAATGTGAAATCCCCATATCTTCAAATATCTAATCCTATTTAAAAGTGTGCTAATTTTTACTGATATTATAATCCCCATCCAGGTAAAAACTGCTGCCTCAACGCCTCCACGGTCGAACTGTTCTTAAAGAACGAACCTCAGTCAACCGCAACTAGAAACATGGTCCATTTATCTCAGAGTACGTTTGTCGCAAGAACAATCATCTATCTGTTTTCTAGCAAGTAATCTCAAGATTAATTTTGAAATTCTTACTGTTGCAGCGGTTAGAGACGGAGTCCTGTCGAAATTCGACTTTGGGAACATTAACTTAAACATGCAGCACTATGGACAAGCAAAACCTCCAGTGTACAACCTAAGTAATGTACCAAGCAACCTTCCACTGTTCATAAGCTATGGAGGTCAAGACGCCCTCTCTGACGTTAAAGATGTTGAAATCTTACTAGACAGTCTTAAGTATCACGACGGTGACAAACTCACGGTTCAGTTTGTAAAAGATTTTGCACACGCTGATTTTGTCATGGGAGTTTCTGCCAAAGAAATCGTCTATGATGCTCTTGTAGCTTTCTTCAAACGTCAATTATGAAGGAGTCATCAATAATGTATTCCAATTCAAGGAAACGGTGTTATGTACTACTAGACATTAATTCACAATAATAATAATAATAATAAAGATACTACACAAGTTTTACTTTAATCGATTTTTCCTTCGGGTTCTTTGGTTTGAAGCAACCAAAAAGAAGTTCATAATTGCCATAATAGACACGACAACCTCAGCTTATGCCAATATGGCAGATATTTACATGTACAGTAGTATGCAATAATCATGACAACTTGGTTTCGAAGCAAAGTTGATAACAACCAATTCCTTTTGACGACATGGGAAAGTAATACTAAATAAGCTTCTAGACAGAACCATGTTTTCGCATTTTAAAGCAATCTTATCTTTGCTCTCTATATATAGAGAAGAACAGAAATAGCAGAAAGAAGAAAAGCAGAGAGTAAAAATGAATGGTGTATACAAAGTATGTTTAGTAATGGTGCTCTATGCATTAACTTTAGGCCCCGCTGGAACTCTTGCAGCAAAACATGTCGTAACCTGGGATTTATCATCTGACATGAATTCTTGGGCAAAGGGAAACACATTTAAAGTTGGAGACCAACTTGGTAAGTTTCATACAGAGTTCAATTCTATTTACTCGTTTAGCAAAGGAAACTGATTGACTTCTTCTTGTACATTTGTTTTTTGTGTAGTTTTCAAGTATTCATCAGGCTTGCATAGTGTTGTGGAGTTATCGAGCGAAAAAGAGTACAAGAATTGTGATATTGGTAACGCATTGGATTCCAAGAGCAGCGGTAGCGATGAATTCAAGTTAACAAAAGCTGGTACTAGATATTTCGCTTGTGGGACAATGGGTCACTGTGATCAAGGGATGAAAGTACAAATTAAGACCGTCGCAGGAACTGATTCTTCTTCTTCTTCATCCGATGATGATCAGGACTCGTCTTCATCTACACCATCATCAACTTCATCTCCGTCATCCACGACTTCCACAACTTCAGCTGCTGGTGTTCAATCTGTCGCATATCTTCTTCTGATTTTCGCATTAGTCAGTACCATGAGTTTGTTTTATGTGGTCTGAGGAAGTATAAATTGAAGACACACTTTCTGTTGTGTTCAGTCTGGGTATTATATGAGTGTTTTGAGTTTAATCATTATTTGTAGTTAAAAGATGTTATCTTATTTTATTTTTATTTTTTTGTTATTGTTGTTAATAAGACTAGTATCTAACCCGTGCTACGCACCGGGGCCGGTGGGATCGACTAACGTAGCGTGGCGGGGCTTCGCCCCGCACCCGTGGACAAATACATTAATTTTTTTATTTTTTATTTTTGAATAATTTTTGATTAGTTTTATTTTTAAAGGGATAGCACACTTTGATGCCTTTTAGGTGTCTTATTAGTTTAAATTTGATATTAGAAATTCATGTTAATTGGTTTTATGGGAAGGTATTAGAATAATTAAGAAGAAGTTGACTTCATATTTAAATTAAAGTTTGTATGTCTATGTTTATTAGCAATTAAATATAGTTATACATTTATTTATTTACATTGAGATTTAAGAAGTCGATCAATGCATCTAGTTTAGGATAGGGGTTAGTTTTTATGTTAGTATGAATAGGGCTTTCTAGGATGTTGCTTATAGTTAAGCTGGTGCTCTGATTCAGCAACTATATTATTTCATTTTGATACACTGATGTTTATGTTTCATGATTTTAATCACAATATTTTGCTTTTGAGATGAATTGGTCTATTTATGGCTGAGAAAGTTCAATTTTCAGATTTGATATCCACCAGAAGAGATCAACAACCTAAAAAAATTAAGAACACGTTGCGTTTTCACTGATTGTGTTGGGAAACGTTAAAAATTAAGAAATCTATCCCAGTCGTTCAAAAAAGTTGATAAGTAGTCAATCACGGGTTGACCCGTGCTACCCACCAGGACGGATGGGATCAACTAATTTAGCATGGCGGGGCTTCGCCTTGCACTCCTGGTAAAATGCATTAGATTTTTTTGGAACGGCCTTTGATTAGTTTGATTTTCTAAAGGAATAGGGAATTCTGATACCCTTTAGGTATCTAATGATTTGATGATTTAAATTTGGTATTATAAATATAAATTAATGTATAGTAAATTTTATTGGAAGATATTAAAATAACTAAAAAGAAGTTGAATCCATAAATTCAAGATTTAAAATAATTAAATTATATATGCCTATAATTATTTGCAATTGAATATAATTACATGTTTTTTTTCCAACCTTATTTTATTAACAAATTTTCATATCCACCGAATTTATCTGTAAATTTTTTGGAAGATATATATATATATCACATGCAAATTTGTGAAATGCAATTTTCAAAATAAAATCAAAAGAATCGTGAAATGCAAAAAGTGTGCATGCAATGTTATTGCAGAGATAACTTTATTTATGTTGAGATTTAGAAGTCGATCAATGTAAGAGTATTATGTTGAATCCAGTTTTGCGTAGCACCTTGTCAACATTACATGTTTGTTGGTGGTGTTTGAACTACTGCGTAGTTCCATGATACAACTTAATATGCTTTAACCGAAATTGGCATTGGTCCCCAAGAAAGAACACGTTGGTAGCACTCTTAATTATGATTCGCATCCATTTAGCTTAATATTGGCACTTTTGGTTTTTGGTTTTTAAAATCTTAAACAATATATTGTCGGAGAATAATAATATATTATCTCAAAAAGAGGTGTGTGTAAAAATAAATACTCATGCTATTTATAATCTCTATTACTAAGTAAACACTTCGATGCCCTCTTCATTTATCTCGACCAACAGTGGCCTGTCAGGATCCCTCTCCATAATCTCGTTCATTTCATCATTATGTTCATTCAGTTCTATCAACGTTAGCACATCATCGTTGTTTTCTATGATGTCATTTTTTTACCAGGTCTTTCTTAGAAGGTGTCTGGAGTTGTTTTTAGTCAGGAATGTACCTATCCATTCATTTTGTTTGATAGATATGCTTTCTCCAGAGCATTATCATAATGAAATATGCCATGTGATTTTCGAGTGAGATATACGAAGTTTCTTTCTTCAACTATGAATCTATAGACCATTTATTTACCTATTACAGTTAGTAAAATAGGAACGTTTGATATCCTTTAATAATGAAACTATATGCTACATGCATAGTTTGAAAAACACATAGCAAAAGTAAGATTGAAATTTTAAGTTATCTTATAAAGAATTTTGTGCTAAAAATGCTTAAACCACAATTGAATATCAATTCTAGATATGTTTTTTTTCCTACACCTTTGGTAATGGAAACTCAAAGCATCAACCAATTTTTTGTATATTGCTACAGCCAAAATTTTGATGGAATTGTATCGAAGCTTGAAAAGATTTGAAACGTCGTTGGTTGATCAAACTGAATATGTGAGTACTGAAGTCCTACCTTGTAGTTACAGGGTTACTATTCTGTTTCAGGTTTCCCATTATAGTTATGTACGAAAGTATAACCATATTTGAAAAATATTTAACATAATGTTGATTTTGTACTCTTGCTTGAGATAATTTTTGAATTGTTTTAAATATTTTGCTTTCTCGGTATTAGATTCTGTCATTTTCTTGTAAACCATCTTTTTGCTTGTTCTAGACTATCATTCCGCCTATTCCAACTCTCATAGTTGTTTATCAAAAAATAAATAATTTCATAGTTGATAAAGATTAGAATTTGTTTTCAAATAACAAATATTTTCACCAAAATTGTTCATCTTTTTATGGTTGTAAAGACTACACCCATGATTTTATGTTAACTGTATAGCTCTTGCGCATAATTATTTAAGGTACTCAATTCTTATCTATGATAGAATTAGCCCTTGCATCCGGTTTGCACCCTCAAGTTACCCTCTTTAGTTTGAACACTCAAGTTCTTATCGCAACTCGCAAGATCGACGATACTGAGTGAAAAACCTTTTTTTCCCTAGAACGAAAATTATTAAACTCTTGTAATTGAGTCTTTTTTTTATGTACAGAAAAAGTCCTTGCAAATAAGGTGGGCTATTACTGCCTTTCTAATTACCATTTTTCTTACTCATTCACAGAAATTTTAAGTTGATCGGTTCGGCAGAGCTCCAGTCTTCGAATGACATTAGTGACTTTATCATTCTATAGTAGGTTAAGTAGTTAACATAAAAATTAAAAATAAACGTGTTCCATTAGATAAATCCAACTAATACATTAGTGACTTTATCATTCTATTTATGGAAGAAAAAAAAAAGCAAAATGCATTTCAGAACAGTGACTGATTACAAATATAGAATTTGATCATTTTCACTCTGAATTAATCCAATTGGGTACATAAAAGGTGTATAAGATTTGAAGCATTGACAATGATACATCATTTAGTGACGAAATTAATCAAATGGTCATGTGAATCCGAATGAGAAAATAACTCGTCTTGCTCTACCATATCCATAGATGAGTCTCCTAGTAAACCTCAAACCAAGCAGTATTTTCAATATTTTTTAATAGAGTCATGTATACTTAGTACTCCCTCTGTTTCAAAAAGATTGTCCTCTATTTTCCTTTTTTATTTCCTATTTACAATACTCCTAACAATTTTAGGAAGTTTTTAACACTTTGATTTTTATTAAAATAAAAATAAAATAGTTAGATAATTAAGGGTACTCAAGTGAAACACTATGGTCCCCTTAATATTTTGACAAAGTCAAAGCGGATTTGTCTTTTTTGAAACGAAGGGAATATTTACTTACACCTCCAAATTATCTCAAAATGTAAATGCACATAAATTCATACCACTGGTAACATTAATTTTCATAATATGACATAATCTCCAAGTTCAGATTGCACCTTCACCGTATTGTCTGACATTGCATAGACCACCAATAACAAATGCTTAAGGTGGTACCATGTCCCTAAAAAACGGAACTACCCGTAATGCCGATGATTGAAATGCAAGGGCAATTGAAGGATGGGAAATGGATAATGTACAATGTGTTGTTGACTTTACCTAGCAAGTAATAATGCTGGTCCAACTTTACCTAAACAATAATTAAGCATTATGATGGTAATACTCAATTCTTATATCTGTCATAATTAGCTATTGCAGCCATTCCACACCCTCAAATTACCATGACAAATAAATAACAATTTGTAGAAAATGAGGGTATAGAAAAATCAACCAAGAAAATAGTAAATTAATCAAATCACTAATAACAACTGAATCAAATTCCTATGTGTGTTACCTGGATAGTTCCCAAAAACATACTACATAAATCCAACAAAAAAGAAACACCTAGAGCACCAAATAATCCAAATACGTTCCTAAACTTCAAATAAAATAAAGAATCTTTGTTTCTACTTAGATGTGGTTATGATATTTATCCTAGCTTCATTTTGTGGGGGTGTGCATGGAGCCACATGTTCAAGTTCTCTAGCAGTATCTCTCCTCCCTCCCTTGTCTGGATAAGTCTAGGACTCCAGTTCATCAGAAGCTTTCCTGTGGACCCTTCCTTCAACACTTTGAAATATTCTGACTGGTTTGTTATACTCACACAAATACTCTCACAGCTTTACCCTGCAGAACGGATCATGTGCACCAATGAACCTTTTCGCAGAGTTCTTCGTATTCGACGTGTTCTTCGGTTAGCATTTTCCCAGCATTATGCGCTATGACAGAGTATGTTATATTCTCTGACCCGTAGATTCCTACAAAAAAGATCAGTAAAATTAACCATCACTACATAGGTATATGTTATTTTTTCCATACCACGGCACACCTCTTAGGTACTCAATACCAAACTTGCTGCAAGAGTCATGTACATAATCTACCCACTTTTTTATACCCGCTTATAGCAAGTTTTGCAAGCCATGTAGTACAATTTTTACCATCTTCCAATCCAACAATGGTAGCCTCATAGAAGCACATCTTATCCTAGTTAGATTTCTAAACGATATTACCAATTGGAAATACCTCTACCATAACTAAAACTTCAGTTAACCACATTTCCATCAAATCAAAGTAGACCTAAGCACAATAAACATTGAAATCTATTAATATGATAAGAGGAAGTTGCAAACATAAAATATAGTCCATGAACAGGTCTAATCCCTATAAAATATAGTGATTTTCATCTCTATCAAATCTCCGTAGCTTCGCCTTTCTGCAGGAAACAAATAAGAATATAATATAATGAACCACATAAGATCTCAATAGTTCAGAACAATATTTGTAACCTGTAACTAACTGGATAATAATAATGGATAATAAATAATAAATAAACGTACACTAATCAAGCATTTATATGCGTTTTTCCAATAATCTTGATCTTAATTACCTTTTTATACATGATACTTATGTGCCTTATAGCTTGCACTTGAGTTCCCTGAGCATCGTATCTAAATTTAGATGCTATACTATTTTAATCAGCAATTGGCAGAAATTCATAAAAAGGAACCAACTGCTCACCTCCTGATGAATAAGAGGTAACTCAAGACCTATACTTAAGCCGTTTTTTTTTTTTGCTTCCAAAACTCCACATCCTTGGAACCGATGCTTTCAAACTTTTTGAGTCGCATGCTATGGTGAAAGACCACCGAATGGTGTAATTACAATTTCTGGAGGTGTTCTTTTCAGATTAGTAAAGGGCAACGTAAAGAGAATATGCAGAATTTATTCCTTTTGTTAACTTTAACCCGTGTAAGGAGAATTTTAAATATGAACATTAAATTATAAGCTAATTCAATTTATTCCTTTTGTTATCTCCTGTAACGGAAATTAATTAGATCTTGCTTTTATTGTACTCCCTCCATTCCTTTTTAATAGGATGGTTTTGTTTTTAGAGAAAATTAAGGAAGTTAGGAGAACTAATCATTGAAAGTGGTCCTCATGACACTTGTCAATAAAATAAGTGAAGTGAAATGGTCCCCACGACACTTGTCAGCAAAAGAACACATGACACTTGTCATCAAAAGAAGTTAAGAGAAAATTGGTCCCAGAAAACTAAAGTAACATTTGACTTTCCCAATTAGGAAACCAGCCTATTTTTTTGAAACATCTATTAATAGAAACCATCCTATTAAAAAGGAACGGAGGGAGCATGTTTTATTCAATTCAAAACTGACAGCGAATCACAAAAAAAAAACCATTGGTAATACATTGATAACTTGGTCAGGCTTACATTAAAATGCCAGGTAACTTTATCGATAGATGAAGCTCAAGACGTCATACTTTCCCACTCCTTTTATTCTCAAACTTCCAGACCTTCAACACCAAGACCTTGACAACCTTCTGAGCTGCATTGCTCGGAGTAAGATTGGCGAATGGTGTACACCATGCTTACGGATGTCTTAACCACTGGTCGTTAATAAAGGACCAACCAAACGATCAAACATTTAAAAAAAGAATTCATAAATATGCACACACCCCTACAAAAAGAATTCCAAACATTTAAAAATTAAACACAACTGCAACTTCATCAACAACCTAAACATAGACGTTAATATGTATACACAAACACAGTTCCAACAAAACATTCGTTTACTTATAGCTTGTTTGTAATAAAAAGAAAAGTGTTGATAAAAAAAAATACGTAATCCATAAACATCACAAAGCTGAAACCAAAACCCAACAACCAAAGATGAAAATAAATAATATATATATATATATATATATGTTCACGATCAAATTTATGGCGTAAGTACAATAGATTAGTTGTATGTTCAGCAAATGCACGGGCTAGGTTCTTGAATTTGTGAATTACTCACGTCCTCTAGTTCACAGCAGTTGCTATGTTCCAAATTTCCAATAAGAAATTTATCATCCGTCCAGGCTTCTATGAACTTACTCAGGAATCACTCAAAGAAGAAAAGCGCATGCATTTGCGTACAATTTTTTTTTTACATTATGTTGAAGGGATGAAAGAACTTCATACTATATGAAATTAATCTCAAGCTTCAGTTTAAAGAGATTGTCTAATTTTTATACTTCAGTCCTACACTATATCTCCCTTAAAGCATAGCATGGACAACTTAGCCTATATAAAGAGCGGTCTGGATGCATTCTGGAGAAAGCTAAATCTATGGTTGTGGTTGTTTACATCATTATTGTATCATTAATTTCTTAGAATAAATACTTAATTAATCTCTTATCATAAATGTCTTATAATTATCTTAATAAATATACTTCATTAAATAAATAATAAATTTGTTAATTAAGAAACATAATAACTTTTAAAATTCTTTTTATCCAATTCCTTTTTTCTAAATATATTTTTATTAAATAAATAATAATTATATTAATAATTATATCAATAGAAATTAGGGATAACCAGGGTGGTGTTTGAGAGTGGTGATGCATGGAGCTGGTGACGATAGTGATGGTGGTGGAAAAGGTAGTGGTAATGAGTCGTTACGGGTCGGTGGTGCGGGGTTCGGTGCCGTAGTGAAAAAATGTTTATTGTATGTCGTTGGAACAAAAATAACATTATTACGGAAGTTGTGGTTGATTTTTTCAGTAGGTCTCACTTCACTACATGCTTCACTCGGTGGTTTCTTCGAGACATATAATTCGGTCAACCTACGTGAGAAACATAATAATTAAAAAATATGAAAAACAATTATCAGGTTATATAAAGCCAACAAAAAAAAAAAAGGTTAAAATTGACATAATCTTTCTAACTTATTATGGACAATTGTCATTTTTATTCTTGCAATAGATACATCTAAGGTTGTAAGTGTTTCTCATAACTAATGATTAAAAATTTATCTAACGTCTAAAATTTATTTAACAGATTACTAATTTTTCATTTATCTTGCATAACAACCATTATATTAATTTTCCATGGTAGACGTTGCATCAAAAACGATAATAACTAAATTATTCTATTAACAAATATTTTTATTAAATAATGATATTAAATATAATTCGATTAACTAATGTCTAAATTGGCCAACATTTATTAAGTGGATCACAATGGTGTAAAGGAAAAAACGTTGTCGTGTGGTTGGAAATGGTGATGGAAGCTATTTCAATAACAACAAAAATGGTGGATGGTGTTTTTGTAGTCGTAAGTATTGGTGACCAAATTGCACCAGTGAGTAATTTCGCATCGTCTCACATATTTCTTATTAAATGGTAGAATGTTATTTTTGTTCAATAATGATGGATAACATAGTCTATTGGCATTAGGTCAAGTGGTTAACCATTTGACTACTAGCTATATTTTTAAGCAGCGAATAACCTCACATTTAGAAGATCAATGTCGTAGATTGTGTGACGATTTTGAAGAATTGGAGATATATATTTTCTGAGTCGAATGGGTTGACATTTGAAATGGCTTAACGTTTTATAATACAATGACTGGGATAAATGAATTAGTATTTATTTATGTTATTCGGATTATAAAAACATACAATGTAATGTATTGTAGAGTCCATTCTGAGTTTTAATCTTTTTGGACCATTTTTAAAGGGGACAAAATCAACAAGAATCTTGACATTGTTAATACGTACACAATTATTTACGGGACGAATGAGTTCGAGTGTTTTAAAAAAAAAATTAACCTACATAGTTCGATATTTTGGTTTTACCTGGTCACTAAAATAAGGGAGATGCACAAGGGAAATCGTTTCAAATGATTGATAATATTTTTTTGTCTTTGCAAACTATAAAACATATCAAATATCGTTGGTTTTTGTGGAAGAATATGTGAAAAATAATTTCGATTGGGTACGACTCGGGAAGATACATTATTTGGGAGAATGTCAAACTATCAAACATCTTTGGAAGGAATCATATATGAATACATGATAAAAGATTAGTGGACTGAAGAATAAAAATATCTATTGATTTTACATTCACTTTATAATGACAAGTAAACTCCATAATTAATAAAAATACTAAATTTAATATCCAGATGAAA
The DNA here is from genome assembly GCA_023531295.1 of Papaver armeniacum. Classification (NCBI taxonomy): domain Eukaryota; kingdom Viridiplantae; phylum Streptophyta; class Magnoliopsida; order Ranunculales; family Papaveraceae; genus Papaver; species Papaver armeniacum. The sequence continues at coordinate 249,725 of JAJJWW010004573.1, forward strand.
ATTATGTCCGTGCCGTTTCGGCACGGGTTAAGAGCTAGTACATACATAAAGGATGCATGGGATATTTTTATATTCACACGTAACATACACCTAAAAACACAAAACGTACATTCAAGTCAAATTCATTAACATGATAGCAGTACCTCGTTAGGAAACTTTTTCACAATTTGTGACTGGCTTCCAGGACATGTATTTCTAATTTTGTGTCTATCTGCCACTATCACTTTACAATGGTTGTTGCCCTGATCTAGTATACTTGCTGTGAATAGTTTGAGCAAGTATTCTCTTTACCTCATTGGAAGTGTCTTCGACAACTTCTACTACATTGACCAAGCAATGGGTTTCATCCAGATTTCTCAATCTCAAAAGTCTCTTTCCATATTCTTATTCTACTCGGAGAATGATCGGTTGTCACCGGTCAAAAATAATTTCACTTTCTTACTTCCTAAAATAAAAATAGTATGCAATAAGAAAGAGTTCGTATCCACAGAGAGGCTTATGTTGTTATGCAAATTTTCAGTTTCTTAGTAACCAAAGGGGGGATGTTTTGATTTTTAAAGCAATAAAAATAAATTGAAAGCAAAGTAATAATAAAATTAATCAATAAGGAAAAGATATTGGTCACGGGATAGTTTCATTCACAAACTCGAATTATCAACAATGACTAGAATTGAAATTTTAATCTCTCATTTACTAAAAGTCCTAGGATACCTTGATCGCAAGAGTATCCCGCTAATTCCTAATTTCATCACAACCACATTAAAAGATGCATATGTGAATTGTTCCTAGAAAGCAACCTAAAGTGTAAAAGCACAATTAGATTTAACTCCTAAAAGCAATAAGTTTTCCGGAAAAAAAGACTAATCAAGGCAACCAAAATGTGTAAAAGCACTAATTCGATTTAACCCAAGTTATGATTCATATGTGACTAGTAGGATATATCACTACAAGCACTACCCACATTTATGCTACTCAAAATCGAGGATAGACAACGTTTAAAGTATTGAAAACCCTAATATAGCTCTAGATACGAAAGTAGATCGGATTGATTAGGACTCAACCAAACAAACTATCAAATCATATAACAATATTAACAATGAATCATAAACAATAAACTACTGAGACAAAACTAATGCATTGAATCAAATCTTATTTGTGAAATCCACTTATTATCCCATAACCAATAATAGGTATTTAGTTACTCATAGTATTTTTATTCAACATAATTATTATCAAAAATAAGATGAAGAACATGTAAAATAAAATGGAAGCAAACCCTAGTAGAATCGCTCTCCTCCAAAACTCCAGTAGAAAAAATACGTTATATCCTGCCAAAAGAATAGAAACTCCTTCTTCTTATAGCCTTCACACTTTCCAAAATTAGGTCTTCAAAGCCCATGGTCCAATAAGTAGAAGTCCACTAAAACTCATGTGTGTGAAAAACCCATGTGAAAATATGACCCAAAAATTGTCGCCGGAAGTCTGGGATTGTGGCCGGAAATCGGCTCCGGTGACCGGCAAAATCCGCCCGGTCACCGGGTCAACGAGTCGGATCGGTCGGGTCAAGACTCAGCTGAGTCAGAACGAATCAGAACATTGAGTCAGGGCAGAATCAGCTGGATGAGCTAATCTGGTTATAGCCAAGGCCATTGCACTGGCCTAAGCTGTTGTGCAACACCATCTCAGTCACAGCCATGATGGCTATGCATCATCTCATGGCCAACACATGATTGCACTATCCTGTAATTACTTCAGTTAATGCCCAGTTTCTCTTGCCTTTCTTCATTGTAATAGCAAAGATAATAAACAAAGACGGCACCGGCTCTTTCCATTGGCCACCATTCTCAACCATTCTTCCAACCTTACCGGCCCCTGTTCTCTAAACACCCGCCGCATCACAATACCCAATAGCTCACTACCAACTCAAGCCTGCCATCTCCCGCCCGATCATCGACTTGCCATCACTTCACCAAATCCAGATGCTACCTGCGCTAACCACTACCGGTCTCAACTCAAGTTCATGCCCCGTACCTAGCCTTGCTACTCCACATTCCGTCGCCCAACAACTTGTATCCACCGCCCGCAAAGCGACTCAAATATCACCACGACACCTTGCCTTGTCACAATTGCCACCATGAGCATCTGTAACTCAGTTGCAAACACCCAGCCAAAATTTAGTGCACTAATCCTATTACTTCACTGAGACAACAAAACAGACCAAACTCCCTGTTAACCAGCCTTTCACTGCAAAACAACAGAATTGCAGCTGCAACTCCATCACAAATACCATCAGCTCTCAAACTCTGTAGCTCAGCCATTATGGCCCTGCCTGCACCTATAGCTTCATATTCTTCCCCGAGCCACCAAACCAAACTCCAAGTGCAGAGCCATCAAAACCTTCCATTTCGGTTCCATTCCTTGCCCCGAATCCATTGAACCAACTCACATTCATATTGCAATTCTTAATTGCATCACTTCATCCTTTGCTCTGCCCGGTGAAAGCAAGTTGCATCTTTACTGAGCCTGCAATCCCCACGGGATTCCTAGTATGCCCTTGCTCGAAACAGCACACACATACACATCAAGACCTGCAACCAGCTCCAATTTGAGGTCAAAACCACCACGAGCCGCCACAATCAAATCTTCTCAAAGACAAACACCGAGCAACTACCACTCCCGGTGACCCGGACTTAGCTTGAACTAGTCGCAATCTCACCAATTACGAGACCCGCACTAGCATCTTTGCAATTACATTAGCAGCAAAAGCTCCATCCATTGCCTATCCAGCCACATAGTAGCTCCACCTGCAATCACAGTTCACCTCCTTATACCAGCACCAAGACAGCAACACTAGCTGCTTTTCCTTGCCAGACCAGTTCCACCAGAGTCTTTGCCTTGCAACATAATCCCCTGCAATCTCCAGGCCTAGCCTCAGTCCATTGCAGCACATCTTACAGCCATTGCCAGAGCTCTTGTCACATTCACAGCTTAATCCCAAGCCAAATTCCACAATACAAATCACCACTGACCCAAAATTCCATCATTCAGGACAACCGACAAATTTAACTCAAAATACACAAGTAACCCTTTCTCCTTCAGCGACCATGAGAATGAACCCTAAATCAAACAACCACGAACCCATCTTAAAATGAATCCATTTCTTCCTTTGTGCTCAATTAATCGGGTGATACATCAACAACTTCACTGACTTTCCCCAACGCCTTTAACACCACCTCAATCACTTTGGAATCTCAACCCCAAAACCATCATCGATTCCTCACGGTTTAGCGAGACATGGCTGCTTTTCTATTCTCACGGATCGAAAACAGATCCTCTTCAACTGATTTCCCCCATCGATCTCCTCCTCTCAGGTGCCGCCTCCTCTCATCTTTAATTCAGGTGAAAAATAAAATCGAGAGAGAAAACTCTCTTCTCTGATTTCTAGATCGTGTAAGAATTGAAGTGGATATAGCCACCCGTGCAACGTGGATAAGGGTTATCCATGATGATTTAAGGCACTCCAAGAAGCGATACGGGCCACCAGAAAATGACAACCCCTCATCCTCTATTGTGCTCTCGATAGCACATGCATATGAAATGACGCTTAGCCCTTCTTGCTCAATTTGAATAAGTTCTTCTTCTTTTCCTCCGTGCGACTCCATTGCACCCGATAACTCAAAAGCAAACATAAGATACATAATTCACACGAAAAATAGCAAAGAAAGCATAAACTCTATATAGAAAATACGGTGTATTCTACACCTATCGATTCCCCCACACTTAGACTTTGCTTGTCCTCGAGCAAATCAAACAAAACAATAAAATACAACAACTCCGTGTCGTCGAGGCTACGGTCACTTTTAGCATAAATAACAAGCCTTTAAACCCCTTGTTTATGGTGGATTTTCGTTCAAGGTTGAGTTTGTAAAAAACCAGAAAAATCATGCGCTGACATCTTGTAAAAGATAAAGCCATTTATAAGTGTTGGATACTCCCTCACTTAATTCAGCCTTGTATTCCTGTACTCATTATCAGTGTGGCATGATGACTGAGTGTTACTCTTATAGAGTAACACGAACCTCCAAGCACTATAATGAATCATTATCAGTGTGGCATGAGACTGAGTGTTACTCATACTCAGAGTAACACGAACCTCCAAGCACTATAATGAAACCATGTACGAAATACCCGTACAGGCTGATTCTCGGTGTGTTATACTAGCCCGAGCCCTCTCGGTGTGTTATACTAGCCCGATTGAGCCCCTCTCGGTGTGTTATACTAGCCCGATTGAGCCCCTCTCGGTTTGTTATACTAGCCCGATTGAGCATCCGGACTTGATCAGTATCGGTCTCGGATATGATTCGATCGCAGTCATCCAACTCCACAAGCATGATTGGATGACCACGGATCAATTCCATCACCCTAAGCATGGTATGGAATACCCACGGCCTTAGCTTGCCGGATATGATCTCGATCGCAGTCATCCAACTCCACAAGCATGATTGGATGACCACGGATCAATTCCATAACCCCAAGCGGTATGGAATACACACGGCCGACCCCCGCATGGTCGACCATTGGCCTTTGCTTGCCAAGAAACCGTCCATACCAAGCATTATGGGCGGAAAACCTAAATTAGGGTTTGCGGCATATTACATGTGCCGCAAAAGCGGTCTCAACCATCCATCTTCGCGGTATAGATGGAGGGTGTAGATGCGAACTCAAGGGCCCGGAGCATGTCGACACAATCACCATGTGACCGCCTACACACTTGACAAATCGGTCAAAACCAACCATGATTGGTTACAACACATTCGTCCACTTTGAAATAGCATGGTCGCGCGGCTTTGAAAGCCAAAATTAGGGTTCAAGCCATCACGCGCGTCCATCTTCTCCGGCACGAATGGAGGGTCCTGATTAGATTAGCGAGGTCCGGTCATACCAGCATGACCACCGTGGGCCCATCTACCTCTTCATGCGGTCGGCCAAGGCATATCACGCTTTGGCCAATCCAAAACGCCCGCTCAAACATGCGTGGATACACTTCCCAAATTGCAAATCGATCTCGACCACTCAACTTCACCGGACGAATTGGGTGGCTTAGATCACGTTTTCATGGGACGGTGAGACATGGGCGTGAACATCAACCTACCATCTTCACGCCAAACCAACCGGCCAGGACCGACCAAGCTAGGTCGTCTTGGAAAACGCGCCGGAAAAGAGTATGGCGCGCGGCTTCTTGCGGTATCAAACTCTTATCGCAAAATCGATCTCGACCACTCCTCTTTGCCGGTCAAATTGAGTGGCCCAGATCGCGCTTTCGTGAGGGAACGGAATACAGGCACCTACACCATCATGCCGTCTACACGCATGTATGGTCGGTCCTCTCAAAATCCTTCCCATACTTGGTTTCGACCAAGTCAAGAGTGATGCTTGCGCACCTCTTCAAAAAACCTAATATTCATTAACGGCCGTGAGATGAGTGTCTCAAATCTCATCTCATCCATCCAACTTCACCAGCTTGGTTATACAACCCCGGTCAGAGTCAATTGGTTCGATGAGGCGTCATTACCCATCGCTTTACCACACCGTAATGCAGTACCTGCATAAAATACACACGATACTTCACAAGTATCGACTTTCTAAATAGCGCAGTTATTCAATTCAGCATTACATGCTATCTTTCGTGGATCCACGATCCACACATTCCAGACATCAATCATGTCACAAACTGGGGGATACATACCGGGGTATTGGTCGGCGGTTTACGGCGTGCGGCGTGCAACGCGCCATCACAAGAACGTGTCGGGAAGTCATGGACGGTTAGAGATGAACAGGAGAAGTGGGCAAGACTCGGTCGTGTATCACCGACACACAACTCCACTACTCCATCATTCCACTACCTCCACTTCCCACGAGAAACGTGAATGAGGCTCAATGACTTGTATAAATAGGTTCTCCGCCCCTATTTCAAACAAGGAATAACGGAGAACAACACAAGTTCGGATTGACGAAACCAAGTGTTAATACAAAAAACCGTATTCAAACACTCGAGCCCGCTTGCATCAACCGTAAGCTTGCTCATCTTTCTCGTTACAAGTCATAAGCAAGCCAACACCTTCACAATCTCAACACCTTCTTCGCTTCCCTCCCTAAGATCAACCCCATCTCCTTCACTTTGTGACCGAAACAAGTCTGGAACGGCCATTTCTTGGTTTAGGCCGGACTTGCACAGATTGATCTCTCGAATCTATAAGCACTCACCTTGTGATGCATTTGTTGAAGGTTTAGATTCATTCCTCATCCACACCCCAAATTACCAAATTCTGCAGGAGTAGTTTTCACCCATCAACAATTGGCGACCACAAAGTGGGAGATCGATCTATCGGTTGCATAAAATTGAATCCTCAATTTTTCAGTTTGCATCTCGCAATGTATCCGAAACTACAAAGCGGTTCGGATATCATGGGAAGCATAGCTGGAATGCTGGAGGATGTCTTGGCAAATCAAGCCGGTATCACCGGGAGGCGAGCGAGACATTTCGCCTTTTGAATGATATAGCGGCACAATTACAAGAAGGGTCGACGAGCATCTACTCGAGCAAAGACAAGAAATGTTGAATCATTAGCCAGAGTCACACCTTTACCGGTGGAGAGGCAAAAAGAGCGCGTAATCGCAGGAGACTCGGGGAAAGATGAAAAGCATGGTCCAATCGACAATGAAGATCCGAGGCAACTCCACTGGGAAAAGACTTGTCCAGGAGTACTACAATGTCTGCCGGATAAAGAAAGGGAGCCTGCAGCCTATGGAGCCCTGCTAGAAGATTTGTATTTCAAAACTCTTATTGAAGCACGGAAGACTGTCCAATCCGCGTCGGCCTTCCAACCAGATGAAGGAACGCTTGAGGAAGGAGAAATCAATCAAGAAATGCTGAATACGAGAGGATGGGAGCGTTCAATCCGGTCACTCAGCAGGTGACATTACGAAACCCTCTACATCCCTCTACTTAGGAAGACAATCCGCAGACATGATGGCGCTCGCAAGTCTTCCAACTTCATCTCTGTTCCATATCAAAGCCACGGGAGACATCGCAACGCCCGCTAACGCAGAAAAGCCGGACACAAGGTACTTACATTTCCCCTTCCCAATGAAGAAGATTCTCGAGCTACTGGAGACGTGGGTACGAAACGGAGAGATAAAGCTACCCCGATACGGCGCCCACCTACCGGGTCAAGAAGTAATGGACCCGAGGTACTTGTCATTACCACCGGTCCCTTCATCACCCCACCCGGTGAGTGAAACGCTTTGAAGCGCATTGTTCGGAGAAGCTTGGCTCGGAGGGATAGCTTCGAGAAGTTAGTGCGGAGGATTTTCTTGGAGAGGCTACTCAGGTTTGATACAAATGAGGCTTCAAAAGCAAGTAAGTTCTACTCAACAATTTTACAAGAAAGATAGTTTAGAATTCTTTGGGGACTTAGCATCCCACACGTGGAGAAAGAGGCTCGATAATCAAACACGTTGTCCTGTTTCATTCATGCTTTCCTTTCACACAACGTTTGCAACTTCATGTGACATGTGCAATCATTCATGACCAAGATGCAAATTTCATTTAAAATAACCTCTTTCGGAAAAAAATCATTCACCAAACTATCTCAAAATGAACCAATTCAATTACCTATTAATTCAAAACCGGTAGTCAAAGGAATCCTCACTATCACTCAAAAACAAGAGCATCTAAAAAGACAAGTAGGTAGCTACGATCCTTCAAGGAAAGTCCTTCAAAGAAGAACTCGTCCTTCCGGGCAAGAGAGACTTTCATCCTTTGAAGTACAACCCGCTTTGACTTCAATTCCTTAGGCAACTTTTCAACCTCTTCTTCCGGCGAGTAACACGGTATACGAGAAGGGGCTCCGTCCTATAATTTCCGGAGCTACCGTGGTCAATACACCTTATGCGGCCGTCACTTCTACCACCGGTGCCGGCGTAGCAGGAGATGTTCCAGTAAGTGTAACACCTCCGTCACCGCAGTCGAGCGCCGCAAATCCCGAAAACTCCTCAAGCGTAACGCCTCCGGTAGTCACCGAGCAACAACTTTCACTCCTGCATCGGGACGAGGAGCCGGAGGGACGAGAGGAGGACCACCATCCATTACCATTTCGGACTTGATGGAGAAGCGAGGAAGTTCTTGCTAAGACTCAAACGGATATGGCCGCAACTCGAAAGAGGTATTTCACCGCGCGGACCTACGTGGACCCGATAAAATGAGCGACATCGGATATGAACGGTCTGTCATGGATATTCCTACACTGGGACTGATCCTCACAACGATCCTCCCTGTAAAAAGCAGTTACTACGAACGAGGAGACAAAGTGGATTAGGAAGCGGCATCTCTAGTGGAAAGCTTGTGTGAACTCTTGCGCCTCTCAAAGAATCAACGTGCGAGAGATGTTTCCCGTAATTAATAAAATAGCTACGGACGTACACTCCGACTCCTTCACGTCCGAAGTCTTAATCGCATCGAAAACACACCGTAAATAATGTTACATTTACGAGAAGACGACATGATGGCGAGAAAAAGATCACGACCGGCCCTACATGTTACCGCACACATCAAGGGTTCGAGTTCGGGGAGGGCCTCGTCGACACAGGAGCATCTTCCAATGTGATTTCTCTCAAGACTCTCGGGACGGCCAAGTTTAGCCCATGCAAGATTGTGCGTCATCCCACCACAATGACGGACTTGAAGGAAACCAGACCAGCACATACGGTGAAGCTTCAACCCATACTCACACCAAAAGGGGACGCACTTTCGAAGCAAGACGTGATTAGAGGGGAAGACAATATACCGGCGTCGTTAGCAATTAGCAGGAGAGACTGACACCCAGTCTCTCCGCCCAATGGAATGCTCCAAAAGCGATTCTCCTCTACTGAACATCGATATGTTAGTAGATGCAACCAGCGGACACGGCATGTTCTCCTCCATGGATGGATGTAGCGGCTACAACATGATAAGGATGTACGAGCGTGACGCAAGGGCATATATCTCACCAGTGGGCGATACAACCTTGACCTTACGTAGCGGTTCCACAAGCAGCAAGGGGAAAACCACCGAGATACAATATCCTGCGTGTCCGCCAGCTCCAACTCCAGTGCCACATGTACGACTCCCGCAATGATGCAACAACGTTCGAGATATTCCATACCAGGCTCGACAAAAACCACTACGAACAAACCATGTAAACCACGCTTGGGGATCGAGGCTCGGCATGAAGTTCCTTCACCGTCGATCAAGGACTTCTTCAACACGAGAAAGATGGTCTGTCAAGAATCATGGAATTCGCAAGGGTAAATCGAACTCGGAGAGGAAGCCACTTCAACTCTCCCTCCCATGAAGCTGCTTCAATAGTCTATTCAAGAGACGCCTCAATGCTCTCTCAGGACCCCTGTTCGCTTCGAATCCTACTTCAACACTCTCTCCAGGATCTACCTCAACGTTCGCGCCTTGAAACCACTTTAACATCCTCTCGAGTCGTTTCAACACTCAAGCTACATCAATAATCTACACTCTAAGTTATCTTTGATGTACTCATTGCTTAAACGTACGTCTCATCCATCCTTCATGAGGACCCAGCGGAGCATGAAGAACCCTAAAGTCGATATGAGGTGGGTTATCCGGTGGAACGAATATTTTCATAGTTGAAAGGGCGCGGTGAACAGCTCATCATCAACGTTCGGCATATCTTTGAAGCTATCAACACTTCCTGACTTGACACCAGCATTATCTCCAGAAGACATCTCAACAGGGATTCTTTCTACCGCAATGAAATAAAAGACAGGAGTTAGAACTTGTATGAAAGCATATGAGAAGTGTCGCCACACACGGCAAGACACAACTCACACAATGGCCAGTCCAAACATCATTCAAGTCTGGTATTGATCAAGCTTCGTACGGTACAAGCCTCAAGTCCGGTATTGCTCAAGTCAAAAGGCTGGTATTGCTCAAGTCGCAAAGGCTGGTGTTAATCACAACATAAGGCTGGTATAATAGGCGCACACAGCAGGCCGGTTTCGGTCGAAGCACATGGCTGACGTTTGAAGCATGTAAACAAGTAGACCCACTTTCAACCGGGCAGACACAACAAGCCCACGTTCGATCAAGCAGGCGCAGATAACCCCACGAACGAAGCATGCGCTGTGATCGATCGATTAGGCACATCCCCACGATTGAACGAAGCGGGCGCAATAGCCCTCGACCAAGGCGATCATAGCAAGGTCGATCGGCGAGCAAGACCGACATCATGCTAGGGAACACTTTTTCGGACGTCTCTTGAACGTGACATGCTCGAAGGACGGGACGACCCGTCTCTCCCGGTAACATCTAACATTGTCTCATAAGTTTTATCTTTAACTGTCACCATCTCATGCCTACCACACAATAGTGTAACCATTGTGTGCTAGGCAGGGGACTTAATGTTTATGGTGGATTTTCGTTCAAGGTTGAGTTTGTAAAAAACCAGAAAAATCATGCGCTGACATCTTGTAAAAGATAAAGCCATTTATAAGTGTTGGATACTCCCTCACTTAATTCAGCCTTGTATTTCCTGTACTCATTATCAGTGTGGCATGATGACCGAGTGTTACTCTTATAGAGTAACACGAACCTCCAAGCACTATAATGAATCATTATCGCGTGTGGCATGAGGCTGAGTGTTACTCATACGAGTAACACGAACCTCCAAGCACTATAATGAAACCATGTACGAAATACCCGTATGGTGATTCTCGGTGTGTTATACTAGCCCGAGCCCTCTCGGTGTGTTATACTAGCCCGATTGAGCCCCTCTCGGTGTGTTATACTAGCCCGATTGAGCCCCTCTCGGTTTGTTATACTAGCCCGATTGAGCATCCGGACTTGACTGTATCAGTCTCCGGATATGATTCGATCATGATCATCCAACTCCACAAGCATGATTGGATGACCACGGATCAATTCCATCACCCTAAGCATGGTATGGAATACCCACGGCCTTAGCTTGCGGATATGATCGATCGCAGTCATCCAACTCCACAAGCATGATTGGATGACCACGGATCAATTCCATAACCCCCAAGCAGGTATGGAATACACACGGCCGACCCCGCATGGTCGACCATTGGCCTTTGCTTGCCAAGAAACCGTCCATACCAAGCATTATGGGCGGAAAACCTAAATTAGGGTTTGCGGCATATTACATGTGCCGCAAAGCGGTCTCAACCATCCATCTTCGCAGGTATAGATGGAGGGTGTAGATGCAGAACTCAAAGGGCCAGGAGCATGTCGACACAATCACCATGTGACCGCCTACACACTTGACAAATCGGTCAAAACCAACCATGATTGGTTACAACACATTCGTCCGCTTTGAAATAGCATGGTCGCGCGGCTTTGAAAGCCAAAATTAGGGTTCAAGCCATCACGCGCGTCCATCTTCTCCGACACGAATGGAGGGTCCTGATTAGATTAGCAGTCGGTCATACCAAAGCATGACCACCGTGGGCCCATCTACCTCTTCATGCGGTCGGCCAAGGCATATCACGCCTGGCCAATCCAAAACGCCCGCTCAAACATGCGTGGATACACTTCCCAAATTGCAAATCGATCTCGACCACTCAACTTCAGGACGGTGGGTGGCTTAGATCACGTTTTCATGGGACGGTGAGACATGGGCGTGAACATCAACCTACCATCTTCACGCCAAACCAACGGGGCCAGGACCGACCAAGCTAGGTCGTCTTGGAAAACGCGCCGGAAAAGAGTATGGCGCGCGGCTTCTTGCGGTATCAAACTCTTATCGCAAAATCGATCTCGACCACTCCTCTTTGCCGGTCAAATTGAGTGGCCCGGATCGCGCTTTCGTGAGGGAACGGAATACGAGCACCTACACCATCATGCCGTCTACACGCATGTATGGTCGGTCCTCTCAAAATCCTTCCCATACTTGGTTTCGACCAAGCTGAAGAGTGATGCTTGCGCACCTCTTCAAAAAACCTAATATTCATTAACGGTCGCAGATGAGTGTCTCAAATCTCATCTCATCCATCCAACTTCACCAGCTTGGTTATACAACCCTGGTCAGGAGTCAATTGGTCAGTAAGGCGTCATTACCCATCGCTTTACCACACCGTAATGCAGTACCTGCATAAAATACACACGATACTTCACAAGTATCGACTTTCTAAATAAGCGATTATTCAATTGAAGATTACATGCTATCTTTCGTGGATCCACGATCCACACATTCCAGACATCAATCATGTCACAAAGCGGGGGGATACATCTTTGGGGTATTGGTCCGGCGGTTTACGGCGTGCGGCGTGCAACGCGCCATCACAAGAACGTGTCGGGAAGTCATGGACGGTTAGAGATGAACGGGGGGAGAAGTGGGCAAGACTGGGTCGTGTATCACCGACACACAACTCCACTACTCCATCATTCCACTACCTCCACTTCCCACGAGAAACGTGAATGAGGCTCAATGACTTGTATAAATAGGTTCTCAGCCCTATTTCAAACAAGGAATAACGGAGAACAACACAAGTTCGGGCACGACGTAAAACCAAGTGTTAATACAAAAACCGTATTCAAACACTCGAGCACCTTGCATCAACCGTAAGCTTGCTCATCTTTCGTTACAAGTCATAAGCAAGCCAACACCTTCACAATCTCAACACCTTCTTCGCTTCCTCCCTAAGATCAACCCCATCTCCTTCACTTTGTGACCGAAACAAGTCTGGAACGGCCATTTCTTGGTTTAGGCCGGACTTGCACAGATTGATCTCTCGAATCTACAAGCACTCACCCTTGTGATGCATTTGTTGAAGGTTTAGATTCATTCCTCATCCACACCCCAAATTACCAAATTCTGCAGGAGTAGTTTTCACCCATCAACACCCCTAGGTGTCCCTAGTGGACGAGTTATAGTCTCGTGAGGGTTTACTAGAGATATACCCACAAAACCTATTTTTCCAACTTACTAGTTCTCCGTAATGATAGTATCCAACGCGCTAAGAAGACATAGAGATTACGCACACTAGTCATAAGAAGTTAGACACATAAATGAACACAATCTCATTCTTAAAAGTTGAGAGAGAAATAACCATCCCTTCTCGACTAAAATTCGGGTTCGGAGTGATCAAAAGTCTCGACTCGCCTCACAAGAAAGGGTTTTATGATATTGCTCTCGATAATAAATGACTCTTTATGGGTCACACATGTGTCCAGGTTGGAATGAAGAGAGAATCCTGCGACACGTTGAATGGTAGGGAAGGCTTAACCCTCCGAAAGTTTTGAAAACCCACATCTTTTATATATTTTTGAAAACCCATTTCTCGACGATCTCTTGAAAGGAAATCAACCATTTAACGAAGGCGGGAATATGCTTACTTACCTCGTTATCCGTTCGGCGTGCAGCTAGCACCACTCTCACAAAGCATCCATAGAAACGTCTTGGTCTTCTATCGGTGTCTTCATCTTCGTCTTCGGTCTTCAACTCTTGATGATAACTCTTGAACTCGTAGAATCTTGACAATATGACTCTTTCCCTCAAATTCCTTGTCGCTTGAAACTTCATTATAGATATTCCTTCTTTCCATATGCTTTATTGAAAGGAATACAAAAAATAAAAACAAACTATACAATCCAAATTTTTTTTTTTCTTTTTTTTTTTTTTGTTTTTTTTTTTTTTTTTTTTTTTTTTTTTTTTTTTTTTTTTTTTTTTTTTTTTTTTTTTTTAGACAAGAGAAAGTAAAATACAAATAAAATAAAAAAATAAATAAAAATGTAAGTACAATGCCATGGTGTAAGTACTTTACCGCTTGAATCTTCACAACTTATATGTCTTGATATCATAACTTCTCGAATTCTCATCCTTAATAATTTCCGCTCTTGTATATTAGTCTTCAACTTATAAAAATTATGCTCCCTTATTTTGTTGCTTTACTCAAATCTGAAATCGCCCATTTTATACCATTGTTTGTAAACCTCGAACGTGTTCAACTTTCCTTGAATTTGTGATGCTCCTCTTGTTGATGATGATGGTGTTTCTATGGACTGTTGGTGTAGAGAGAGATAAGGTGGATGGTGCTAACTGCGAACAAGATCACAAGTGGAATGTAAGTTAGCAATTCGATGTCACCAACATGGTTGATAAAAATAGCACTCAAGAGATCAAAATAGTGCTTCTATGGTGGGAAATTGGACAGCTCACCATTCTCGCCCGGAATTTACGTACGGTGACACACACTCAAAAACACGGTTTAGACGGTACAAAGAATTGAAGGTTGGTGCCTCACATTATGTAACATGGGTAGTCTCCACTATAGGGGATCACTGTTCTAATACCGAATTCAGCTTTGCACCTTATTTGCCATGGCATGGTTAAATCCAACTTTAACTCTCATACAATTAAGAAACCCGATCATGTTCTCTGTCATCTCTAAGTTCAGTCACTAGTGTGAGATTCTCGATGTAATCTTAGCGACATGTATACTATGTGATTCTAAAGAACTACAAGTTGGAGTTTTCTTATTCACTAGTTCACAAAAAAAAATTGAAAAATTGCAAAAATTTACAACATAAATCACTCCCCCACACTTAAACTTTACATTGTCCTCAATGTAAATTGAATCATCAAGGTAAGTCAAGGTGGGAAATCCTAGCAAGAAATCAACAAAAACAAAGTAAAAACAAAACAAGAAAAACTAAAAACAAGAAAAGAAATAAATACAAGACAAGAAATACTCATCCGTTGGGTTGCCTCCCAATTAGCGCTTGGTTTAAAGTCGTCGCCCGACTATCTCCTTGCTTTCTATGACTCCTCCGGAGGAGTACATCCACAAAGTTAACTCCTTCCACCACTTCGGAAGTGAAGTTCTCATAATATGGTTTCAACCGGTGCCCATTAACTTTAAGTTCTTTCCCGTAGCTATGCTACGAATTTCCACCGCACCATGAGAAAACACATTAATAACAATAAAAGGTCCGATCCATCGTGACCTTAGTTTACCCGGGAAATAATTGCAAGCGAGAATTAAACAAAAGCACTTTCTGCCCAATACAAAATTGTTTCCTAGAAATCATGTTATCATGGAATGCTTTCGTTTTCCTTATAAATGCGTGAACTTTCAAACGCATCATTGCGAAGCTCCTCTAGCTCTTGGAGTTGCAACTTCCTTTGCTTTCCAGCCCCATCCATCTCCATGTTGCATTGTTTAATCGCCCAAAACGCCTTATGCTCAATCTCCACGGGTAAGTGACAAGGTTTACCATACACAAGCCTAAAGGGAGACATCCCAATAGGTGTCTTGTATGCGGTTCTATATGCCCACAAAGCATCATTTAGCCGCATGCTCCAATCTTTCCTTGTTGGATTCACCGTCTTCTCAAGTATGGATTTCACCTCCCGGTTAGACACCTCGGCTTGTCCATTTGTTTGAGGATGATAAGGTGTTGCAACCTTGTGCGACACATTGTACTTCTTCAACAAGCTTTGTAAAAACACGTTGTTGAAGTGAGAACCTCCATCGCTAATTATGGCTCTTGGAATTCCAAACCTTGCAAAAATATTAGTTTGCACAAAAATGAAACAACCTTGGAATCATTAGTAGGGGTGGCCTTAGCCTCCACCCATTTAGAGACATAATCAACAGCAAGTAAGATGTAATAATTCCCATGCGAGTTGACAAAGGACCCATAAAATCTATACCCCATACATCAAAAACTTCAATAAATTGAATAAAAGTTTGTGGCATTTGATTTGGGCACCTAGATTGCCTGTTCTTTGGCACCTATCACAAGTTGTACAAAATGTATATGCATCCTTAAACAAGGTTGGCCAATAGAAACCGCTTTCAAGTACCTTGTAAGCGGTTCTTTTTTCCAAAATGTCCTCCGCAAGCATAGGAGTGACAAAATGACAAGATAGAATTAAACTCGGAGTCGGGAACGCACCTTCTTATTACTTGGTCGCTGCCATGTTTCCATAAGTATGGATCATCCCATATGTATCGGTTCCCTAACCTCTTAAGTTTGTCCCTCTCAAAGACGAGACAAGTTCGTCGGGATTTGTTTAGTTACCAAGTAATTCACAATATCAGCGTACCATGGTTCTCCAAAGGCAATTGAGAATAGTTGCTCATCCCGGGAAGCTTTCACGCAATGGGATAGCTTCCTTGTCCACTGACAAGACGGCTCAAGTGATCCGCAACGGTGTTCTCAATGCCTTTCTTGTCCTTGATTTCAATATCAAACTCTTGTAGAAGTAGAATCCATCGTATGAGCCTTGGTTTCGCTTCTTTCTTCATTAGTAAGTACCTAAGAGCTGCATGGTCGAAAAGACAACAACTTTTGTACCAATTAGATAAGAGCGAAATTTCTCCAATGCAAATACAATAGCTAAAAACTCTTTTTCAGTGGTTGTGTAGTTTTGTTGGGCTTCATTTAACGTTCTAGAAGCATAGTAAATAGCATGAGGTATCTTCCATCACGTTGCCCAAGCACCGCACCAACCGCGTAGTCACTAGCATCACACATTAGCTCAAACGGCTTGCTCCAATCCGGTGGTTTTAATGATAGGGGCTGAAATCAAAAGTTCTTTCAAACGATTGAATGCCGCCATACACTTCTCATCGAAGTTAAAAACCACATCTTTTTGCAATAAATTGCAAAGTGGTGATGCTATCTTGGAAAAATCCTTGATAAATCTACGATAGAAACCTCGCATGACCAAGAAAAGAACGTATCTCCCTCACCGTAGTGGGAGGGGTTAGAGCACGAATAAGGTCTATCTTAGCTTTATCAACTTCCAAGCCCTTAGAAGATATTATATGGTCTAAAACTATGCCATGAGTTACCATGAAATGGCACTTCTCCCAATTTAGCACAAGATTTGTTTCAACACATCTTTCAAGGATTAATGACAAGTTGTTCAAACATAGATCAAATGAATCACCAAAGACACTAAAGTCATCCATAAACACTTCAATGATGTTTTCAACATACTCGGAGAAAATACTTACCATACACCTTTGAAAGGTAAATGAGCACCGCACAAGCCAAAAGGCATCCTTCTATAAGCAAAAGTGCCGAAAGGACAAGTGAAAGTAGTTTTCTCTTGGTCCTCCGGTCTTTATCACAATCTGATTGTACCCTGAATAACCATCAAGGAAGCAATAATAAGCATGTCCACTAAACGTTCAAGCATTTGATCAATAAAGGGTAAAGGAAAATGATCCTTCCTAGTAGTGGCATTCAACTTTCTATAATCAATACAAACCCTCCAACCGGTTTGCACACGAGTTGGGACAAGTTCATTTTCATCATTCTCTACCACCGTTACCCCTGATTTCTTTGGTACAACTTGTACCGGGCTCACCCACTTGCTATCGGATATGGGGTAGATAACACCCACTTCCAAGAGCTTGAGTATCTCCTTTTTCACAACTTCCATCATGGGAGGGTTTAAACGACGTTGCGCGTCCCTTGTAGGCTTTGCATCGTCCTCCAAACGAATCTTATGCATACAAACGGCGGGCTTATACCCTTGATGTCGGCGATTGTCCATCCTATAGCCGTCTTGTGCTTCCTTAACACCCGTAGAAGTTTTTGCTCCCGTAATTCACTAAGCTCGTAAGAAACAATCACGGTGTAACTCTTCATTATCACCCAAGTACAAGTACTTTAAGTGACTTGGGAGAGGTTTCAATTCTAACTTTGGAGATTTAACAATAGAAGGTAAAAGTTGTTCATCCTTTGTGTGGTAAAGAAATAAAAGAGATATTGTGAGTTTAGGACATCCTTGTAGTGAGTTGAGATCACCAAGGGCTTCCTTAACTTCGTTACCACACTCAACACCGTCATCCATGGTTGTAGTTAAAACAGTTTCCAAAGCATCATCATGATTCAATTCAAACACTTGTTGAGCCAATGTATCCAAAACATCAACGGAGAAACAAGAGTGGACATCACTAGGATATCTCATCGTCTCGAAAATGTTGAAACGTATTATTTCTCCATCGAACTCCATAGTCAACGTTCCCTTGTCCACATCAATAATGGTTTTCGCCGTTTTCATGAAGGGACGCCCAAGTAGCAATGGAAGAGACGAGTCCGGTGAACCTTCATCCATCTCTAACACACAAAAGTCGGCTGGGAATACAAGTTGATTAACCCGCACAAGAACATCCTCGACAATACCCATTGGGTAGACATTAGAACGATCGGCTAATTGCAACACAATTCCAGCCTTTTTCAAAGGACCTAGATTAAGTGAATTGTACATAGATGCAGGCATAACATTAACGGATGCACCTAAATCCAACATTGCTTTATTAAAAGTGGTGTTACCAATTGTGACGGAATGTCAAAGCTACCGGGTCTTTGCATTTCGGTGGGAGTTTGTGTTGTAAGATTGTAAGAAGCATTCTCCCCCACACTCAACACTTCATTACCTTTGAGCCTTTGCTTATTGGTACACAAGTCCTTCAACACTTTTGCATACTTGGGAACTTGCTTGATAGCATCAAGGAGTGGTATATTCACATGAATCTTCCTAAGAACGTCTAAAATCTCCTTTTCTAGTTCCGCCTTCTTTGAACTTGCAAATCTGCGAGGAAAAGGTATAGGAGGAACATAAGTAGAAACCGGAGTTTTAGAGTTAGGAATTGGTACCTCGAGTGTTTGGGGAATTTCATCCCTCTTTTCTTCCAAAACCGGCTCCTTTGGAGCTTCCTCTTCACCCAAATCAGCAACTTCGGGTTGCACAAGTTGTGTACCACTTCTCAATGTAATTGCATTAACACCCTCTTTTGGGTTGATAGGTTGAGAAGGAAGTCTCCCACTATTTTGTGCCTTCAAATTGTTGATATCAACCGCCATGGAGCCTACTTGAGTCTGCAAATCCTTGATAGCACTCTTAGTTTCTTGTTGGCTCTCTTTGAACATGGTAGAAATACCTTGCATCATTGTATGTAACTTTGCATCGATATCGGAACCTTGAACCGATTGTTGTGGTTCTGAAATTGTTGTTGTTGCGGTTGAAATTGTTGTTGTTGTTGTTGGAATTGTTGTTGTTGTGGTTGAAATCCACTCGAACGATTGAAATTTGGTTGTTGGACCGCACCTTGCTTGTTGGCATAGCTGAAATTTGGGTGATCTCTCCATCCCGGATTGTAGGTGTTGGAGTAGGGATCATACCTTCTTTGTTGGTTTGGAAAAACCGCACTAGCTTGCTCCATCTCTTCACCATGTGAAGGTAAAATAACCGCAGCCATCCTTTGTATCATTTGCTCCATATTGTCCATCCTTTGATCACGGTGTGATGATGATGAATCACTAACTTCATGCACTTGCCTTACCATTGGTTCACCTCTTGTGTAGAATTGTTGCGAGTTCGCAGCCATGCTTTCAATCAACTCGGCGACTTAGGCCACCGTCTTGTTCACTAGAGCACCACCACACTTGCAAAGCATCTAGAAGATATCTATCACTTGATTGAAGACCCTCGTAGAAGTATTGGATTATCATAGCATCACTAACTTGATGGTGTGGACAGCTTGCCACCAATCTCTTGTACCTCTCCCAACATTCATACAATGATTCTCCAACATGTTGCTTTATTCCACAAATCTCTTTGCGAATTTGAGTGGCCTTAGACGCGGGGAAAATACCTCTCTAGAAAGATTTTCTTCAAACCGTTCCATGTAGTGACACTCCCGGTGTGGCAAACAATACAACCAATCCTTAGCGCTGTCCACCATAGAAAATGGAAAAACTTTCATCATTGCACCATTGACTTCAGTCTCGCTGGAAGCATAGCCTTGACAATGGTATAGAACTCCATGAGATGCTTGTTTGGGTCCTCATTTGCCATACCATGAAACTTTGGCAACTCTCTAACAACCCCGCTTGATCTCGAAAGTTGAGTTTGTTTGGATACACCATTGTTGTGCATCAAGCCTATGTGAAGCCAAATCCTTGAGTGTACGGTTCGCATTGTCACCCATTGCTTCTTCCTCTTCAATTAGTGGTTCTCCTACGAATGGAACCTCTTCTTCCTCTTCTTGATGAAGAGCTTCGTGTTCTACTTCCAAGACTTGTTCTTCCGTTGTGTCTTGCCTTGGTTGGAGTATTGTGCCTCTTCGAGTAGCTATCCCGCACCTTTGATAATTCCAATCTTTGGAAGCCAGGGATTAGTACTGAAAAACAATTCTCGCAAACAAGTGAGAAACAAGACAATAAACGAAAAGCAAGTATAAAAGCAAAAATTGTAAAAAGAAACTAAAAACTTAATAACAAGCCGTATGCCTCCCGGCAATGGCGCTAAAATTTGATCGGTTGTCACCCGGTCAAAAATAATTTCACTTTCTTACTTCCTAAAATAAAAGTAGTATGCAATAAGAAAGAGTTCGTATCCACGAGAGAGGCTTATGTTGTTATGCAAATTTTCGATTTCTTAGTAACCAAAGGGGGATGTTTTGATTTTTAAAGCAATAAAAATAAATTGAAAGCAAAGTAATAATAAAATTAATCAATAAGGAAAAGATATTGGTCACGGGATAGTTTCATTCACAAACTCGAATTATCAACAATGACTAGAATTGAAATTTTAATCTCTCATTTACTAAAAGTCCTAGGATACCTTGATCGCAAGAGTATCCCGCTAATTCCCTAATTTCATCACAACCACATTAAAAGATGCATATGTGAATTCTTCCTAGAAAGCAACCTAAAGTGTAAAAGCACAATTAGATTTAACTCCCTAAAAGCAATAAGTTTTCTGGAAAAAGACTAATCAAGGCAACCAAAATGTGTAAAAGCACTAATTCGATTTAACCCAAGTTATGATTCATATGTGACTAGTAGGATATATCACTACAAGCACTACCCACATTTATGCTACTCAAAATCAGGGATAGACAACGTTTTCGTATTGAAAACCCTAATATAGCTCTAGATACGAAAGTAGATCGGATTGATTCCGGACTCAACCAAACAAACTATCAAATCATATAACAATATTAACAATGAATCATAAACAATAAACTACTGAGACAAAACTAATGCATTGAATCAAATCTTATTTGTGAAATCCACTTATTATCCCATAACCAATAATAGGTATTTAGTTACTCATAGTATTTTTATTCAACATAATTATTATCAAAAATAAGATGAAGAACATGTAAAATAAAATGGAAGCAAACCCTAGTAGAATCGCTCTCCTCCAAAACTCAAAGAGAAAAAATACGTTATCTCTTGCCAAAAGAATAGAAACTCCTTCTTCTTATAGCCTTCACACTTTCCAAAATTAGGTCTTCAAAGCCCATGGTCCAATAAGTAGAAGTCCACTAAAACTCATGTGTGTGAAAAACCCATGTGAAAATATGACCCAAAATTGTCGTTTAAGTCTGGGATTGTGGCAGGAAATCGGCTCAGGTGACGGCAAAATCCGCCGATCCATAGGGTCAACGAGTCGGATCGGTCGGGTCAAGACTCAGTGAGTCAACGAATCGAACATTGAGTCGGGCGAGAATCCATTTGGATGAGCTAATCTGGTTATAGCCAAGGCCATTGATCTGCCTAAGCTGTTGTGCAACACCATCTCGATCACGACCATGATGGCTATGCATCATCTCATAGCCAACACATGATTGCACTATCCCGTAATTACTTGATTAAATGCCAGTTTCTCTTGCCTTTCTTCATTGTAATAGCAAAGATAAAAGCAAACACCAGCTCTTTCCATTGGCCACCATTCTCAACCATTCTTCCAACCTTACCGCCTGTTCTCTAAACACCCGCCAAGCATCACAATACCCAATAGCTCACTACCAACTCAAGCCCCGCCATCTCCTGCCTGATCATCGCCTTGCCATCACTTCACCAAATCCAGATGCTACCGCTAACCACTACAGTCTCAACTCAAGTTCATGCCCTGTACCTAGCCTTGCTACTCCACATTCCGTCGACCCAACAACTTGTATCCACCGCCTGCGTGACTCCAAATATCACCACGACACCTTGCCTTGTCACAATTGCCACCATGAGCATCCAGTAACTCGGTTGCAAACACCCGACCCACAATTTAGTGCACTAATCCTATTACTTCACCGAGACAACAAAATGCAGACCAAACTCCCTGTTAACCAACCTTTTCTTGCAAAACAAAGTGCAATGTACCCAACTCCATCACAAATACCATCGGCTCTCAAACTCCGTAGCTCACCATTATGGCCCCGCACGCACCTATAGCTTCATATTCTTCCCCGAGCCACCAGCAAACTCCAAGTGCAGAGCCATCAAAACCTTCCATTTAGGTTCCATTCCTTGCCCCGAATCCACCTGAACCAACTCACATTCATATTGCAACAGCAATCGCATCACTTCATCCTTTGCTCTGCTAAAGGTGAAGGCGCATTTGCATCTTTAACTGAGCCTGCAATCCCCACAGATTCCTAGTATGCCCTTGCTACGAACACAAAAGAACACATACACATCAAGACCTCGCAACTTGACTCCAATTTGAGGTCAAAACCACCACGAGAAAGTCGCCACAATCAAATCTTCTCAAAGACACAAACACGGAGCAACTACCACTCCCGGTGACCGGACTTAGCCTCGAACTAGTACGCAATCTCACCAATTACACGAGACTCCGCACTAGCATACCGCAATTACATTAGCAAAGCAAAAAGCTCCATCCATTGCCTATCCGGCCACATAGTAGCTCCACCGCAATCACGGTTCACCTCCTTATACCGGCACCAAGACCAAGACAACACTAGCCTGCTTTTCCTTGCTGCACCGGTTCCACGAGTCTTTGCCTTGCAACATAATCCTCGCAATCTCCGAGGCCTAGCCTCGGTCCATTGCAAAGACATCTTCTGACCATTGCCCCGAGCTCTTGTCACATTCACAGCTTAATCCCAAGCCAAATTCCACAATACAAATCACCACTGACCCAAAATTCCATCATTCCAGACAACCAGCAAATTTAACTCAAAATACACAGTAACCCTTTCTCCTTCACTGACCAACAGAATGAACCCTAAATCAAACAACCACGAACCCATCTTAAAATGAATCCATTTCTTCCACTGTGCTCAATTAATCGGCTGATACATCAACAACTTCACTGACTTTCCCCAACGCCTTTAACACCACCGCAATCACTTTGGAATCTCAACCCCAAAACCATCATCGATTCTCACGGTTTTTAGAGACATGGCTGCTTTTCTATTCTCACAGATCGAAAAGCAGATCCTCTTCAACCGATTTCCCCATCGATCTCCTCCTCTCGGTGCGCCTCCTCTCATCTTTAATTCAGGTGAAAAATAAAATCGAGAGAGAAAACTCTCTTCTCTGATTTCTAGATCGTGTAAGAATTGAAGCTGGATATAGCCACCCAGGCAACGTGGATAAGGGGTTATCCATGATGATTTAAGGCACTCCAAGAACTGATACGGGCCACCAGAAAATGACAACCCCTCATCCTCTATTGTGCTCTCGATAGCACATGCATATGAAATGACTCTTCCGCCCTTCTTGCTCAATTTGAATAATTTCTTCTTCTTTTCCTCCGTGCGACTCCATTGCACCTGATAACTCAAAAGCAAACATAAGATACATAATTCACACGAAAAATAGCAAAGAAAGCATAAACTCTATATAGAAAATACGGTGTATTCTACACCTATCAGAGAACTCTCTTGATCCCATTATTAATGCTTTCCAAACCTTTTTTTCTTCTCCTTGTATGCTTCCCAAATCTTTTTCTTCTCCTTGTATCAATGAAAAACGATCACATCCAATTCAAAAAAGAGCTCCCGACAAACTTTTGCGCATGGAGTCTCATTGGAAGATCCTACCATTGATGTCAAACACCAAGGCCTCAGATTTGTTAAGTTACTAAACCAAGAAAACTCATGTACTCAAGATTAGATCATGTGGCTGCTACCGAGAATCTTTGTTAAATAAAAATTTGACATAATCACTCGCTTCCAAATAAAAATCAAGCTTAATTTTTGCACTTCCGAAAATTTTACCCACGCTTACAACTCATGCCGATGTATAACCCAAGTTTACCCAAATTGCGTTGGTCAACAACTCCTGCCGATGGAAATCAAAGTACAAACGCATCAGTATTCACTATTTCGCAAATAAATCTTCCGGCTACATTCATTAAATCCGAATATATCGAGATACAGCACAGATGACCCTAATTAATCTATGGTTTTTTTTTTTTTTTTTTTTTACCAACAAGACATAATTTTATAAATAAGTAGAAGAATGAAAGAGTCACAACGCTGAAGCGGTACAATGGAAGTAGAGTAGTTCCCTAGAGTATGTAACTTCTTATCGACTTTTTCTTTATACAATAATTAAGTTCTTACGGATGTAAATAATCTGATAACTACCTCGAGATAGGTTCTATAAACGATGGTCGAAATAAACTTGCCTCAAGATCATTGCTGTCGTAATATCCTGCGACAAAATGCAAAATTATCCAAAAAGAAAGTTCAAGTCTCAAATAAATGTTATTAAATCAACACTTGAGGAGTCCAGAATCAAAATGAATCTTTTTTTTTGCCATTTAATACTTTCCTAACCTTCATCCTGTTGATTTTTTTTTTTTTTTAATCAGCCCCTTCATCCCATTGTAAGTCTCCGACAAATAAACACTTTAAGAAACTGCAAAAGAACTGTTAGATCACGATGTATGCTTGTAGCACTATGAGTATCAACTGCACTAAATGGACCATCTAGAAGATATATATATATATATCATCACGCTGATACGGTGCACGACCGAATTGAATACTTCGCTTTTGGCCGCCATTCAGTTTTATTCCTATTTCTCCTATTACGGGTTCACATGGAAGAGGCAGACTTAAAGTCTTAAACCCGGAGATCAATTGTTATGTTCCATTATAGTTTCATAAGAGCCAGAGACACTGAATCATGTGTTACTTCTACTCCCTTCGTCGTTTCTTCCATAAAATCAATTAATGCGAAGCAAGAAGAAACAAAATAAGTAAATAAAAAGTTTAAACTTCAATAAATTACCATTCACAAACTAAAGGAGACTTACCGGCTAAAAAGTTCCTCCACAAGGTAACCAAATATTTCATGGCCATATGTCCAGTGTACACCCCTGAGCGTGCTTTATTCAAGTCATAATTGATATTGTGACCCAAAAAGTTCTCTCCTTCGCCAACTTGGACACGATACGTTATTCATCATGAGTAACCAACATGGAAATCAGCAACATGGTTTGCAAAATCCAAGACCAAATAGGAACTTTTGAATGTTAGCTTATCATTCCAACATGAAATTGGTTCGAAACCCGAATACAACTATATGGAGAACGCAACCAAAAATATGGAGGAAATTATAAAAGGAGAAAAAAAACTAAAAGCATTGGTTTACCGGAAGGTTAGATCATGCTATATTGCAATGCGAACATTTCAGGTCAGAAGTATCCAAACGCATTGGTTTAACAATCACATCCAAATATATCCAAATACTATCCAAATACTCATTGAATATATATATACACTTTCAAATAGTCATGTCTTTTTGGATAATCTTGAATGGACATTTCTTTCCAACACATATACAATCGTTCATCCAACAAGTGTACGTTTAAAAATGTATCTTTGTATGCTAATGTGGCGCTTTTCGTACGTTGATGTGGCGATTAGAATTCTTGAGAATGAATGTGGAGCCCCTCCATGTCAGCCTCAACATCCTCTATATAAATAAGTATTGATCGATGATATTGCAAAATTGGTTGAACGAAAATATTGCAAAACTACCTACGAACTTTTAAGCACCTAGCAAACGATGGAAATTAAGCGGCTAAGCTTAATTTCTCGTTTAATGTAACCAAGAAGTTCTGGCCCTTCTGGGCATCATAAATTCTTAAAAAGCTCAGTACTTCCTACCACCAAAATATTGCAAAACTACCTACCTGAACTTTTGAGCACCTAGCCTCCATGGCGATAAAGCGGCTAAGCTTAATTTCTCGTTAAATTTAACCAAGAAGTTCTGGGCATCATATAATGGTTTGAAGGCTTAGAAAAATCATAGCTTTGTAGGCATATTCCTAGATGCTTCTTACAATGGCACAACACAAATAGTTATAAAAACACAGAGTAAAATAACCAATTTGCAAAATTAATCAATTTAAAGCGATTTTGTGAATGATTTAGACAAAGAAAATGAGCCCCATATACCATACTTTTCACACTAAAAAGAAAAATATATCAAGATTTGGCTTAAGAATCTCTTGGTGCTTACTTCCAAGCATTGAAAAAAATACTTTAAAGGTTCCTAGGTTATAGCTAATAACCTATAGCTATAGCTTTTCAACAATTTGACTCGTAACTGCCGTTGTAGTGGATGATTAAAGAATCCCTGCACAACTTGGCATGAACGCTAAGCTATGAAGATGCTATTAACTTGTAGAAGACAGTGATTAGTGAATCCACCAAAAAGTAATGCCAACTGTAGGAGTCGAACCCACAACTACATGGTTAAGAACCATGTGTTCTTCCATTTGAGCTAAGACAGCATATACCAAATCCAATTTAAGTAGGATTCAATCCGATTGGACAGTTACTGAGACCTATTGAAACCAAGCCAACATTATAAATCTTCTAATTGTACAATTGACATCTGTACTGCAGATGTCCCACCCAAATTACGCTACATGTTCTTGGAAATTTATCAATTAGATCCTAAGAAAAATCACTAATTTAAAGTTAGCAGATTGTAATCACATATATTGAGTTACCGGGATAATTCAAGTGAACTGATAATAATTGTCTCATAACACATAATGCTCGCCAATCACTAATTTAGGTACGAAGTTGCAACAAAGTTCCCAACCATAACACTAAAGAACGTTTACACAATTCCAGGAGTTATGAGGCTTGGAAGGCCCCAAATTCATAAGCACGTAAATGCAAGCTCTGTAATGAGAGCAAATGGTGTTCATTGCAGATGAATACTGAACACTTATTATCAAATTAGAATTAGCACTTCTGAACCACAAATTTAAAATCTGAAAAGACATGAACTTGAAATCCAAAACCTTAACCTAACAAAGCACTTGAAATCCAAAACCTTAATCTAACAAAGCACGAAAAATTATAATCACCATAACATAGACTCAAGCCCACGATTGTCGGTTCCCAATTGACACTCCTTCAGTTAGGCCTCTTTGTAACTTCCCTCACATTAGTCAAGCTTCTCTGAATGAACATGAATAAGGGGATTAGATGAATAAGGGGATTAAAATTTCTCATCTTTCATCACCAAAATAAAATCGATAAAACCTCCCCAAAAAGGAAAATCGGAGAAATCATCGAGGATTCTTCATATTTCGCTTGAAAGACAAAAAAATCGAAAGACCAAAAAGAGGAATATGTTTTGTGAGATTACAATCGAACCAAAAATCATTATTGTCTCCCTTGAAACCCACGATTTTATTACAGCTTATGAGAGAGATTTCTTATCTATTAATCTGGATAATTTATAAACAAAATAAGTAAACCTATTAATCAGAAAAAACCTGACACTGGAAACACCATATTATCGCCTACAATATCAAAAAAAAAAGAAAAGAAGAGTAAACTAAAACACTAAATCGCAATGAAGCTGAATATTCAAGAGATTTATACCTTTCTTGAAGATTAGGGTTTTAGATGAAGAGAGGCGATTAGGGTTCCCAAGATAAGCAAGAAGAAGCTTATATATTAATGTGGAAAAGCCGTTTTAGCGCGAGTTTAGCATATATCTTAAAACTAAATCATCGATACTTAAAATAAGAGTTTATTAATATGAATGGTAAGCAAGATTTCTTTCTCAAAATAAATTTAACAATAATTTAAATGGCAAGTACGTACCTTAATTTAGGAGTCTCAAATTTATTTCTCAAAGTATAAATCGGTTCGTAGGATATATATGTTTTTTCCTAAATCCTCCTAAAAATACACCGACCATATTCAACGATTGATTTCTTTTGAAAAATGTGTAAAAAATGAATATTAAGAGTTTATTAACAAAAAATAAGATAAGAAAGGTTAAAACTATATTTAAGGAAGAAAAAAATCATGTATTGGGAGACAGAAAAACTTATTTGGGTTGATTTTTTTTCTGATATGGAAATTCTCGGATTTTTTCTAAAAAGAGAATTGTTTCGACTTTTACCCTTAAGATCTTCTAAGATTTCTTTTCTATTAATTGCTCATGAAAAAATCTCGTAAAAAATTATCTATGTTTATTTTCTTTTTACATGGAAATTCTCGTTTTTTTTTTCCAAAAAAAAAAAATCGTGGGCTCTAAAAAGAGAATTGTTTCGACTTTTACCCTGAATATCTTCTAAGATTTCTTTTCCATTAATTGCTCATGAAAAAATCTCGTAAAAAATTATCTATGTTTTTTTTTTTTACATGGAAATTCTCGTTTTTTTTTCCAAAAAAAAAAAAATCGTGGGCTCCCCCCAAAAGATATTTGTAGATTTTGCAGCTAGTCCGAAGGTTCAGATTTCATATTCTATTAAAAATTAACGGCCACCAAATGTAAGGGGCTAACTTTGATTTCGGCCAATCAGGAGCGAGGGTTCCGTTCACCGGCCAATAGGAGGAGAGGTTTTTGCAACTCTCGACGTGGTGTGAGAGATGTGATTGGGTGTTTAGGTTGTTGATGATTGGACATGAGTATCATTTACTTCGACAACTCGTTGATATATGGTTAACTCCCATATGCACCTCCATTTAGCCAAAAACCAAAGAGACGTAGGAGAGGCATACTGATCGTGAAATGAAACTCGTCTGTACTCTTTCTATAAGCAGGACCTTGCTAGAAACCGACAATGTACCAACTGTTAAGAATGCAGGTGGTCACGTGGTTAACTCTCATACGTTAAGTCAAAAATCTGAATCGTTTAGCCGGTCAGTGCATGCAAGGATCTAAATTGGAAACTCATCTATGCTATCGGTCACAAAAAGTTGGAATCGTTTGTGATTTTATTTTTCAGAAAGTCTTCGCAGACGGAGAAAATAAAACCTGGTAGAAACCGCCACACACAAACCAGCCCCTGCACGTTTTCCGAGGGGCTGGGCTCACTGGAACCCACAAATAATATTAAAAAAAAAAAAACTGTGAGAAACGGTTTTTACCTGGTTTTTTCTTTTTGGTCTATAGAGAAGCGCCGTATACTTTTTATTTTTAACAAGTCAAGAACGTTAGAGCATCTTTAATGTGGGGGCCAAGGTGTTAAAATAACATGACATTTAGGATTTATAATTTTTTCCATCAAATTTTCATCACCAGTGCAACAACTAAGATAATAATGCAACAACTAAGATAACTAGATAACTGTTGCAGTAGTGGAGGCCGACACGCTAGCATATTTTAATGCAAGTGACACCACGTTTTTGCGTAATATTTTTATCGGGCAAAATCCGGCATGTTATTGAACTCTCAAAATAACATTTTCACCTTTTCTTTTTTCCCTTCTAGATTGTTAGGCACACGCGATGCGCGTGCTGGAATCGTTCACCGAGCAAAATTAGAAAATGGTAAATCGAATTATTTTTATCAAATTACCTAAATGTCCTCTATTTGATTGTTAGATGCGCAGAAAAAAAAACTATGCAGCGAGGGCGAAATTGGAAAAACAAAATGTCCAAATTTCAAGGTACTTTTTCACGTACGGTTAAACTCCCACTACCACAAAAAAAAATTACAAAGGCTAAATTTTTATAAGTGGGATCCACTCACGTTACTCCGCTTCTCTCCCGATTTATTTGTTAAATTACCGATTCACCCTTACTTAATTTAGTATATATTATTGACAAAGCTTAAAATCAAGGACAATTTTGGAAACTCCAAATTTGCAGCTTCATCTACATTGCCTAAGGGGTGTTCCCTTTATATAATAGAATAGATAAAATAACATTTCGTGATAACCAAAGAATAGTAATACGGTAATTTCCGTTAATAGCTATGGGAAATAATGCTCAGTGAACTGTTTTGTTAGCCCAATTTATATCTATTTATTAAGGCCGTGCCCCAAGTGTACTTTTAGAAAATAAAATTGAGAAACTTTTCATCAGAGAATCACACACATGGGTAACAAGTGGCTCCATTTGTGAAATTTATCTAGAACTATCGACTATTAGACCCTAGACTAGACAATTCAACTTCTTCTGCCCTCCCAACTTACCTTTAGTCCTCTCTTCTTCTCTACATTCCCTTCTTTCTTTCTTCTCCGTAAATCGAAAAATAATTCATCTTGTAGGAGCAGAATCTACATAATGATTATACCTCAAATGAAGCTTTAAATAAAGGATGGTTGCGAAGGTCATTGCAGAGTGTTAAAGAAGTGATGTAGCGAGTGACGTCGGCTTAGTCATAAGGAAAGTGTGAAGATTCGCAAGATTGGGATTACCTTGCGAAGAAAACCCTTGTAAGCTTGCGAGAACATCGCAACATCGATCCGAAAATAAAGGTCGGCTTATTTGTCATCCACTATGTAATATCCTATATAGAGGACCAAGCAAAGTCGAGAGAAGGGGGATCTTTTGAGAGTGAGAGAAGAACAAACAGAGAGAGAAAGACCCGAGCTATTTTGATTTCCTTGTATTCTCATTACTTTTGTAAGAATCATTAAAAGGATGAATAAAACTTTATAAATTTATCATGGAATTTGGATAGAATAGTATACAATCTTTGAGGGGTGTGGTTGTAGGAAATCCCGCAACCACATATTGGCGCTAGAAACAGGGACTGATTTGAGGAAGATTTTAAGAAATTGGTGAAGAATTTGTGAAATTGGTAAAAGATCATTAAAATTGAAAAGATGGTAAGGAGAAGCATAAGAATTGCAGGAAGGAGGAGAAAGGAAATGGGAGAATATTCTAGGATGGGAGCAAGAAATGAAGGAGAAGAACGAATTCAATTCCCAATTCAGCAGACATCAATACAAGGTGGAAACATTGATTACGATAGAGTCAAGTGTACACACATGGAGGGCCAGTTCAACAGAGGGAATAGAAGAAACACAACAATTGAGGCGAGTAGAAGGAGGAATAATCCATGGAGAAGAGGGAATGAAACACTAGAGACATTAAGACATAGGATATTTGAAGAAAGGAGATTAGAAGCAGAAGAACGTGCAAATTTAACACGACAAAATCATGAGTTGAGAATGGTGATGAGTGCCAAATATTGCATATTTCTACACCTTTTTATTGGCATTTAACTCATCTTTTGTGCTTAGAAATCGGATATTATCCCAAATTCGTATTTTCCCGTTTTCAAGAATAAATATTTGTACTAATTAATTTTGTGTTTTTAGGTAGTAAATAAAGCTCGGAGAAATTGAGGAGCCAAAAAGAGCATAAAATTGAGACGAGCGTCTATGGAGCAAAAAGCCAAAGCCGCGCAGCGCAAGACTAAACCCAACAAGAAGCAACCCAACTTACAAGACATGGGCTTGAGCTATCCAAGACCCGGCCCATAACCCGGATCAAAGCCCGTTTTACTCGAGCCGTGAGATTTGATCCATTCGCATCCGACGGTCGCATCGCCCACGACGGTCTCCCCGAATCGATGGTCGCTCCACCCCTACACATCATTTCTCACGCTCCCGCTCAACACCAAAACCGCCTATACCCTCACCCATCGAACCAAACACTCCCCATCTTCATTTCTCTCTTCTTCTCCCGACAGAAACACCAGAGCTCCATCCCTCTTCTCTTCTTCCCCCGACCATGGCAGAGCCAAGACCACCACCATCTCCATCCCCTGACACCAACAACACAGCCGCCTGCTCCGCCTCCTAGTTCTAGTTATCTCTTACATAGCTTCTCCCTTAACCCTAGAAGCTAAGTTGGAGATAAATGGAGCTAGGGTTTTCTCCAACATCAAATTAATGGAGTTCAGAGCCGACTTTGAGGAGGGAACAAGATTGGGTACGCATTAATTGTAAGTTTGAGTGATTGGGAGGTATAAATTGAAGCTGTTCTTCATGTGAGAGAGTCAGTCAGTTTTAGGGTTTTATTTTGTTAACCTAATTTGAATTCAGTTTAATATTTGTATGATGTTGTAAATTATTTGACTAGGGTGTAGATGAAACCCCTGATTTAATGTCAAGTTGATCTAATTATCAAAGTGTTCTTGTAGTTTGTAATGCTTAGGATTATAATTAGCCTTTGAACTACACTCACCTGTGATCAATGGTACTGTAAGAAGACCATTGATACTAGGGGTAAGTGAGGGGAGTGAGTTAATCAATTATCCATCTGAGGCCTTCAAGGGAAGGCACAAGAACACAGTGAGAATTTGAACTGCCTAGCATAGGATTAGGAGGTGAATTCAATCACCTTAGTACCCTTAACAATCTGTTTACAATCTATATTTGCTACCTTAGAATACAGTAACAAATCCTAGTCGTATCGACACCAAAATCAACAACATTTGTGTTACTTCTTTAAAAATCAGTTAGTGAAATCTTAAGATCAACCTTACACACTCCATCTCCCTGAGGATCGACCTGTGCTTGCCCTGCCTCCAATAGGCACTGTGCACTTGCAGTTTAAATGTAGGCAAAACAAACCTCTTTTCCCAGCCTACCAAATGGAAAATATAAGGTTACAAAATACAAGGTCGAGAAGTACTACAAGGTCAAATTCAAGACCAATTAGAAGAGAAGCAAGACGAGATCTGCTTGAAGTAGGTATTGTTGAGAATATTCAAAAAGATATGCAGAATCCTGGAGATGGCCATCGTGAAGAGAGAGAAATAGCCGAAGATCGTTATATTCAACGTGGAGACAATTATCATATTGAACAAAATGATAGAGATCAGAGATATGAGCAACATCATATTTAATTAATCAAGATGGTGAAGAAAACCGGGAGGAAGGAGGAAGGATATTGTATGGGAGAGAAGTACAAAGGAATCGACAAACAATGGAGGATGAGATTGAGAGGCGAAATACATAACACACACGTATAGCGTGCGAAATTGATAGAAGAAGGGCATAAATTGAAGAACAAGAGTTTCAGGAGGCTGTACGTCAGAACAATCATGATAACCGGGAAAGAAGACGCGAACGGATTCGCAACAATAATATTAATGAAGAAAAAGATAGAACACGAAGGAGGAATGAAAGGCGAGAAAGCGAAATAGCGAGGGATGAACCAGAGCGCAGGGGAGAAGATGAAAGACGAAATCATGTGTGAATGCATGAAAGGGATGAAAGAGAAGATCGCAGAGAGCGGCGAGAAGAAGAGAATCAAGAGGAATTACAAAATCTAGCAAGGCAAGATAAACATGAACGTAGAAGAAGAGAAGCAAGATTAAAGAGACCAATGGACCAAGGGTCAGGCACAAATGAACGAATTTTGAAAGAATTGGCAGAGATGATGGGAATGCTCAGTAATAGAAGAGAAGGAGGTAGAAGACAATTGGATGAAGTAATAGAGGAAGCTGCGAAGACGCCGTTTACACAAGAAGTACAGTTAAGGGGAATACCGCCAAAA
Source organism: Papaver armeniacum (assembly GCA_023531295.1). Classification (NCBI taxonomy): domain Eukaryota; kingdom Viridiplantae; phylum Streptophyta; class Magnoliopsida; order Ranunculales; family Papaveraceae; genus Papaver; species Papaver armeniacum. The sequence goes on from JAJJWW010004573.1 coordinate 283,319, forward strand.
TGCAACTTACCTACATTAACCAGCATCTTCGATGGGACAACTTGTGTTGTTCAACTTATCAAAGCTTACGTGAGATGCATGCTGCAATGGGAGAACCATGATGTTGTGTTGTGCAAATACTTTGCATCAAGCTTAACAGGAGAGGCATTAAAATGGTTTGAAGGATTGCCAAAGGATACCATATCATCTTTTAGTCAATTACAAACGGTATTCTTAGGAGCTTACATAAGTAACAATTCATTACGTCCTGGTATTGAAGATGTATTTGGATTGAAACAAAGAATTGGCGAAAGTTTGAAGCATTTAACTATGAGGTGGAAGACAATGTGTAGTAACATGGCTGGCCGAGTGGATGAGATGCCTTATTTTATCATTTATTAATGCAATGTTCGCAACAAATCTGCTGTATGTTCAAATATTTAGAATCAAGAATACCATCACAATGACTGAGTTGCGAGAGTTCCAAGAGGAATACATTGCTCTTGTGGAAAGACAAAATGAGATGGAGTCGTACCCAGTTGCGAATACAAGCTCAACAATTGTGAATGCCAGCTTATTACCCAGATTAACAAACACAGTGGCGAGTACTTCGCAAGCTTTGCAAAAAGAAATGGAAATTGAAGGTCAACAAAAGTTAGTTGCGATGGGAAGTCGAGATCAAGAAGAGTTCGAGAAATAAAGGAGGTTCTATAATCGTGGCGGAAACAACAAGATTCAAAGACTTGACCAGGCCCAAGAAACTTATGGGGGATAGAAGAATAACTATCAAAGGGGACCAGGATCTAACAGAGTAGTATGGGAAGAAATAATAATGCCTCCTTTAAATGCTAGTGTGGAAAAGATATGGGAAGCCATAATTTTGATGGAAAATATCCCATCACCTTGGAACATGGGGAAGGAGCCACCACCGAAATATAGAACTCATGAATTATGTTCATATCATCACTTTCATGGACATTCCACAAATGATTGCAGAAATATAAAGAGAATTATCATTAAAATGATAGATCAAGGAAAGCTGGACCATTTTCTGATAAGACAACCTTTACCATTACCACCACCACTTAAGACCATGAGAACAAATGCACGAGAAAAAGAGAAGATACATTTTTAATGAAGTCGGATCGAAAGCAAAAACTTGTTCGCAATTCTATTGTACATTCGTATAAAACAATAGAGGATTTTCATGATAATATTACGAGCGAGTGTTTGCAAGAGATGTTGTGGTAAAGAAATTATGAATATTGCGAAAGTCTCGCCACTAAAAGAATGGCAAGAACTTGACCTATCTCCTTCTGTACCAAGAAATCCCCGAAGGAGGATAAATGCATGATAATCCTTTAGTAGTAAAGTTAGACATCAACGCGAAACCAAAGGAAGATGAAGATGATGAAGCTGAGGATTCATGGGCGATTAATAGAATATTGATTGACATCGGGAAGTTACGTGGATATTCTATTTTACCATACCTACAAAACTATAGGGGAAAAGATGAAGATTTGATACCAACCGACTTATAAGATTTATGGTTTTAATGGTAC
>JAJJWW010004574.1:0-111788 GCA_023531295.1 Papaver armeniacum
TTTTTTAGGCATGCGAGTCACACGCTTGGTCACACCTGTGTCGTAACACTGAAATTTGTGCGTGTGTTATTCACACGCGTACTATTGTTTTCCACCCAAAATGATAACACTCGGAGGATATTTCCTCCCATGCGTGATTTAGGTATACCCTAAATGAAAACCAGATCGAACTTTTCATTTTTTTCTCTTCTTCACTCTACTCTGACCTCTCTTTTCTTCCTCTCATCCATGAAAACCGACGAGTTTAAACCATCACAAAATCTCGATCATAACAAAAATCTCAATCATCACAAAATATCTCCTCTCACCCGATGAATCCATCTCTCAGAACTTGATTTTGCAAAACCTAATCTCATAAGTTTTTTGATTTTAGGGTTTAATCATTTCAAGAATTAATCTCATATCAAGAAACCCAGTTCTGTAAATCAAATCTATCTTTGAATTTGAAAACCCTAAGAAGATTCAAGTATAAACCCTAGAAAAATCGAGGTAAACTTTAAACTCTTCGTTTCTCTATCTGTTTTTTCACATCCAGGAGATCAAGACCAGAAAAGCATCAAAATTACCAAGGAGATCAAGAAGATAGTAGCGGTTAAGGTACAACTTCGATATTTTTTTCAAATGTTTCTATTGTTTATTTTGATTGTTAATGGATAGTTCAATTCTAGGTTTTGCCTGTAAATCGAATTTTAGGGGTTTTAATCGAATTTTTGGGAATTGCGGGGAACATCTTCTTTTATACTAGAATGCATAGCTTCTCTGTTCTTTCAAGTCTCATCTCAATTGATGTTTTATGAAGAAACGTACATGTTTATCCTGTAGTGGAGTTTAAATGGGAAACCACACATATCTCGCAATTTCAGCATTGTCTTTGCATACTCTCAAACTTGAAAATTGATCTTAAAGATTTTTCCTTCTTAGTCTATTTCCTTTGAGCGCTTTATGAGTTGTTTTACTCCCATTGATGGGTTGAGCTATTTCTTTTTCGAGGCCCTCGTAAGGAAACTCGGTGATGCGTTTGTGCTATCCAACGGGAGTTTGTGCTATATCTATTTGAATAAAGGAGATGTTGCCTTGGAAGATCTTGAACAATGCGTGTTGGCAAAGCCAGTGGGCAAAGGCTCATTATAGGAAAGGAGTAGCACTCAAACTTCGAATGTACATATTTGTCAATTTTCCTTGTCTATTAATTTCATTTATTTTTATACAAATAAATCCTTTTTGATAATTTTTTGCACTTGGCGCAGAGGCTTGATGACGCGGCAGTTGCCTTTTCCAATGGTTCATCATATGGGATAGAATTTGGATCATATGGGAATTGCGTAGGGGAATATCTACATTTATGCTAGAAATGTACATCTGCTAAATTATGATCTAGGAACGAAATATGGTACAAGCCTTCATTTTTTCAGATTAAGTTCCATGTATGCTTATTTGTAACCTATGTTTAAGTTTGAACAGTGGCTTTTCAAGTCTCAACCACACACGCTTTACGGTAGAAAGATAGCTTCTCGCCGCTCAAATCATTGTCACCTAAGCTTAATCTATAAGCAACTTAAGCGTACATTCCAGGTAGAGTTTATAAAATTGGTACTTACTTCAATTCATTCGGGAGGCGCATGCTTCTCCCTTGGTGGAGTTAGGATAGGAACCACTCATATCCGAGAATTTCCACATTGTATTTGGATAATATTTTCAAATGTGGAAATAGATCGTCAAGGTTGTTTTTGTTCTTGGTCTATTTCTTTCAAATTAATTGTCTTATACGAGTATTATTTTTCCGTCTCATAGATGGGTTGATCGCTTTAGTGTTTTTTTTTCAGGCCCTCCAAATGAAACCCGATGATGCGCTGTCCTTTCCAACAGGAGTTTGTGCAATGTATATTTAAATAAAGGAGATCTTGCTTTTGAAGATGCTACCCAATGCTTGTTGGCAAGACCAGCCTAATCGCCTAAGGCGTATTAGAGGGGGCGTAGCACTCAAACTATTTGAATGTACATATTCGTCAATTTTTTCTTGACGTTTGTTTTTTTTCTTCTTTTTATTTAAAAAATAAATAAATATCCTTTTTGATAATATTTGCTGCATTTGCCGCAGAGGCTTGATGATGCGTGAAGATGACTTTTCCAATGGTTTCAAACTGGATCCGAAAATAGAGAGCTTCAAGATGCGCTCGGGTTAGCTACCATTATTTATTATCAGTTAACGGTTTCATTTATTACTTCTTGGATTACTGCTTAGCATGTTTCCAGAAGAAGCATGTATACCCGCATCTAACTTGGGTCTAGAGACCTGTGTTGCTTGAATCGTGATAGAGAGGCTTAAAAGGCTATAGTAGTAATGGCGCAAGGGGGTTAGGTTCTCTTAATCAATGATTGAGGTCTTCGCTGACCCAAGACGTATTAGTATGTGAATGTGTAACTATGATTTCGTGTAGAACACAGAACCATGATATCTTATGATTTCCTTTTTGTATTATTCGACCTTTTCTTATTCGATTTCACTCTTGTTTCTTACAGGGAGGTTTATTTCAACGGTAGAAGGCCATCAATGTCCCACTTTTTTGATAAAGGCATATATGACCTAAACCTTGTTCTAGTGAAAGTTTTTGTCGGAGGGTTTTGTGAATAGTTTAAAACTTGCTAAAGTAGCTCTTGAAAGTATATAAAAAATTAGAAATTAGGCTAGTCTTCGATGTATGCATAGCTAAGCCAACTTATAATGATGATCTTTGTGAGGTTTCTTTTCTTTTCTTTTCTTATCTTGTACTATAAATAAAAACTCCATAAAAATTGTGTAGGTATGTTTTCTTATCTTGGCTATAAATCTCGTTACTACATCCTCTTGGTTAGAATTACTAAATTTTGATGAGACCATGCCCACTTCTTCACACATTTTGGGTTGGAAGAGAAGTTGTCGTGGGGAGTTCATAATGTTTGGTCGTTACTAATAGTTTTAATTTTCTCTAAATTGCTAATCTCTAAACTGCTAAGCAAGTTACTCAAAAAGGTGATGATGAGTTGTAAATTATGTGTACAATGTGCATATTGCTCCCTATTTGTATTTCAACCTCTTTTGTTAACTTGGATGATATTTTTACGTGGTGAGCGGCCCCTTTGGAGCCGTTCTATTTCAACTCAAATAGGTCGGTTTGAGACTTACCGATAACTACTTAGTAATTTTCCTCACTTTTCTTCTCCCATTTCCTTTTTTTTTCTTTTGTTTTGAAAAGAAGGTCTTCCTTACCCATAAGGGTTATGCGTTGAACTTTACATCCTCATCTCATTATAGCATGCTTCACATGTACGGACACCTCGCGGTAGATAGGTTCTTTCTCCCCTAAGACCCCTACCAACTTTAATGAAAAATTCTTTCTTGATACTTGGTGACTTGGTAATCCTTGTAGAGTTGTAGTGCTTAAAAATCGATAAACCTCATTAATTGTGCAGGTGTGAACCGTTTCCCACATATCCCAACATATGACATGCTTCATGCGAATGGGCTCCTTACATACTATAAGTCGAAAACTGTGAAGTTTGATTTATTCTTGAAATGGACCGTATTAGCGCCCCTAAGGTAAATCACTTGAGTTGGTTCATTTCGTTCTTCACTCTAAACTTTATTAAATGAAAGTTGTATTCTCTAGTCTCACTCATTGTCAATTTGTTCTATGGAAATTTTACGGTAAATGAAATCTCAAGCATTTTCGTTGTCCTGTGGTGGCAATTCATATGCTTTGCTTGAACGCATGCAATTTTTGTTTGAAAGGGTGCATTTTATGGATCTTTGGTTTCATTGTGATTTTTACACAAAGTTTTTTATGGTGTTATTAGGGGTGGGTTGTCCTACGTGATAAATTTCAAGCTATAGAGAAAGCACGTTCTCTACACAAATCGATGGGAAGCACGAGTCATTGAACTGGAGAATGATAATGACCCGTGATTTACTAGTTTGCCAAAGCCATTCTGCGGAAGAAGTGACTTGTTTAAATTCGTATTTATCACTTCTCGCGAGGAAGAATCAGGAGTAATTTGTTCGAACTAGTAGGGCTATCTCGCCTCAGATAAGTTTGGCTTAGGATAGCTTTGTAAGTTCCATGTATTCAAGTTTTGTAGGCGTAAGTTTGTATTTGTATGTATTCCTTTAGAAAGTTTCTTTGAGAAATTTGGTACTTAGAGAAATTTAGGTTTTCTTTGTTATATGAACCCTGAGATGAATTGAATGAATGTTCTTTTGCATAGATTGAAGAAATTGTTGTTGAGTGTGGTCATGAATGTATTGAATTTAGAATTCTCGCTTTATTTCTGAGAAAATTCATCACGGTCAGCCTTGACCGAGTCAAGGTTGACCGGTAATAATTTTTCTTTATTACAAAAAAAAATTTAAATACTTGACTATAAGTCATTACATGACTCTGTTGCAAAAAAAATTAAATAACTTGTTCCGAGAGTTACCACGTAGCAAATTAATGTGCTCAAGCATTACACGAGGCCGTTAAAAAAAATTGTGAACGGCCACAAAGCCACATAAAAAAAATGTAACACCCACTTTTGCAACAAAGTAGGGTAGTTACAACCGATTTTAGTAATCGGCTGATGCAGTTCTCGTTTCTAATCCTGAATTTGGTGTAGTGATTTCATATTTAGCCTTCCTCATTCACTTTCGTTCTTCTTCACTTCTGATAACAGAGAAGAAATCTCATTCCTCCCACCACCGTTATCTCCATCGCTCCCACCACCACCACCACAATTTCTATTACCCAAACACAACTAACACCACCACCTTTGTCACGTTCGCTACTAATATGAGAAGATCTGTCATGATTTGTGTTCCATTTCAATTGATTTCTACACGAGATTCATAAATTGATTTGTTTCTTTAGGTTTCAGTTTCGAGTTGCCGATTCAGATTTGTTCTTGTTTATGTTTTCGATAACTAATTCATGAACCAGATTCAGAGATCGATTTGAGTTGTAGGTTCAGATTTCAGAGACATCGATTTGGTATGTATGATTTTCAATTAATTTTAAAGAAATTAATTGAACCGTCAACTCGATTTGGTATTTTGGTTGTAGAGTTTTCTGAAAATTTGATTTGTGTTGATTCAATTAATTTTAAAGAAATTTTCGATTTAATTGAGATCGAGATTGTTGATTCAGAAATTGATAGAAGAAATCAATGTTCTGGTGATGTTTCTGAGTTGAATCTCATGATTTTTAGAAAATGGGTGTTGCTGTTGAAGTTGTATTGGTGATGATAGCGGTGGTGCTAGCGGCGGTGGTGGAGGATATATCAAATCTCTATTGGTTAATTCACTCAACGGGTATTTTTAGGTCAATTTCGTATTATTAATATTAATTTGTGATGCAAAATGGTTGCTTTACAATCTGGAAGTGTTTTCTATACTGTGATTTGTACATCATATGGTATATTAATTTCATGTTCTAGATATTTGATTTTTAATGTATATTCTTGATGTCATGGTGGTGGCGACAGGTGTTGTTGGTGGTGGATGTTGCGTAGGTGGTGGATGTTTGTTGCACTTGACTATACGTCACACCAAACAAGGTACAAACGGTGATCGTGGTCGAGATTGTGGACTAAATGGTGATTAGTGACTGAGATTGTGGACTGAATGGTATTGGTGTTTCTATCAAAGAAGGTAAAAATGGGTCTAGTGGTTTGATTGCAATTGGAAATGTTTGTTATGGTTTGAATACACATCTACTGATTTGTGGTTTGAACACAGATCTGGATATCAATGGTGATAAACTGATAATAATGGTGGTCTTGGGCTGCTGTTACGGTTGGTTGTTTTGCATCAACCTAATAAGTCATGTTTTTGTAGTCTAAATTGCATTAATCTAACTTCTAATCTCATCATTATATGCATAATATTATTGTGGTCTTGAACTGCAACATATAGTGACATGAAGTTGCATAGTGTTTGCAGGGTTAGTGTTTGAATGAAGTGGAGGTGGTTTGTTGTGTTAGAAGTAGTGGTTTGTTGCAGTGGACTTGTGTTGGATGCCTCAAACTATTGGAGACAAGTTGACCAAGCTGCTTCCGCTATTGGAGACAACTTGAGCTAGTTGCTTCCTTTTTTTAGAGACAACTTGAGAAAGTTGCTTTCACTTTTAGAGGCAACTTCAGCTAGTTGATTCCATATTGGAGGCAACTTGAGCTAGTTGATTCCAGTTCCGAGGCAACCTGGTTATGTTTTTGGGTCCATTCATTCATCTAAATTATCTTATACCTATATCTTAGAGTAGTTGTGACGAATTTGTGGTGCAATGGTAACACAAGGTTGTGTTGAGTTGCTGATGATGGTTGTGTTGCTGATGATCATGCTTTAAAGTCAAGAGGGTATATGAATGCTTAGGAAGTTGAGATGAACTCAATATGAATCCGGGCATTGAGTGCGTAACAAGAAGTTGTTACCGCTTGTGTGTTCTTTGATGGTGTTTGAGTAGGGGCATGGAAGTGACCGCACCTATTGTCTCATGTTGCAAGTGTGCATAGACGGTTGTGGTCATGAAGTCATTGCGAGGTAGAGTTGGTGAGCACAGATGGATGGTGTGGTGTTGTACGGTGGTTGTTTGAATTGTTGGTTGAGCCTTGATGGTGTGGCGAACCTGTGGTGCAATGGTAGCACAACTGACTATATGTCAGATGATGTGTGTTCGATTCACACTAGGTTCACTTATTTGTGTATAATGTTTATTTTTTTTGGAGACAACTTGTGCTAGTTGCCTCCATATATGGAGACAACTTAGGCTAGTTGATTTCACTTTTTGAAGACAACTTTGTGCTAGTTGCCTTTATTGTTGAAGACAACTTGAGCTAGTTTCCTCCGATATGGACACAACTTCAGCAAGTTGACTCCACATGGTGGTGGTGGTTGGCGGCGGCGATGGTGGTTGACGGCGGCGGTGGGTGTCGGTTGTTGGCAGCGGCGGTGGTAGTGGACAGTGGTGTTGTTCGTTAGCGGTGGCGGTGGTGGTGGACAGTGGTGGTGGTTGGCGGTGGTGGTGGTTGGTGGTGGTGGTCGGTGGTGGTGGTGGTGGTCTTCGGTGGTGGTGGTTGGTGGTGGTGGTGGTCGTCGGTGGTGGTGGTTGGCGGTGGACAGTGGTGGTGGTGGTTGGCGGTGGACAGTGGTGTGGGCATTAGAGATTTTTTTTTTATTATTTTTTTTTTTTTTGAATAGTGGTGGTGGTGGTTTTGTATATACACTATATAAAAGAGGGTATTTTAGTAATGTAGTAGGCTTAGGGGTATTTGTAAAGTTGATAAGGGTATATTTCAAGGGGCCTCATAGTAGGGGTATTTAGATAATGTTCCCTTTTTTTTTCTTCTTCTGTCTTCTTTACTCCAATCGACGCTAATCCGACTACAATTTTCATCTTCTTCGACTAAATGTAGAGACCCTAATCGGTTTTCTAATTTGCAAATTAGTGAAAAAGAAGAAGAAGTTGAAGTTGAAGTAGAAATCGAATTGAGTGAAGTTGGAGAGCAAGAACCAGATCCTCCCTGCAAGGAAATGTACAATAAAATGCATGCAAACCGATATCTTATTTTCTTGTGTTTGATTGATATATTAGGTTTAAATAAAAAAAAAAGGTTTTATCGCAGTCACAGAGTGAAGTTCGGCTTACAATTGAAATGAATTATCAGCCGAACTACTCATTGTTCTTCATTCTGAAAGTGCTGATGAACAATTCGGCTGATAATTAAACACAAATATGCTAGCATAACTTCACCTTATGAAGAACAATGCCGAGTTAATTGCCCTATTTTTTTTTTCGAGTCACCCGAACTTAGGTTTGGCAGTTAAAAAGTGAAGTTTGGCTGATAACTCCTAAGTGTGTTTTAAATTTGTGTAGGTTTTGTAATTACAGAAAAAACTTATAAAAATTTAAAAACTAAATATATTTTTTTTAAATTATTGGATAAAGAGTATTACATTAACTAGTTGGAAGCCTAACAAGCTAAGCTCCAACAACATACTATTACATTAATTGAACAGGTTGTTGTGCTATCCTACCAGCGAGCCACATGGGTAACCTAGCCAAGGGAGCCGGAACGGATTGGGGGCTGAGATTGCGCTAGCCTACCAGCGAGCCTCATGGGTAACCTATCCAAGGGAGCCGGAGCGGATTGGGGGCTGAGATTGTGTCACAAGGGGTGCAAACTAACTCTACATTCCATGTTAATTTCTACAATATTACGCATTTGGTGGCTCGAATCTGGGACCTCCTCGAAGACATGAAACTTTGGGGAACGGGGATGACCAGCTGAGTTGGGTACCCATTTTTAAAACTAAATATTTTTAAAAAAAATTAAAGTTAAAAAAACTTAAAAAGTTTAAAATGGTGGATAAGGGGTTATTAATTTTACTATTTAGCTACTTTATATTGACCTTTATACGTACACTTAAAACTCTATAATTTAATAGCCTTGGGACCACTAAATTTTATTAATTTAAAGATATATTAAATTATCGATAATTTAATAATTTATTATTTTAAAGATAAATTAATAATATATTAATTTAGAGATAATTCATATTAATAACGTCAATAAATTGAATTTGACTCATTTAATCGGAATGATTTGGAATTTGAAGTATTCTACTATTGACTACAGAAAATTAGATATTCATCCATTGGAAATTGTTGGTTAATAACCATAATTAAACCATCTAAATTGTTGGTCGGTCAATAGCCGTAATTAAGGATGAAATACAATTAGATTTGAACTTCAAAGAAACACAAGCAACTATTGATTCATATTTTCCTAAAGTTTGATGTGTATAAAAAACTTTTCAATTTTCTTATTAGTAATTATTAATTTATATAATATTTGGAACCCACAATTGGGGGATATCAAAACTAATTGGGGGATATGAATTACTTCCCCCAACCAAAGGTGTCTGCTAAGGGGTGTTTTTTGGGGCGAAAATACTAAAACACCCTTCCCTCAAAATAAAAATTAAAAAACTTAAAATTAAAAAACAAAAACATATCCCCCATTTCCATCTTCACCTCTTATTAATCTCTTTTAGGGTTTGGGATTTGAAACCTAAATATTTCCCACTCCCTTTCAAATTCTAGATTTTCCCACTCCCTTTCAAATTCTCTTCTCCTTCTCTGCCTGCTCCTCACTTTGAAAACGATTTTTTTTTAACATTCGGAAGTGATGAAGACCATGCCGGAAGTGATGAAGACCATGCCGGAAGTGATGAATATCATGTCGGAAGTGATGAAGACCATGCCAGAAGTGATGAAGACCATGCCGGAAACAAATTTTTTTACATCGCCGGAAGTGATGATGACTATGCCGGAATTGATGAAGACCATCTTAGGAAATTGGTGCCGGTGATGCTTGGTAACTAACGTTCAACGCCGTAACTTAATGCGGCATGCTCGATAGAAATCTATCAATGCCTTGCGTTATTCAAAAAAAAAAAAACAAGTTTCTGGATACTTTACATCATGTGCCGGCATAGAAATTTAAGCATCATACTATGCCGGCATAGGTACCGGCATGCTCGGGAATTAACTGACTGTGCCGGCAGTGGACTGATTAAAACAAAAAAAAAACTTTTGAAGATCAAAACCAGATAGTGGCAAACATTTATGAAAATTTCCAACAAATGCTGGCATGGTTTTTTGGTTGAATACCATGCCGGCACCGAGCTTTTTCTGCTGCAAAAATGGTGGATTCAAAGAAAAAAAAAATCCATTTTTCAACCTCTTAGCAGCAATTCTCTCTTCAAAATCATCTTCCATTTTCACAAAAAAAATTCCACTCAAAAATATTTTTCCCTCCTTCTACTCTTACCTCACTCATACAAATTCAAATAAAAATACACACTAATCTATCCCCAAATACTTAAGATTTTCCTAATTATTATTAACCACTAAACCTGATTAGTGAGGGCTAGATTAGGAATTAAAAAAATAATTACATAAGGGGTGACCCAGATTTGATATATGGATCCAGTTTTTGTCATGTAGCTATATCCCCCAATTAGTTTTGATATCCCCCAATTGTGGGTTCAATATTTGGGACCTATAAATAGTTAAGGGAGATTTTTAAAATGTACTCCCTCCGTTTCTGGGAAAGAGATACTTTCACTTTTTCATTTTAGCCTAAAAATAGGTCAAATTGAAAAAGTGAAAGTATCTTTTCCAAAAACAGAAGGAGTATTAAATTATTAAATTATCGATATTATTATTTTAACACTATAGACCTAAGAAGGGACCAATTTTTTTTTATTATTTTAGCGAGTATTAATTTACAGAGGTTCTACTGTATTGACTATGGCTTCAAATTGGACTTGGGTCATGGCCTTGCTCTAGAAAAGGTAATTAAGCCGATTTTTTGTACTATGAGTATGCCTCAAAACAAAAGTACGGTATGCCTCAAAACAGGTTTCATTGCCAAGCCAGATTTGAACGGAGCCCGTTAACATGGGCACGTTCCCTCAAAACAGGTTTCATTGCTAAGCCAGATTTGAACGGAGCCCGTTAACATGGACACGTGCCTAAAACCAGCAATTGTTTAAAGTTTAAACCCTAGCTTGGTTGAAGTTCGTGTCTCCCTTTTTCTTCTAAAATCCTCCACCGAAACAGCAGCTCTCTTGAGTTAGAGCAGTTCCTATGGCAATGAACAAAAACAAAAATTTGTTGAGCCACGTGGATGAACAAACTGCATTCTCCACTATTGATGAGTGCCAAATATTGCATATTTCTACATCTTTTTATTGCCATTTAACTCATCTTTTGTGCTCAGAAATCAGATATTATCCCAACTTCTGTATTTTCTCTGTTTTCAAGAATAAATACTTGTACTAATTAATTTTGTGTTTTTAGGTAGTAAATAAAGCTCGGAGAAACTAAGGAGCCAAAAGAGCAGAAAATTGGAGACGAGCATCTATGGAGCAGAAAGCCAAAGCCCGCGCGCGCATCAGTTGCAACCCAACAAGTAGCAACCCATTTACAAGACATGGGTTTGAGCAATCCAAGACCCGGCCCATAACCCGGATCCAAGCCCGTTCCATCTGAACCGTGAGATCTGACCCTTCCACATCCAACGGTCGCTCCGTCCCTCTCATCATCACTCGATGCATCCGCTTCACACCCAAGCCGCCTACCCCTTAACCACCGAACCAAACACTCCCCTCATCTTCATTTCTCTTTTCTTTCTCCCCGACATTTGCAGAGCTCCCCCATTCCTCTTCCCTTCCCCCGACCATGGCAGAGCCGACTTCACCACCACCATCTCATTCCCCGACACCAAGAAAGAAAAACGCGGGCCGCCTGCTCCGCCACTCTAGATCAAACTATCTCCATCATAGCTTCTCCAACCCTAGAAGCTAAGTTAGAGATAGTTGGAGCTAGGGTTTTCTCCAACATCAAATTAATGGAGTTCAGAGCCGAAATCGAGGAGGGAACATGTCAGGGTATTCATTAATTGCAAGTTTGAGTGATTGAGAGATATAAAATGAGATGTTCTTCTTGTGAGAGAGATAGTCAATTTTAGGGTTTTAATTTGTAATTTATTTTCAAGTCTGTTTTAGTTTTGCATGATGTTCTAATTCGCTCTGCTAGGGTGCATATGAAACCCTTTGATTTAATGTGAAAGTAATCAGATTCTCAGCTTGTTCTTATTGTGTGTATTGCTTAGGAAAATGGTTAGCTAGTGAACTAAATTTACTTGTGATCAATGGTACTGTAAGAAGACCATTGATACTAGGAGTAAGTAAGGAGAGTTAGTTAGACAAATATCCATCTGAGGCCTTCAAGGGAAGGCATAAGAACAAAGTGATAATTTGCATTACCTTAGCATAGGATTAGAGGGTGGATTCAATCACCCTAGTACCCTCAGCCAACTGTTACAACATCCTTTGCTCATTTGTTACCTTAGATTAGAGTCACACAACTCCTTGTCGTACCGACACCAAAACCAACCCATATTTGTGTTAACCACTTTAGAAATCAGTTAGTGAAGCTTGAGATCAACCTTACACACCCCATCTCCCTGAGGATCGACCTGTACTTGCCCTGCCTCCAATAGGCACTGTGCACTTGCAGTTTACATTGTAGGCAAAACTCTTTTCCCAGCCTACCAAGTTTTTGGCGCCGCTGCCGGGGATTTGGTAGCAGTGTAGTGATCTAAAATTTCTTTTTACTGATTTCAATCAAGTCTTGTAAATATTTGTTCGAATTCTACGTATTTTCCAGTCACTGTTAGTATAGCTAAGTTGTTTAGTTTATATTCCTGAAACTGTAACCTTGTAGATTTCAGTGCTGTAATTTGTTTCAGTAGGTTAGTTACTTCTTAGTTAACTCCATTGTGTGCTCCATCTTTCATCATTTTTGTTTACTTGCATTGTCCTACATCTAGTTGAAGTTCACATGTATTTAGATTGCTATTTTTCAGTCATAACTAGTATAACTTAGTTGTAATCCATTTGCTATATAATCTGCAAACCTGATTTGTCACTGTCTCAGTTGAATTGTGGCACTAATCTAAAACTTTTGTTTCATTGTGCTGATTGAATAATGGCAGTAGGTGTTACACAGCTGATGTTTTAGTGTAAAAATTTGTTGTTTGTACCGTGTCATTGTAAGTAGAGTTAATTTGCATTTTAGTGTTGCTATATTAGCTGTAGCGTATTCCATTGCATATCACTTTCTGTAGTTGATAGTTTTGTTTCAGTTAAGTGTATGCATCATTGTCCTGTAGTGTAAATTAGTGTAACTTGCACCATTGCGAACTTTTAATTTTTAGCATGTGTAGGAATTTTAGAGCTTAGGTTGTAAATTTTTTAGGTTGCTGTTGTTTTTAGTCTTCTTAGATTACCGATAAACCATTTGCATACTTGCATCAATAAGCATTCATATAGGAATTTGAAAATTTTAGTTTTAGTTAGTTATTCATGGTCATCGTGGTTAATGCCTGGTGCTCAGTTTTGAGCTTTACCAACAGTTAAACCTCAGTGCTTGGGGTGCTTGAACATCGAATCTGTAACTCTGGTCTGTCACATCGCAGCTGCCTGTGCGTCCTTCTTGAATTTTGTGCACTTGAGTTGGCTGAATCATAAGTGGTCTAAATTTCTGTTCTATTCACTCTGCAATCCATAAGCATAATCTTGTAGCTTTCACTTTCAAAGTATTCTATTTTTCTTTCAACATATTATCAGCATACCGCATCTGCAGTTTAGTGAACATTTGGTTGCATTCTGTGGTTCAGTTGTATAGGTGTTAACTCTCGGCTTTGAAATCCTTTGCTTCACCTGTACATTTCTGAGAACTGATCTTCTCCCTTGAGTAACCAGGTACGTGAGAAGCTGAAACACACACTAAGGAGAAGGAACAAGGAGGAAATCCGTGGCAAACCTAAACCTGGTCATACCAGCGGTATCGTATTTTCGAACTTGATGCTATGTCTTGAATGAAACGCCATGAGCTCGCGATAATCGAATGAATGCTTGTCGACCTAACAAGCATATGGTATGTGTATGTTCTTGCTGCGCTATTTGAATAACACATTTGCGCATGAGCCGTGAAATTTGAATTTAGCCAAACTTGTTATTGCCACCGAGCTATTCTCGTGCATTACTGAAATTTTTTGAGCTAGTTGTCTTTTCACCGTAACCCTTGGCTTCAACAAAGCTCGTGCCTAGCTCCATTTGTGTAGCTGTTGAGTTGAGCTGCAACTTGGCTAGCCAAGTTTCTTTGTTAGCCCTGAGTTGACATCAAGTGAGTGAGTTGAACCATCAGCCCTGTACTTTATGCATGCTCTATTCTGTTGACAAACCTGTTGAACCTGTTGAAAGATCTGTGTGACTACCTGTGTTGAATGCTAAATCATATTCAATTGTGCAAACCCTGCAACTCTTGGATCCATGCTCATTCCCCTGTGATATTATAGCCATATTTGTTGATTGTTGCTTGGCCCTGAAATAGTTGTTGTGATCACAACACCCATGCTAATATCTGCATATCTCTGTGCATACATTTGCATCTGTGAATCTATCCAATCTGTTGCATTTGTGCATCTGTGAACCAATATCTGCAATTTGTGTGTGGCCCTGTGGTGTTGAATGAGTGTTGAATAATTGAATTGTGTTAGCAGTAGCTAGTTGTATTTCACACACAAACCAGCACATGCTTCACCTTGAGTGAGCATAACCCATCTGCCCTGTGCACCTCACACAATTTTGCTTTTCTTGTGCACCTGCCAACAAAGCTGAACTGTGATGACTATATGATGCTGTGAATGATATACCATGCTAATGTTTGCATAAGCTGTGCTGTGCTGTGCAATTCTTAAAAGCACTCCTGTGTGCTTGAACTGGTGTGTCATCTTTTGTGATTTTTGCTTATCTGTGTTGAAAGTGTTTGGATGTGTGCATGTTAACATGCTCGATGTGCTAGCTAGGCTATGATCGTGTCTTTTAGAGACCAAACAAATCGAATAGTTAGAATCCGACCGGACGATATTGTCAACATACCCAGCTCTTCCACAGAAAGCCCAGACCCATCAGAAACCATGGGTGATGAACCAAACCCACCCCGTAGTCTCAAGGACTACATGTACCCAACTAGGGCAACCCAGCCCTCTTGCATCATTCTGCCAGCTGATGCTTGTCAGTTTGAACTAAAAGCAAGCACAATTCACATGTTACCCGTGTTTAGAGGGGTTGATGCTGAAAACCCTTACCATCATGTGAGAGATTTTGAAGATATTTGTGGGACTCTGCGTTTTAACCAAATGCCGAAGAGTCCCTCAAAAGCGAGATTGTTTCCTTTTTCTCTAAAAGAAAAAGCCAAATCATGGCTTCATGCCCTACAACCACTGATCCATTAGAACATGGGATGACCTCACAAAAAGAGTTTTTCAAAAAGTTTTCCCAAACCATAAGACGGCGACAATTCGCCAAAGTCTAAATGGTTTTGTGCAATTAGAAGACGAAACTCTAGAAAAATACTTGGAGAGATTCAATGAATTATTGCTCCAATGTCCCCACCATGGTTTTGAAAAATGGAGACTCGTGCAAATCTTGTATGAGGGTCTAGATGTTAGGACCCGAACCACAGTCGAGTCAATGTGCAATGGTGCATTTATTGACAAAAGTGCTGATGAGGCTTAGACTTTCTTAATCGAAGTCGTTGAAAAGACTCAACAGTGGGAGTCCATCCGTGAACCAAAAAGGACTACCCATGTAGGTAATGTTCATAGAATCGAGTCTGACTTTGAGGGAAATGCAAAAATGGCATCTTTGTCCCGGAGAATAGAAGTGCTTGAGTTGCAGAAGAATGTAAAATCTAATGCCCCTACTCTCCGTGACCAAATCGAAATGGCCACTTGTGCCGCATGCCATAGCTCTGACCACTTAGTGGACAGCTGTCCAGACCTACATGCATTTCAAGAGTCTAAAACCGAGCAAGCCAATGCATTGTACCATAGGCCAGAGAACAACCCTTATTCTCAAACCTACAACCCAGGGTGGAGGAATCACCCCAACTTCTCATGGTCCAAAGGACCTGTACAAGGGGGAACAACAAATAACAACCAAGGATACTCATATCCTAGAAACCCCCAAGTACAACCACACCCTCGGTACCACAGCAGAGAAAAGCCTAGCTTTGAAGACAGTGTCGGTCTGTTGACCCAAAACCTTTTACAACTTCAGAAAACTACCGACCAACGTTTCACAAGTCTAGAACTTAAAATGGGTCAAATCTATGATGCATTGAATGAGAGAGAAAAAGGCAAACTTCCTAGTCAACCCCAACAAAATCCAAAGAATGTATTTCAAGCAGGTAATTCAAACTGCAATGAAACTTCACATAGTCATGCGAATCTTTGTCACCACTCTTCGTAGTGGTAGAGTTGTTGAGAACAATGTAGGTGTACCACGAGTCAAGCGAGTCTAAATCGGACTCACCAAGGTACACACAACACCGCGAAAACATCTTTTGTAGAGAAAGAATCGAGCATGTTGATAAAACTAAAAGCCCTACCGATATAGATATTTCTTTTCCAAGTCATGCACTGTTGCTCCATTCCCACAAAGGTTGGTGCAGCGGAGAAAGGGGTAACGAAGTACAATGAGATTTTGGAAATGTTCAAACGAGTTAACATAAACATTCCATTTCTCGAAGCAATCGGACAAATACCCACCTATGCTAAGTTTTTGAAGGACTTATGCACACAAAAGCGAAAGCTTCACGTGCATAAGCGTGCCTTTTCTCACTGAGCAAGTGAGCTCCCTAATCCAAAACAAGATTCCAACTAAGTTTAGAGACCCAGGTAGTCCAACAATTACATGCACCATAGGCGACCATGTGGTCGAAAAGGTGTTACTAGACTTAGGAGCAAGTGTGAATCTATTGCCATACTCTGTGTATGTGCAACCTGGGCCTTGGGAGTGAAGCCCACTCTGTTACGCTACAATTAGCGGACAGATCTGTGAAAATCCCCGTGGTATTGTTGAAGATGTGTTAATCAAGGTTGATAAATTTTTCTTTCTGTGGATTTCATCGTCTTAGATACTCAACCCGTGCAAAACCCAAGTAATCACATTCTGTGATTTTAGGACGTCCTTTCGGCGGCGACGCCCAATGCCATCATCAATCTGTCATAATGGAGTGTTGAAATTGTCTTTTGGTAACATGACCGTAGAGATGAATGTTTTTAACACTAGTCAACAACCCATTGATTATGATGATACTTGATTTGCATGAGATTAACATGATTGAGAGTCGATCCAAGACTCATTGCCCGACATTTTGTCGGTGGACCCTTTGCAAGCATGTTTAGATAACTTTGACTTAGATCTCTTTGAGTCTAAGTACATTAGTGAAATTCACTCTTTGCTTGAATCTTTTCCACCCATGGATATTGCTAAATGGCGAGAATGCGGTGGAACCACTTCCACTCTCGATTCCAAATCGCCCCACCTCTTGATGAACCACCTAAGCTTGATTTGAAACCATTACGATACCTTGAAGTATGCTTTCTTAGGTCCTTCGATACTTTACCCGTGATTATTGCATCATGTTTAGACACATAACGGGAAAGTCAACTCTTAGAAGTACTTAAAGAACATAAAGGAGCCTTAGGTTGGACCATCTCGGATCTTAAAGGTATAAGTCCCACAATTTGCATGCATCACATAAATCTTGAAGAGAATACTAAACCATCCAGGGAATGCAAAGGAGACTTAACCCCAATATGAGAGATGTTGTCAAAGGTGAGATTTTAAAATTGCTTGATGCGGGTATCATTTACAGGTTCCGGATAGCTTGATGGGTCGAGTCCCATTCAAGTGGTACCCAAAAAGTCCGGCATTATTGTAGTTCAAAATGAGATGAATGAGCTTGTCCCCACCCGTGTGACCACGGGGTGGCGAGTTTGTATTGATTATAGAAAATTGAACACAAAGTAATAAAGAAAGACCATTTTCCCCTTCCCTTCATTGACCAAATCTTTGGAAAGGTTGGCGAAGCATAGTCACTATTGTTTCTTAGATGGCTATTCGGGCTACAACCAAATTCACATATCACCCGAAGACCAACAGAAGACCACATTTACCTGTCCTTATGGAACATTTGCTTACCGTCGTATGCCTTTTGGGTTGTGTAATGCACCCGCTACTTTTCAACGTTGCATGATGAGCATATTTTCTGACATGGTAGATAAGTTTCTTGAAATTTTCATGGATGATTTTTCTGTGTTTGGGTCTTCTTTTGACGAGTGTTTGCATCATCTTACTCGTGTGCTGATTAGATGTAAGGAAAAGAATTTGGTTTTGAATTGGGAAAAATGTCATTTCATGGTTAACTCAGGCATTGTTTTAGGGCATATCATCTCGGAAAAAGGCATAGAAGTAGACAAAGCCAAGGTTGATCTCATTCAACACTTGCCTCAACCTCGTTACGTGAGGGACATAAGATCATTCTTAGGCCATGCGGGTTTTTACCGCCGATTCATCAAAGACTTTAGTAAAATTTCAAGACCTTTGTGTAATCTTCTTGCAAAAGATGTTGCATTTGTCTTTGATGATGCTTGTAAGGAAGCATGGGAGCAACTGAAGGTTCTCCTTACATCTGCCCCTATATTCAGACCACAGTTGGATCTTACCATTTGAAATTATGTGTGATGCGTCGACTATCTTTGTAGGAGCTGTTTTTGGGCAGCGAGTAGACAAACTTCCTTATGTGATCTACTATGCTAGTAAAACACTTAATGATGCTCAACTGAATTATTCCATAACTGAGAAAGAGTTGCTAGCTGTTGTGTTTGCATTGGATAAGTTTAGATCTTATTTGATAGGGTCTAAAGTCATCATATATTCTGACCATGTTGCATTGAAATATCTTTTGTCTAAAAAAGATGCTAAGGCTCGTCTAATTCGATGGATACTCTTGCAGAGCCGTCTTACCATTTTCGGGTGCTCTAGGCGAACTTAAAATATGGGGGCCTTTTTATAGGTTACCAAATCAAAGACAGAGTTATACTTTTAGTTTAGGAGGAGATACATCAATATATTTAAAGCGATAACTTTGAACCGGCTATGCGTTCGGCCACCTAAAAATTTTCGGCCTTTTTTGTTGGATTTTGGGGTTTTTAAGCTCGTAAATCAGCATAAAATACGCCAAACCAAAAACTTAGTAACGGTTGTATAGATGTTTCAAAACATTTAGTAACAATAATAATTGTCACAACATTTCTAATAATTTTAATAACTGTAACAAAATAGTTTCGTAATAATTATAACTGTCACATATTACCTATAACAACAGAAAAGAAAAGAATTTTGGGCCCCAAAGATTTTGGGGCTCTAGGCGGCCGCCTATACTGCCTAGTGCCTAAGACGGCCCTGTACTCTTGTTACAAGAGTTCAACCTCGAAATTCGAGATAAGAAAGGGTCAGAAAATATTGTTGTTGATCACTTGTCTAGGTTGAATGTTGAATCTGCTGATGAATCCGTACTGATTAGAGAATCATTCCCTGATGAACAATTGATGCTTGTGTCTGAAATGCCATGGTTTACTGATATTGTGAACTACCTTGCTACATGTAGAATGCCATTGCATTGGTCTGAACAAGACCGTTCTAAGTTCTTGGCTGAAGTTAAACATTTCCTTTGGGATGACCCATATCTGTTTAAGTACTGCCAAGACCAAATCATTAGGAGATGTGTCCCCAATCGAACAAAGGGGACGTCATCTCTTTCTCATCATGACCATGCATGTAGAGGCCACTTTAGTGCCAAGAAAACTGCTTTGCAAAGATCTTGCGGAGCGGTTTCTATTGGCCAACATTATTTAAGGATAGCCATGCTTTTTGTGTTGCTTGTGACCGATGCGAGAAATTAGGAAGTATCTCTAAGAGAAACATGATGCCCTTACAACCCATTTTGATTGTTGAAAGCTGTTTGATGTGTGGGGTATTGATTTCATGGGTCCATTTCCTAACTCGAAGGTAAGTTATACATTCTTGTTCTTGTTGATTATGTCTCTAAGTGGGTAGAGGCCATTGCATCCAAAACAAATGATCATAAAGTTGTTCTTTCTTTTCTTAAGGAAAACATTTTCTCCGTTTTGGAACACCTAGAGCAATAATCAATGATGGAGGTAGTCATTTTTGCAATAGACCCTTTGAATCACTTGTGCGCAAGTATGGAATCACTCATAAGGTAGCAACACCTTTCCATCCTCAAACCCGGTGGCCAAGTAGAAGTTTCTAATAGGGAAATTAAGCATATCCTTGAAAAGACTGTTAATCCTTCTAGGAAAGATTGGTCTTTGCGCTTAAATGATGCTTTGTGGGCCTATAAAACTGCATACAAGACTCCCATTGGGATGTCCCCTTCTGGACTTGTGTACGGTAAAGCTTGTCATCTACCCGTAGAGTTAGAACACCGTGCATATTGGGCAGTAAAGAAGTTGAATTTTGATCTTGATAAGGCTGGTACCCAAAGAAAACTTCAACTCAATGAGTTAGAAGAATTGAGAAATGATGCATATGATAGTGCCAAATTGTACAAACAAAGAATGAAAGTATTTCATGACAAGCGCATTCTGCGCAAGTCCTTCACACCTGGTCAAAAAGTTTTATTGTACAACACTCGTTTGCATTTGTTTCAGGAAAGTTACGTTCTCGATGGTCAGGACCATTCTTGGTACGTACCATTTTCCCCCATGGAGCTGTTGAAATTGAAAACCCAGCAACCAAGAACATCTTCAAAGTCAATGGTCAGAGATTGAAACCATTTCTGGAGCATCTTCCACCAGAAGTTGAGACCGTCGACTTGGAAGACCCCATCTATGTGGACTAGACTAGTTCACTTGTGTACATACATATGGACTAAAAATCCATTCTCTTTCCCTTTTCTTTTTCTTTTTGCATAGTTTTTATGTGTCCTAACCAAACTTTTTGTCTTGTGCTCTGGTTGTTTGCTTTCAAAGCATTCATCCTCCTTTGGTTTAGCACCATCCTTGTACATCCGGTAATCTCTTCCCTTTTCTCTACTCAACATAGTTCTCTTGGTATGTGACTATTTACATTCTATCATCTGTTGACACATTGAGGACAATGTTTGATTTAATTTTGGGGGTGCATTTGCATATAGAGTTTTTAGTCTTTTATTTCAAAAAAAAAAAAAAAAAAAAAAAAAAATCAAATCAAATCAAATCAAAAAATTTCAAAAATTTCAAAATTTCAAAACTCTTTGTAAATATGTACATAAAAACCTCCAACTTTTAGAGATCTTAGCACTACACCGAATTCCCGGATTCGTAACAGGAATTCGTAGCGGCTTATGGGCCATTCAATTTCCGTTACAAAGGCCGTTACAAAAAAAATCGTAACAGGCTGAAGCCGTTACTAAATTTTCAAAAATTAGTAACAGAGCTAAGCCGTTACGAATTTTTTTTAGGCGTGCCACTCACACGCTTGGTAACACATGGGCCGTAACACTTGGAATTGGTGCGTGTGCCATTCACATGCGTGCTTTCTACCCTTCCATCTACACCGTCTATGCCCAAAACCGATATCTCTATCCTTCATTCTATTCTCGAGATGCATCTAAAACCCTAGATTTTATACCCACTACACATTACTATCTCTTATCTCATTCTCTCTGCCTCATCGTCCCTCTTCCTCTCTCTTTCATTGTTCCTCTTCATCTCTCTCGATATCTCAGAAGAAACAGGGCCGAAGAGAAACTCATTTCTCTTCTTCTTGTTCTTCGATGTTCTTATTTTTTTCGCATCCCAACTTCTTCTTTTCTTGTTCTTCGTTTTTTCTTCTCAAAAGCATGAACTGAGAAATCGTTCATATCAATTAAGAAGAAATCTGGAGAAGTCAATGGATCAGGAAGGTGTTACTGAGGGTGTGAATTTGATTTTTGTTAGGGTTCTTATTGATTGAAGAAAGACGAATCAGTAAGAAATAAAATTAGGGTTTCTGGAGTTTGTATTGAGTTTGTGCAAAATCGAAGGAGGTATTGGTGGATTGAATAACAGAAGAAGGAGATGGTGGAGATGTATTGACTCGGGTTATAAAGGCTAGGGTGAATCAGAGAGAGGAAGTTAGGGTTTGGAAAATTATTTAAGATGAGGTCGATGGCTAGGGTTTAAAGTGATGATGCAGAAGCTCAATTGAGGCAAAACAAGGAATCAAGATCAAGTAATTCATTCTAGGAATTTGATTTAAGGTAAACATTCTAGTAATTCATTTAAGAAAGAAAAAAACATAAAAGTGAACATGGGAGGTGGGTTATTTGAGGATTGAGTAAGAAGAAGAAATTTAACTGGATCTCAATGTTCAAAACTAAGGTAAGAGCTAACCCTTTTCAATTGTTTTGAGATTTAGGTAAGTAAATCTGAAAACAACAATTCTCAGTTTCTATGCCAAAGGGATGGCACCTAATTGCTCGATGAAATTCTTAGCTGAAGGGGATGTGTGTTAGACTAGTTTGATAGCTACTTTAACTCTCATGGAAATGTAAATAGCTTAAGGATACTTTTTATCAAATAAAGCTCTAACTGTAGTTAACGAATTGATTTAAGTTTTCTTAATTTCGTACATAGACTATCACTTAAACATGTCCGTAGGAGACTGGTTCTGTAAGTATTTGAATTTGATTTTTCAGTGGACTAGCCCTGTCATGTTTATTTGAATTAGGTGTATATTGCTTCTTATGAATTGTAGAGATGGCCAAGGTGAGTTAGGGTCATTATGCGAAGTAAGAAAGGTAAGGTCAGGTAGTATTTTGTACTAACATTCTGGACATGGTTGCTTGTATCCAATAAGTGATTCACTTTTGTACTTTGAGTATACCTTTAATTTGGAAGAACTTAAATTTTGATTAAATGATATAGTGTAGTCACTTGTATTGATATATGCTCTGTGGGTATGTTGTGTGATGGATGTATTATGGTTTCCTCGCAATAATTGTCTGTTCATCCCCACAGGTTATTGCTAAGTTGAGTAACGCGAGATGTGTGATAGTATCTAGTAGCGCGAGATGTGCAGTACTACCTATACCTTTTATATCGTCATTAGTAGCGCGAGATGTGCATTAGTATATTTACACTATTGTAATTGGGGAAACTAATTGTATTTTCATCATGCTTGACTGTCAGTCTTATTTCCTTCCGTGTTATGTTTTGTTTAAGGCATTCTATTCGTACATTTTCTTGTGAAAGTGGTGTTAAATTTCCAGTTCCCTTTGCTAACTGACTTTTACTTGTTATGAGTACTTTCACTGAGTTACTATCTTAATGGAACATTGGTTTTATTCTTTTATTAAATAGCATTGGATTGTGTCTAATATGATTTATTTCTTAGTCTCAGTTGAAAACACCGTAGCTGAAGACGAGGTGGGAAAAGGCGATTATTACGTATGGCTTGAGTGAGTGTTCCAGGCTGGACTGTTGGAAGAATAAAATCTATCGCCTCATTTTTTGTTTTCTCGTGTACAAATCCTAAGGTGATGATATTTCAGATGATGTGTATATAAATGCATTTTGGGTTGTGTATTTTGGATAATAACTTATATATGAAGCATGTTCATAGAAATGTATTCACTGCGTTAAAGTAGTAATCCAAGTAGAAGCATTTTAGTAAGTTCTATTGTTACATTTGTAAATTTATGATGTCCATATAAACTATTTCAGTAGTACTAGAAATACTTTCCTTGCCTGACTTGTTGTGTTAAGAGAAAATGGGGTGTGACAATGCAGTTGAAGATGGTTACTAGTGCTAAGTGGTTCACTGCCTTGAGAAACTAGAGGTGTTGCTGTATTGAGGGTTACTGCAATGGGTCGATTGATTAAGGAGATTTTGATGCTTGAAGTTGGTAATATAGTGGTGATTCTGAGCAATTACAAAGAAGAAGGTTAGAGTTTTGTTTTTGATGGAGGAGATGTAATGGGTGTTCCTCAGAATATCTTGTCGATCGGGTTTGAGTTTCTGGAGGTTAGTTTTTCATATTTCTGTTTTAGGAAATGGCATGTGCTGTGTATTAGGGGATGTTAGATTGCTAGTTTATTGTAACAAACTAATCTGTTAAATTGACTATTGCAGCTCACATTTCGGCACATGTTACCTAATTTTAATGAGTGATGGTGGGACAGTATTATTCTGGACATATTGATCTGCAATTGGTTCGGTGAGACCTACGAAACCATAACTGAGTTTTTAATTTGATTAACTTCAGTTTTTTTTATTTATATTTGGCGGCTATGTGTAATGAACTTTTCATGGTAAACTTTTCAGGTATCTGGGCAGGAATATGTACTATCCGGTACTTCGATGGGAGAACATACGAGTGGGTTGGTATAAGTCGCCAGCCAAATATTATTGCTAAAGTATGTTCTGTTTCTATTCTATCTTATGCATTGTCTTAAAATTCGTTGGTCAGTTATAACTTACTAAGTAAATTAGTAGAGTTAATTGTAGTCCAAGTGAACCTTTTTGGTTTTCTTGGCAGGCAGGTGTAGAAACAATTACCTCCTTGGTTGAAAACAGTCACAACCAATTGTCCCATCTTTATTCTGCTTTTTTTTTTCCTCTCATACGTAAAGGAAGAAGAAGTCTCTAAACAGTTCTTTTCAACTTAATTAGGTTGAAGAACGCGCCATTGAAGTTGAAGAGTTGATTGACGCTGTTGAAGTTTTCTGCACTGGAACTGCAGTTGTTGTTGCTCCTGTTGGTAGTATCACATTTCGAAGTAAAAGGTATAACTAACTGCTTACAAAATAGAGAAAAACCAGTCATTTATTCGCGGTTTTCTGAATTGCTCTAAGTATTCGTGAACTTGTATAAATATATTTACATTTTCCTTGTTTCATGCAGATATGATTACAAAACAGGAGCCGGAACGACATCTGTGAAACTGCACACAATCCTTACAGGCATTCAATCAGGTCGTATAGAAGACAAATTGAGTTGGACTGTCGAATTAGATTAAGTTCTTGTTTTTCATTTCCTTTAGCCTCGGTATTTTGGTGTAGCTAGTCATTACACTAGACACCTAAATGTTGTATAGGTTGTTCTGTTCTTGGTCACATCCATTGTCTTTAGCCATCAGTTCAGAAATATACTGACCATACAAGTTTGAAACAGACAATATGAATGAATAATAATAGTGTGATATTTTCCAACATTTAATTACTGCCGGTCAGCCTTGACCTGGTCAAAACTGGTCAATTTTGACCAGGTCAAGGTTGACCGGCAGTAATTTTTTTGTTGTTACAAAAAAATTCGTAACGGCTCTAAGCTGTTACAACAGCTCTGTTGCAAAAAAAATTCGTAACGGCCCTGAGCTGTTACCACGTGGCAAATTCGTGTGGCTCGGCTCAAGCACATTACGAGGGGCAGATACAAAAAAATTGTAACGACCACAAAGCCGTTACAAAAAAAATGTAACACCCACTTTTGCAACAGGCGAGGGCCGTTACAACCCGTTTTAGTAACGGCCTGGTTCTGTTTCTAATCCCAGAATTTGGTGTAGTGTAGAGTCACTAGCATGCTTCTAGCTATGTTTACATAGAGAGTCTGACCGAAATAACTGAACTTGGAAGTACTGGAGAACACAATCGGGTTTCTTAGTTGATTAGAGCGTTAAAGTTGGATTTAACCATGCCGGAGGCGAATTAGGTTCGTATAGATATTCGGTAGTAGAATTGTGATCACCCATAGTGGAGACTACCCATTTTTACATCAAGCGAGGCACCAACCTTCAATTTTGTGACTTTCTAAAAATCATTAGAGTGTGTGTCACCGTACGTCAATTCGGGTAGGAATGGTGAGCTACCCAACTTCGCACCACTTTCAGCACTATTTTTGATCTCTTGAGTGCTAATTTTGTCAATCATGAGGGTGACGTTTAAAGATGAAAACTCCTTCTTGTAGTTCGATTTGCAGTCAGCATCACTCTCTCCCTCTCAACAACATCAACAGATCCATAGAAACACATCATCGTCAGCAAGCAGGGAAACATCAGAATATTTGAAGAAAAGTTGAAATAGTCCAAGGTTTACATGCATCAATTCAAAGAAAAGAAGATAAGATGAGAATTAGTGAAGTTTATGAAATCAAGACAATACAAGTTGTGGAAAATTGAGTTTTATTGTTATTTTCATCTCAAAAAAAAAAAAAAAAAAAAAATTTCAAGCAACAAGGAAATTGAATAGAAAAGTTACAAATTGTCAAGTTTTTGTGAAGTTCAGAAGTTCATCATCAACAGTTGAAGACCGAAGATTGAAGACGTTTCTATGGATGCTGAGAGAGTAATGTTAATTGCCGATCGGGTGAGAAGGTAAGTGAGTACTCCCATCCTTGCTAATGGTTGATTTCCTTTCTTAGAGATCATCAGAAAAAGATTCTTTTTGTCCACAACTCTGTGGAGTCTCCAGAAATTATTTCGGATGGTTATCCTTCTCACCTTCAACGTGTGCGGGATTTCTCTCTTTATTCCCGCTGCACACATGAGAGACTAAAAAAGCGGTCTTTTTGAGTGCAATTATCATAAAACCCTATTGGTGAGGCAGAAGTCGAGGCTTGTGATCACTCTCGAATCCGAATTCTTTCATATGGTATGGTTATTTCTCGCTCAACTCTTAAGGATGAGAATGCGTTCTTTGGTAGTTCTAACTTCGTGTTACTAGCATGCAGAAACTCTATGTCCTCATAGCTCCTTGGATGCTTGAGACTCTTTTACGCTCAGAAGTTGGAGAAGGTTTTGTGGGTACATCTCTGGTAAACCCTCACGAGACTACAACTCGTCCACTAGGGACACCTAGGGGTTTAAAGGCTTAGTGCATACGCTAAATGCATTCGAGAGACCAGCGGCAGTGGTATAGTTAGGATTTCTTAATTTCTGTTTCACTTGAGGACAAGTAAAATTCAGGTTTGGGGGTATTTGATGAGTGCCAAATATTGCATATTTCTACATCTTTTTATTGGCATTTAACTCATCTTTTGTGCTCGTAAATCGATATTATCCCAAATTTCAGTATTTTCTCTGTTTTCAAGAATAAATACTTGTACTAATTAATTTTGTGTTTTTAGGTAGTAAATAAAGCTCGGAGAAACTAAGGAGCCAAAAGAGCAGAAAATTGGAGACCAGCGTCTATGGAGCAGAAAGCCAAAGCCCGCGCGCGCATCAGTTGCAACCCAACAAGTAGCAACCCATTTACAAGACATGGGTTTGAGCAATCCAAGACCCGGCCCATTGATAGGTGTAGAATACACCGTATTTAATATCTAGTATTTATGCTTTCTTTGCGAGTTTTCTTGTAAATTATGTATCTTATGTTTACTTTTGAGTTTATTAGGTGCAATGGAGTCATTTCATTTGGGAGCAAAAGAAGGAGAAATCACCCAATTGGAGTAAAAAGGGCAAAATTATCATTTCATGGGCGAACACTATCCGGAGCCCAGTCAAGGTTAAGGGCCAATTCTATTTGAAGGAATACTATCTGGAGCTGATCAAAGGTTAAGGGGCTGCCAACAAGAATGGCCCTTATACGGGACTAGGGGTTGGTTGAATCTGTCCTATTCATTACAACCCTGAATCGAGAAGGTCTGTCTTCTCTAAATCATTTTCACTGAAATTGAAAAGCAGCGGCTGTGCTACTTCAAGAACAGATCGAGAAACAGACAGAGGTTGAGAGAGATCGAGAGACAAGGAAGGAAATGGTGGTGGTCTCGATGATGGTTGATGATTTTCATGGGTATGAGTCTGAATTTGAAAGAACAAAGAAATTGATTGAGATCGATGGTGTAGCTGTTGATTGAAGTTTCGATGTTGGAGACCAAGAAATAGAAATTCAGAGTAAACAAGATGAAATTTAATTATGGGTTTCTGCTCAAGTCTGGTGAGATAAGAAGTCTAGGTTGAAATAAGATGAAGAAATTAAAGAGATGGGTGAAGTTAGGGTTTGTTGTTTTCTATGAAGTAAGATGAAGAAATTGGACTCAGGGAGATGTTGTGTGTTCTTATGAGGATGGTGGTTATTTTGAGTTCAATGGAACTAATGGTTGTGATGCGGTGAAGCTGAACCTGAGATGAAGGCACTGCAGATGCTGGTGGTGGTGCTGTGCCAGGGAATTGGTAATGAACTCTGGTGGTATTGGTACTGACATTGCAGGCTGGCAGCTTGGCTGTGTTAAGCTGCAGGTGATGTAGCTCTAGTTGAGGCTACTCAGCTGAGAGGCAGAGTTAACTACAAGGAAGTGCTGATGTTGTCTCAGGTGGTTATTGCTTCTGGGCTAGAAGATACAGGCATGGAGATGCGTTTGTGTTTGTAGAGAGTGTGTAGTTCAGCTGAATGGTGGATGAATTTGCAGCTATGGCAGAGTTGCAGTGGTGGCAATGAGTGTCAGGTGGTGGCCTGAGGTGATATTGCAGGTTGAACTGGGTAATTGTGAGAAGATGGTAGCTTTACCTGAGACAGATGGTGCTACAGCAAAAGGTGGTCTAGTGTGCTTATGAGCTGAAATTGCACATGATGCTGCAGAATAAGATGGTAGTGATGTTGTCTGAATGATGGAGGATTGCAGGATGTGTTGCTGGGGCTGGTAACTTGGATTTGTTTAGATGTATGCCTAGGTTTTACAGGTTATGATATGAACCAGAGCTACATAATGAAATTGGGTCTGCTCTTGAATTCAGAGTGTTGAGATGGAGCTGGCTAGAATGATAAATTGGTGCAAAGAATCGGTGTTAGTTTGTGAAACCGTGCTTGAAATGGTGAATGTCTGTGACAAAGTTGTTTAGGCTGGCAGCTGATGTTGCTGCTGTGAGCTCAGGCAAGGATGAATCTGGTGCAGTGAATGGCTTGTGGTGACTGAGTTGGATTCCATGGGCTTATAGAATTGCAAGGGCTGCAAGGCTGTGGCAGGCTGAACTGGTGGTGTGCTCAAGTAGATGGATGTTTAGGTTGCAGCTTAAAGGTGACAGGGAGATGCTGGTGGTGGTGAGACAATGTGTGGAGTCGTGGCGAGATCTGTGTTGCAATGTATGGAATTGCTGCAGCTTGGAGGAATAAGCAGCTGTTATGGATGGGGCTTAATCTGTGATGCTCAATGATGGTGCAGCACAACATACAGCCTTTGCAATGGCCTGGCCTGGACAAGTTAACTCAGTCAGCTGAATCTGAATTCACCTTAACTCAGACCTGACTCGTCTGATCTGGCTGACTCCCCCTGACTCGGTTTGACCCGAGTTGACCCTATCCGACCCGTTGACCGGTGACCGGGCGGACTTTGCTTGGCCACCCGAGATGCTTTCCGCGACCCTTAGGCCAAGTTCCGCCACAATACTAATTCCGGCGACCACTTTTGGGACATATTTTCTACATGGGTTTCTCTCTCTTATGGGCTTGGTGGATTTTCATCTAATGGACTTTGAAGACTAGACCTAATTTTAGAAGTTGGAGAAAAGTTATAAAAGGGAAAGTCTTCTATAACTTAAAGATTATCAAATATCTTATTCTTGGAATTTTGGAGAGCCGTTTTGTTTACGCTTCTAGGGTTTGCTTTTGTTCTTCTTCTTCATTATTTTATTATTGAATATTGATTATGATGAACTCCATAGCTATGAGTAGCTAAACATATTATTGGTTATGGGATAAAAGTTGATTTCTCAACATGTTTTTGATTCAATGAATTAGTTTTGTGTCAGTAATTTATTGTTTGTGATTCACAATTAATAGTGTTATAAGATTTGAATACTTGTTAGGTTGAGTCCGGAATCAATCCGATTTGCATTCATCTCAAGAGCTATATTAGGGTTTTCAATACGAAAAGTTGTTTATCCCTGATTCTAAGTAACATAATTGTGGGTAGTGCTTGTAGTGATATATCCTACTAGTCACAAGTGAATCATAACTTTTGTTAAAACGTTTAGTGCTTTTACACATTCGTTTGCATTGATTAGTCTTATTCCATAAAACTTAATGCTTGTAGGGAGTTAAACTTAATTGTGCTTTTACACTTTAGGTTGCTTTCTAGGAAGAATTCACATATGCATCTTTTAATGTGGTTGTGATGAAAACAGGGAATTAACGGGTTATACTTGCGATCAAGGTATCCTAGGACTATTAGTAAAATAAGAGATTAAAATACCAATTCTAATCATTGATGAAAATACATGTTTGTGAATGATACTATCCCGTGACCAATATCTTCTCCTTATTGACCATTCCAACTATTTGCTTTGCTCTATTTTGTTTTTACTTTAGTATTTCGCTTAAACAACAAACATCCCCCCTTGGTTACCTTAGAAACTAAAAATTGCATAACAACAATTGCCTCTCTGTGGATACGAACTCTTCCTTACCTTGTGCTTCATTTAAATTTAGTGAGTAAGAAAGTGAAATTATTTTTGACGGATTGACAACCGATCAAATTTTGGCGCCGTTGCCGGGGAGGCATACGGCTTGTTATTAAGTTTTTAGTTTTCATTTACAATTTCTCGCTTTTATCTTTGTTTTTCGGTTCTTGTCTTGTTTCTCACTTGTTTGGGAGAATTGTTTTGTGTACCTAATCCCTGGCTTCTAAAGATTGGAATTATCCAAGGTGCGGGATAGCTACTCGGAGAGGCACAATACTCCAACCAAGTCAAGACGCAACAGAAAATCTAGAGTTAAAAGTGGAAGGAGAAGTACAAATAGAAGGAGAACAAGAGGTTCCAATCGTAGACGAACCACACGTGGAGGAAGAAGAAACAATGGGTGATGCAAATCGTTCACTCAAGGACTTAGCTTCTCATAGGCTTGATACACAACATGGGTGTATTCAAACGAACTCTACTTTTGAGATAAAGCCGGGGTTGCTTAGAGAATTACCAAAGTTCCATGGCATGGTGAATGAAGATCCAAACAAACATCTTATGGACTTCCACACCATTGTCACGGCTATGCTTCCAGCGGATGTTGAGGCGGATGGTGCAATGTTGAAAGTTTTCCGTTTCTCTTTAATGGATAGTGCTAAGGATTGGTTGTTCTATTTACCTTCCGGAAGTGTCACTACATGGAATGGGTTGAAGAAACTCTTTTTGGAGAGATATTTTCCTGCATCGAAGGCTACTCAAATTCGCAAGGAGATTTGTGGGATGAAGCAAAATGTGGGAGAATCCTTATATGACTGTTGGGAACGATACAAGAGATTGGTGGCAAGCTGTCCTCACCACCAATTCAGTGACGCTATGATCATCCAATACTTCTATGAAGGACTCCAATCAAGTGATAGGAATCTTATTGACGCTGCGGGTGGTGGTGCACTAGTTAGCAAGACGGTGGCACAAGCTAGAGAGTTGATTGAAAATATGGCAGCGAACTCACAACAATTCTTGAGTCGTGGTTCGGATGTGATTCTTAGAAGAGTGCATGAAGTGAGCGAGGTTGAGGAACTTCGTCAACAAATGGGTAACATGTCCGCAATGATGCAACAAGTTGCAGCCGCGGTTATACCAAGTTCTCCTCAATGTTATGAAGATGAGCAAGCTAATGCGATCTTTCCAAATCAACAAAGACGGTATGATCCCTACTCTAACACTTACAATCCGGGATGGAGAGATCACCCCAATTTTAGCTATGCCAACAAGCAAGGAGCGGTTCAACAACCTACTTTCAACTCTTCAAGTGGATTTCAACCTCAACAACAACAATTCCATGAGACAACAATTTCAAAGAACCACAAGCACAACAATCAATGCAAAATCAAGGTTCCGATATTGATTCAAAGCTTCAAACAATGATGCACGGTATTTCTACCATGTTTAAAGAGAGTCAACAAGAAACTAAGAGTGCTATTAAGGAGTTGCAAACACAAATGGGCTCCATGGCTATTGAGTTGAACCAATTGAAGGCACAAAATAGTGGGAAACTCCCTTCTCAACTTATTAACCCAAAGGAGGGTGTCAATGCTATTACGTTGAGAAGTGGTACACAACTTGTGCAACCCGAGGTTACTGATTCGGGCAAGGTGGACACACCAAAGGAACCTGTTTTGGAGGAGAAGAATGAGGATGCTCCCCAAACTTCTGAGGTACCTATTCCTAACTCTAAAACTCCGGTTTCTACTTATGTTCCTCCTTTACCTTTTCCTCGCAGATTTGCAAGTTCTAAGAAGGCGGAACTCGAAAAGGAGATTTTAGACGTTCTTAAAAAGATCCATGTGAACATACCACTCATTGATGCTATCAAGCAAGTTCCAAAGTATGCAAAGGTGTTGAAGGACTTGTGTACCAACAAACAAAGGCTTAAAGGTAATAAAGTGCTTAGTGTGGGGGAGAATGCCTCGGCAATCTTACAACACAAACTCCCACTTAAGTGCAAGGACCCCGGTAGTTTTGACATTCCCGTCACAATTGGTAACAAAACATTTAACAAAGCTATGTTGGATTTAGGTGCATCCGTTAATGTTATGCCCGCGTCAATGTATAATTCACTTGATCTTGGTCCTCTTAAAAAGGCTGAAATTGTATTGCAATTAGCCGATCGCTCTAATGTCTACCCAATGGGTATTGTTGAGGATGTTCTTGTGCAGGTTAATCAACTTGTATTTCCAGCGGACTTTTGTGTGTTAGAGATGGATGAAGGTTCTCCGGACTCGTCTCTTCCATTGCTACTTGGGCGTCCCTTCATGAAAACGACGAAAACCATAATTGATGTGGATAAGGGAACGCTAACCATGGAGTTTGATGGAGAAACAATACGTTTCAACATTTTCGAGACGATGAGATATCCTAGTGATGTCCACTCTTGTTTCTCCATTGATGTTATGGATACATTGGCACAACAAATGTTTGAATTAAACGGTGATGATGCTTTGGAAACCGTGTTAACTACATCCATGGATAATGGTGTAGAGTGTGGTAATGAAGTCAAGGAAGCCCTTGGTGATCTTAATTCACTACAAGGATGCCCGGAAACTCATAATATCTCTTTTATTTCTTTACCATGCAGTGATGAAAAGCTTGTACCTTCAATTGTTAAATCTCCAAAGTTAGAATTGAAACCTCTTCCCGACCACCTTAAGTACTTGTACTTGGGTGATAATGAAGAGTTACCTGTGATTGTTTCTAATAAGCTTAATGATTTACAGGAGCAAAAACTTCTAAGGGTGCTCAGGAAGTACAAGACGGCCATAGGATGGACAATTGCCGATATCAAGGGTATAAGCCCTGCCGTTTGTATGCACAAAATTCGTTTGGAGGATGATGCAAAGCCTACTAGGGAAGCGCAACGTCGTTTGAATCCTCCCATGATGGAAGTTGTGAAAAAGGAGATACTCAAGCTTTTGGAAGTGGGTGTTATCTACCCCATATCCGATAGCAAGTGGGTAAGCCCGGTACAAGTAGTACCAAAGAAATCAGGTGTGACAAGTGGTGGAGAATGATAAGAATGAACTTGTCCCAACTCGTGTGCAAACCGGTTGGAGGGTTTGTATTGATTATAGAAAATTGAATGCCACCACTAGAAAAGATCACTTTTCTTTACCTTTTATTGATCAAATGCTTGAACGTTTAGCTGGACACTCTTACTATTGCTTCCTTGATGGCTATTCAGGTTATAATCAGATTGTGATAGCACCGGAGGACCAAGAGAAAACCACTTTCACTTGTCCTTTCGGTACTTTTGCTTATAGAAGGATGCCTTTTGGCTTGTGCAATGCTCCAGCTACTTTTCAAAGGTGTATGGTAAGTATCTTTTCGGAATATGTTGAAAACATAATCGAAGTGTTCATGGACGACTTTAGTGTCTTTGGTGATTCTTTTGACCTTTGCTTGAACAATTTGTCTCTAATCCTTGAACGATATGTTGAAACAAATCTTGTGCTGAATTGGGAGAAGTGCCATTTCATGGTAACTCATGGCATAGTTTTAGGCCATATAATATCTTCTAAAGGCTTGGAAGTTGATAAATCTAAGATAGACCTTATTCGTGCTCTAACCCCTCCCACTACGGTGAGGGAGATACGTTCTTTTCTTGGTCATGCAGGTTTTTATCGTAGGTTCATCAAGGACTTTTCCAAGATAGCATCACCACTTTGTAACTTATTGCAAAAAGATGTGGTTTTGAAAAATGTATGGTGGCATTCAATCGTTTGAAAGAACTTTTGATTTCAACCCCTATCATTAAACCACCGGATTGGAGTAAGCCTTTTGAGCTCATGTGTGATGCTAGTGATTATGCGGTTGGTGCGGTGCTTGGGCAACGTGTGGGGAAGCTTCCTCATGCTATCTATTATGCTTCTAGAACGTTAAATGAGGCCCAACAAAACTACACAACCACTGAAAAAGAGTTATTAACCATTGTTTTTGCTTTAGAAAAGTTTCGCTCTTATCTAATTGGTAAAAAAGTTGTTGTCTTTTCTGATCATGCAGCGCTTAAGTACTTGCTTACAAAGAAAGAGGCGAAACCGAGGCTCATACGGTGGATTTTACTCTTGCAAGAGTTTGATATTGAAATCAAAGACAAGAAAGGAATTGAGAACACCGTTGCGGATCACTTGAGCCGACTTGCTGTGGACAAGGAGACTATCCCATTGCGTGAGAGTTTCCCGGATGAGCAACTATTCTCAATTGCCTTTGGAGAACCATGGTATGCCGATATTGTCAATTACTTAGTTTCTAAACAAATCCCAAAGAACTTGTCTCGTCTTTGAGAGGGACAAACTTAAGAGGTTAGGGAACCAATACATATGGGATGATCCATACTTATGGAAACATGGTAGTGACCAAGTAATACGAAGGTGCGTGCCCGAATCTGAATTTAACTCTATCTTGTCTTTTTGTCACTCTTATGCTTGCGGAGGACATTTTGGGAGTAAGAGAACCGCGCACAAGGTACTTGAAAGTGGTTTTTATTGGCCAACTTTGTTTAAGGATGCACATATATTTTGTACAACTTGTGATAGGTGCCAAAGAACCGGTAATCTAGGTGTCCGAAATCAAATGCCACAAACTTTTATTCAATTTATTGAAGTTTTTGATGTATGGGGTATTGATTTTATGGGGCCTTTTGTCAACTCCCATGGGAATTTTTATATCTTACTTGCGGTTGATTATGTCTCGAAATGGGTGGAAGCTAAAGCCACCCCAACTAATGATTCTAAAGTGGTTTCAGATTTTGTGCAAGCTTATATTTTTGCAAGGTTTGGAATTCCAAGAGCCATAATTAGCGATGGGGGTTCTCACTTCAAAAACAGGATTCTACAAAGCTTGTTATCGAAGTACAATGTGTCGCACAAGATTGCAACACCTTATCATCCCCAAACCAATGGACAAGCCGAGGTGTCTAACCGGGAGGTGAAATCCATTCTAGAAAAGACGGTGAATCCAACGAGGAAAGATTGGAGCATGCGACTTAATGATGCTTTGTGGGCGTATAGAACCGCATATAAAACACCTATTGGGATGTCTCCTTTTAGGCTTGTGTATGGTAAACCTTGTCAATTACCCGTGGAAATTGAGCATAAGGCGTTTTGGGCTATTAAACAATGCAACATGGAGATGGATGGGGCTGGAAAGCAAAGGAAGTTACAACTCCAAGAGCTAGAGGAGCTTCGTAATGACGCATTTGAAAGTTCACGGATTTACAAAGAAAAGACGAAAGCATTTCATGATAACATGATTTCTAGGAAACAATTTTGCATTGGGCAGAAAGTGCTTTTGTTTAATTCTCGCTTGCAATTATTTAGGGTAAATTAAGGTCACGATGGATCGGACCTTTTATTGTTACTAATGTGTTTTCTCATGGTGCAGTGGAAATTGTAGCATAGCTACTAGGGAAAGAACATAAAGTTAATGGGCACCGGTTGAAACCATATTATGAGAATTTCACTTCCGAAGTGGTGGAAGGAGTTAACTTTGTGGATGTACTCCCTCTGGAGGAGTCATAGAATGCAAGGAGATAGTCGGGCTGACGACTTTAAACCAAGCGCTAATTGGGAGGCAACCCAAAGGATGAGTATTTCTTGTCTTGTATTTATTTCTTTTCTTGTTTTTAGTTTTTCTTGTCTTGTTTTTTTTGCTGATTTCTTATTAGGATTTCCCACCTTGACTTACTTTGGACGATTCAATTTACATTGAGGACAATGTAAAGTTTAAGTGTGGGGGAGTGGTTTGCGTTGTAAATTTTTGAAATTTTCAACTTTTGTGTAAACTAGTGAATAAGAAACCTCCAACTTATGGTTAGTTTAGAGTCACATAGTATACATGTCGCTAAGATTACATCGAGAATCTCATAGTAGTGACTGAACTTAGAGATGAAAGAGAACATGATCGGGTTTCTTAATTGTATGAGAGTTAAAGTTGGATTTAACCATGCCAGTGGCAAATAAGGTGCAGACTGAATTCGGTATTAGAGCAGTGATCCCCTATAGTGGAGACTACCCAAGTTACATAATGTGAGGCACCAACCTTCAATTCTTTGTACCTGTCTAAATTTGTGCTTTTAGAGTGTGTGTCACCGTACGTAAATTAGGCAGAATGGTGAGCTGTCCAACTTCCCACCATAGAAGCACTATTTTGATCTCTTGAGTGCTATTTTTATCAACCATGTTGGTGACATCGAATTGCTAACTTACATACCACTTGTAATCTTGTTCGCAGTTAGCACCATCCACCTTATCTCTCTCTACACCAACAGGTCCATAGAAACACCATCATCATCAACAAGAGGAGCATCACAAATTTGAAGGAAAGTTGAACACGTTCATGGTTTACAAGCAACGGTACATAATTGAGCAGATTTTAGATTCAAGTAAAGCAACAAGACAAGGAGCAGAATTTTTATAAGTTGAAGACTATTGTACAAGAGTGAAAATTATCAAAGATGAGAGTTCGAGAAATTTATGATATCAAGACATATAAGTTGTGAAGAATCAAGCGGTAAAGTACTTACACCATGGCCTTTGTACTTAAGTTTTTATTTTTGTATTTTACTTTCTCTTGTCTCAAAGAAAAAAAAAAAAAAAAAAAAAAAAAGAAAGACAAGAGAAAATCTTTAGGTTTGTTAATAGTTTTTATTATTTTGTTTTATTTTTATTTTGTATTTGTTTTATTTCTTATTTCAAAAAAAAAAAAAAGAAAAAAAAAATGTTGGGTTTGTATAGCTTGTTTTTAGTTTTGTATTCTTTCAATAAAGCCAATGGAAAGAAGGAATATCTATAATGAAGTTTCAAGCGACAAGGAATTAGAGGAAATAATCATATTGTCGAGATTCTACGAAGTTCGAGAGTTATCATCGAGATTTGAAGACCGAAGACGAAGATGAAGACACCGATAAAAGACCGAAGACGTTTCTATGGATGCTGTGAGAGTGGTGCTAGCTGCACGCCGAACGGATACGAGGTAAGTAAGCATATTCCCACCTTCGTTAAATGGTTGATTTCCTTTCGAAGAGATCGTCAGAAAAATGGGTTTTCAAAAATTATAAAAGATGTGGGTTTTCAAAATACTTCGGAGGGTTTTGCCTTCCCACCATTCAACGTGTCGCAGGATTCTCTCTTCATTCCAACCTGGACACATGTGTGACCCATAAAAAAGCTGTTTATTATTGAGAGCAATATCATAAAACCCTTTCTTGTGAGGCAGAGTCGAGACTTTCGATCACTCTGAACCCGAATTTATGTCGAGAAGGGATGGTTATTTCTCTCTCAACTTTTAAGAATGAGATTGTGTTCATTTATGTGTCTAACTTCTTATGACTAGTGTGCAGAATCTCTATGTCTTCTTAGCGCGTTGGATGCTATCATTACGGAGAATTAGTAAGTTGGAAAAATAGGTTTTGTGGGTATATCTCTAGTAAACCCTCACGAGACTATAACTCGTCCACTAGGGACACCTAGGGGTTTAAATGCTTGTTATTTATGCTAAAAGTGACCGTAGCCTCGACGACACGGAGTTGTACGTATTTTTCATATTTTGTTTTGTTTGATTTGCTCGAGGACTAGCAAAGTCTAAGTGTGGGGGAATTTGATAGGTGTAGAATACACCGTATTTAATATCTAGTATTTATGCTTTCTTTGCGAGTTTTCTTGTAAATTATGTATCTTATGTTTACTTTTGAGTTTATTAGGGGCAATGGAGTCATTTGGGAGCAAAAGAAGGAGAAATCACCCAATTGGAGTAAAAAGGGAAAATTATCATTTCATGGGCGAACACTATCCGGAGCCCAGTCAAGGTTAAGGGCCAATTCTATTTGAAGGAATACTATCTGGAGATGATCAAAGGTTAAGGGGCTGCCAACAAGGATGGCCCTTATCTGGGACTAGGGGTTGGCTGAATCCTGTCCTATTCATTACAACCCTGAATCGAGAAGGCTGTCTTCTCTAAATCATTTTCACTGAAATTGAAAAGCAGCGGCTGTGCTACTTCAAGAACAGATCGAGAAACAGACAGAGGTTGAGAGAGATCGAGAGACAAGGAAGGAAATGGTGGTGGTCTCTGATGATGGTTGATGATTTTCATGGGTATGAGTCTGAATTTGAAAGAACAAAGAAATTGATTGAGATCGATGGTGTAGCTGTTGATTGAAGTTTCGATGTTGGAGACCAAGAAATAGAAATTCAGAGTAAACAAGATGAAATTTAATTATGGGTTTCTACTCAAGTCTGGTGAGATAAGAAGTCTAGGTTGAAATAAGATGAAGAAATTAAAGAGATGGGTGAAGTTAGGGTTTGTTGTTTTCTATGAAGTAAGATGAAGAAATTGGACTCAGGGAGATGTTGTGTGTTCTTATGAGGATGGTGGTTATTTTGAGTTCAATGGAACTAATGGTTGTGATGCAGCTGAAGCTGAACCTGAGATGAAGGCACTTTGCAGATCTTTGGTGGTGGTAGTCTTTGTGCAGGAATTGGTAATGAACTCTGGTGGTATTGGTACTGACATTGCAGGATGGCAGCTTGGCTGTGTTAAGCTGCAGGTGATGTAGCTCTAGTTGAGGCTACTCAGCTGAGAGGCAGAGTTAACTACAAGGAAGTGTTGATGTTGTCTCAGGTGGTTATTGCTTATGGGCTAGAAGATACAGGCATGGAGATGCGTTTGTGTTTGTAGAGAGTGTGTAGTTCAGTTGAATGGTGGATGAATTTGCAACTGTGGCAGAGTTGCAGTGGTGGCAATGAGTGTCAGGTGGTGGCCTGAGGTGATATTGCAGGTTCAACTGGGTAATTGTGAGAAGATGGTAGCTTGACCTGAGACAGATGGTGCTACAACAAAAGGTGGTCTAGTGTGCTTATGAGCTGAAATTGCACATGATGCTGCAGAATAAGATGGTAGTGATGTTGTCTGAATGATGGAGGATTGCAGGATGTGTTGCTGGGGCTGGTAACTTGGATTTGTTTAGATGTATGCCTAGGTTTTACAGGTTATGATATGAACCAGAGCTACATAATGAAATTGGGTCTGCTCTTGAATTCAGAGTGTTGAGATGGAGCTGGCTAGAATGATAGCTGGTGCAGCAACTGGTGTTAGCTGTGAAACTGTGCTTGAAATGGTGAATGTCTGTGACAAAGTTGTTTAGGCTGGCAGCTGATGTTGCTGCTGTGAGCTCAGGCAAGGATGAATCTGGTGCAGTGAATGGCTTGTGGTGACTGAGTTGGATTCCATGGGTTTATAGAATTGCAAAGGGCTGCAAGGGCGTGCGGCAGCCGAATCGGTGGTGTGCTCAAGTAGATGGATGTTTAGGTTGCAACTTAAAGGTGATAGGGAGATCTTTGGTGGTGGTGAGACATGTGTGTGGAGCCGTGGCGAGATCCTGTGTTGCAATGTATGGAATTGCTGCAGCTTGGAGGAATAAGCAGCTGTTATGGATGGGGCTTCATCTGTGATGCTCAATGATGGTGCAGCACAACATACAGCCTTTGCAATGGCCTGGCCTGGCCAAGTTAACTCAGTCAGCTGAATCTGACTTCACCTTAACTCAGACCTGACTCGTCTGATCTGGCTGACTCCCCCTGACTCGGTTTGACCCGAGTTGACCCTATCCGACCCGTTGACCGGTGACCGGGCGGACTTTGCCGGTCACCTGAGATGCTTTCCGGCGACCCTTCCGGCCAAGTTCCGGCCACAATACCAGAATTCCGGCGACCACTTTTGGGACATATTTTCTACATGGGTTTCTCTCTCTTATGGGCTTGGTGGATTTTCATCTAATGGACTTTGAAGACTAGACCTAATTTTAGAAGTTGGAGAAAAGTTATAAAAGGGAAAGTCTTCTACAACTTAAAGATTATCAAATATCTTATTCTTGGAATTTTGGAGAGCCGTTTTGTTTACGCTTCTAGGGTTTGCTTTTGTTCTTCTTCTTCTTCATTATTTTATTATTGAATATTGATTATGATGAACTCCATAGCTATGAGTAGCTAAACATGTTATTGGTTATGGGATAAAAGTTGATTTCTCAACATGTTTTTGATTCAATGAATTAGTTTTGTGTCAGTAATTTATTGTTTGTGATTCACAATTAATAGTGTTATAAGATTTGAATACTTGTTAGGTTGAGTCCGGAATCAATCCGATTTGCATTCATCTCAAGAGCTATATTAGGGTTTTCAATACGAAAAAGTTGTTTATCCTTGATTCTAAGTAGCATAATTGTGGGTAGTGCTTGTAGTGATATATCCTACTAGTCACAAGTGAA
Organism: Papaver armeniacum; assembly: GCA_023531295.1. Lineage (NCBI taxonomy): Eukaryota > Viridiplantae > Streptophyta > Magnoliopsida > Ranunculales > Papaveraceae > Papaver > Papaver armeniacum. The sequence continues at coordinate 40,186 of JAJJWW010004574.1, forward strand.
TCATAACTTTTGTTAAAACGTTTAGTGCTTTTACACATTCGTTTGCATTGATTAGTCTTATTCCATAAAACTTAATGCTTATAGGGAGTTAAACTTAATTGTGCTTTTACACTTTAGGTTGCTTTCTAGGAAGAATTCACATATGCATCTTTTAATGTGGTTGTGATGAAAACAGGGAATTAACGGGTTATACTTGCGATCAAGGTATCCTAGGACTATTAGTAAAATAAGAGATTAAAATACCAATTCTAATCATTGATGAAAATACATGTTTGTGAATGATACTATCCCGTGACCAATATCTTCTCCTTATTGACCATTCCAACTATTTGCTTTGCTCTATTTTGTTTTTACTTTAGTATTTCACTTAAACAAAAAACATCCCCCCTTGGTTACCTTAGAAACTGAAAATTGCATAACAACAATTGCCTCTCTGTGGATACGAACTCTTCCTTACCTTGTGCTTCATTTAAATTTAGTGAGTAAGAAAGTGAAATTATTTTTGACGGATTGACAACCGATCACCCATAACTCGGATCCAAGCTCGTTCCATCTGAACCGTGAGATCTGACCCTTCCACATCCAACGGTCGCTCCGTCCCTCTCATCATCACTAGATGCATCCGCTTCACACCCAAGCCGCCTACCCCTTAACCACCGAACCAAACACTCCCCTCATCTTCATTTCTCTTTTCTTTCTCCCCGACATTTGCAGAGCTCCCCCATTCCTCTTCCCTTCCCCCGACCATGGCAGAGCCGACTTCACCACCACCATCTCCTTCCCCTGACACCAGCAGCAACAACGCAGCCGCCTGCTCCGCCACTCTAGATTAAACTATCTCCATCATAGCTTCTCCAACCCTAGAAGCTAATTTAGAGATAGTTGGAGCTAGGGTTTTCTCCAACATCAAATTAATGGAGTTCAGAGCCGAAATCGAGGAGGGAACAGGTCAGGGTATTCATTAATTGCAAGTTTGAGTGATTGAGAGATATAAAATGAGATGTTCTTCTTGTGAGAGAGACAGTCAATTTTAGGGTTTTAATTTGTAATTTATTTTCAAGTCTGTTTTAGTTTTGCATGATGTTCTAATTCGCTCTGCTAGGGTGCAGATGAAACCCTTTGATTTAATGTGAAAGTAATCAGATTCTCAGCTTGTTCTTATTGTGTGTATTGCTTAGGAAAATGGTTAGCTAGTGAACTAAATTTACTTGTGATCAATGGTACTGTAAGAAGACCATTGATACTAGGAGTAAGTAAGGAGAGTTAGTTAGACAAATATCCATCTGAGGCCTTCAAGGGAAGGCATAAGAACAAAGTGATAATTTGCATTACCTTAGCATAGGATTAGAGGGTGGATTCAATCACCCTAGTACCCTCAGCCAACTATTACAACATCCTTTGCTCATTTGTTACCTTAGATTAGAGTCACACAACTCCTTGTCGTACCGACACCAAAACCAACCCATATTTGTGTTAACCACTTTAGAAATCAGTTAGTGAAGCTTGAGATCAACCTTACACACCCCATCTCCCTGAGGATCGACCTGTACTTGCCCTGCCTCCAATAGGCAATGTGCACTTGCAGTTTACATTGTAGGCAAAACTCTTTTCCCAGCCTACCAACTATGGGAAACAAGGCAAAATGAACAAATTTGATATTTTAGGGTCCCACTAGTGATTTTATTAATATAAACTAATAAGAGTTGGGTCCCACTAATGATTTTATTAATATAAGTTGGGTCCCACTAATGATTTTATTAATATAAATTGGGTCCCATTAACGATTTTATTAATATAAATTGGGTCCCCTTGTGACACAATCTCGGCCCCCTCCCGCCGTTTCGGCTCTCTTGGCTAGGTTACCCATGAGGCTCGCTGGTAGGTTAGCACAGCAACCTGTTCAATTAATGTAGTAGTATGTCGTTGGAGCTTAGCTTGTTAGGCCTCTTCCTATGCACATGCCAAAACATGGTATTTGGCATATATGCACCCACTATGGGTATGCCAAACTGCCAAACTCATATGCCAATATGTTATTTCTGGCATATAGGCATACGCGACAGAGTTTCCAGCGAGCGATAGAGTCTTCGTCGCTCGATGGTCAAACGATCGTTCGATGGTCAGTCACTCGACAGCGACAGTCAAGCTATCGCTCGGTACTATGATAACCGCTCACCAGATCTTCATCCAACGGCTAATATTTCCCCCCTCTATAAATACCTAATTTTAATCTCATTTCAACTCACACTGAGAATTTCTTAATCTCTTGAGAATTTCTCAATCTCTCTAGAATTTCTTAATCTCCAATTCTTTTCATCACTCTTCCGGTTCCTTAGAGAGCATGGCTGATAATATGAATCCCGCTGAGTGCATGGCAAACCACTGTATTATCCAAAATCGAAGAGCCGCTTGTCGTGCAATTGTAGACAGTGAAACTAGGAGAAGTCAAATTAGGAGAACAAACTATTGTGGGAAAGGATTTTTTTTTTAAATTTCAAGAACAAACAATGAACCTACGCGGTCGTAGTGTTTCAGATTTGGTTCGACGCTTCGGTATAATTAAGCGAGGAAGTTACTAGGTATGTTGCTTTACTCAAATAGAAGGTCCAACCTTGAGAAGTGGTGAAACCACGGTGGAATTTCAGGAAAGGTGTCGTGTGGAATATCGCCGCATCTACGGGCAAAAATTCCATTTTGAAAGTTGTTTCGAGGTTTTAAGATATTTGCCCCAATATTGTCCAACATTTGTGTTGTAATTTCAATATTTGTAATTAATATTAATTTTGTGTTTTAAGTTTAAATATTTGTAATACTTTTAATGTTTAAGAATATAATTAATTTTAATTTTCAACAATATTCATCAAATTTTCAAATTCATTAAACTTCACAAAATTAAAAACTTCAATATAATTAAAATAGTCATTTTACAAGACATAAAACTAGACAATAATTGTAAAGACTCTAAAAAAAAATAATTTGGAACAATGTTCTTCATCTTGTTCATCTTCTTCATTTCACTAAACTTCCAATCAATGCGCTCATGAACGGAGTCTCCTTTGTTTATCTTCTTCTTTGGCTTCAAATTTGTTTTGCCTTGATTTTCCTTGCCTTTAACCTTTCTTGGCCTTCTCTTGGTTGCGGTTTTGACTTGGTTGATATCCAAAACTTGGAGACTTCTTTGCTTCTTACTTATTTCTTTGAATCTATCACATATCTTCTCAACGGCACCTTCAAGTACTACTCGGAAAAATCAAGTTGTGTTGCCGAATCAAGTTGGGTTAATTGTGCCATTTGGATCAAATAGAAGAAATAAATTAGATTGAGAAAAGAGAATAATAGATTGAGAAGAAGAGAAATTTTTTGTGTAAAAAATTTGAGGTAAAAGTGTTGAGTTTGAAAGTTACCTATTTATAGCGATGAAGAAATAGCCGTTGCCGCTAGAGTGAATATCGCCAGCGATATTAACAATATCGTCAGCGATAAAGACTTTATCGCTGACGATATTGTTAATATCGCTCGCTAGGGATTCGATCGCTCAGCGGTTTCCCCATAGTGGCGCAAGTGGTTTGGCATGCCACCTGGCATGCCAAACACCATTTTTTTGGCATGTGCATAGGAAGAGGCCTTAGGCTTCCAACTAGTTTCATGTAATAATATTTATCCAATAATATAATAATAATAAAATATAAACCTGGAGAGAGAATTTGTTATGGGCGTTGGAAGCACGAACGCTGGCGTCCTAGTAGAGAACGCGCGACAGAGCTGAGAACGCGGGCGTCATCTCTGTTGACGCCAGCGTTATTTGGGATAACGCGCGCTATTACCCTAATCGCGCGTCTGGTGGAGTGACTCGATGTTCAAATGAACTCATCTGTTCATTTTTTTTTTTAATAGGAAAATGAAATTGATTGATTTCCGCAAGTTACAAATTGTTTTTATCCTGTTGGATTAAAACATTAATCCAGGCAGGAGCATTATTCTGCCAATGAAAGCATAAAGAATGAGTTCTTACAAATTTAGCTAAGGTATCGGCTATGTGATTTGCATCTCTATGTGCATAATTGCATATCCAAGAGTCTAAAGTTTTGAGATGATATAAAGCATCACTTATTAGATTATAGGATGTCCATCGGCACAGAGGAATTTCCATTGAGAGCGGCTACTACATTCAGTCCCCTTCTAGATGTATCTTTCTCCATCCATTGTTCTTTGCCCACAATCTTGCTTCAGAAGAGCTTGCGCTTCAGCTTGTTCAGGATCTATTGCATGAGATGCACCACCTCGCAATCCATAGCTATCACCTGCTGACATTTCTACATATTAGTCCCCACCCCGACAAGCAGTCCTTATCGAGAAATGAGCCATCAAAATTAATCTTTAGAATGTCATTTTACGGAGGGAGCGATTATGAACAATGCAAACGAGATTGCTTATGCATAGCAAGATGTTCTTGAATTCTATTCATCGTTTAAGCGCAACAAAACATTGTTAGCAACAGTTGTAGACGATAATGGTTTATTCTCAAAAATTTTATCACATCTAGATTTCCAAATTAGCCAAATTGTAAAGCAAACCATATCATACTGTTTAAAATCCTTAGCATTATTAGGAGCTATGAAGAAATCACATAACCAGTGTAAGATATCCCGATTACGTAAGTGAAGAGTTAGAGCGAAATTTACCAAGTTCCAAATATCCACGACATGATTGCAATCATAGAACAAGTGTTGGATAGTTTAATGAGAACTTTCACAAAAAGGACAGGCTTCATCCTGATATCTAGTATTTTTGGCTAATCTAATTTTTATTGGCAAAGCAGTTATGCATGAATTTCCAAACAAAGTACTGGACCCTAGGGGGTAGTTTATGCTTCCAGAAAGATTTCCAATTGATAAGAAGATTATTTTTGGTTGGTTTTGCAGCTAACTTCTCATTGAGAATGACTTTATAAGCAGACTTGGCAGTAAAAGTCCCATTGCTTGATGGCTCCCATCTTATTCTGTCCTTACCTACAAAGGGGATCAAAATGAACAAACTCTGAGTTTGTTAATCCTATAGGAATTGCCCTTAAGCCCCATTACTGTTAAATTGGTTTGAGTCTAAACCCTAATAACCTTCACTGACATCTTCTTTTATCAGCAATTTCAAAATTGTTTCGGAAGAATCTTAAACTAGTTCAACTAAACTACTTCAACAGCATCAACAACTCTAGTGAATATTCTTACTCTTCTTCTTCCATCGTTAAGCACAACTCCTTTTCACAGTACCATTGGGGTCAGTATACTTCTCCTTCTTCTTTTTCTTCTTTCATTTTACCTAATAATTGTTTTATATTTTGTGAATTTTCAATTTTGTTGATTGTTTTTAAAAAATTTGTAAGATATGTTGAAATTTGTCTAGGGGTTTTGTGTTAAGTATCTTTAGTTATTGCTGAATTACTTTGAAACTTAATTAGATGATTAATTCATTGCACTAAGGAAATAGAGAATAAGAAGCTATTGTTAGATTTTGTTAGAGGTTTTTGTTCAATGTGAATTTTTGAGAATTGTCATTTCCCTCTTGCGTTTTATAGTATGTTTTAAGTGTGTATTCTTGTGGATTCAGAGCACAACACCTTGTGGATTCAAGGTTCATTGGTGGATCACATTGTTGATCCTCCACTTTTGGCAACCGCTGCCTCAAGTATATATGTAATTGTTGGAGATAGATATTACTTATGTCTGTTTAATTGCTGTTTTGAACTTCTAGATTTGTTCCATATGACACTAGCGTGTGTGCATGAGGGAGAAAATACATCATCGGCGACAAATAATTAAGAAACAAATTAAAATGGATTAATTCATATAAGAATTGAAGTTAAAAGATGTTCAGTTTAGGAGTGCTCTGGAGCCTGAAACGATCGAGTAACTGAGAATGGAGAATTTCAGTAGTAACTGGTCACTAGTACTGTGTATAGTCCAGTACTGCTGCAGGGTCTGCTTATTCAAGGTTTGGAATTCTATAATATCTTGAGAATATGGTTTTAATGAATACACGTGGTTGGTGGTTCCTTAGTAAAGTGAAACAGCCTATGGGTCATCTTGTTAGGGTTTTTCCATCTGCGCTTGGTGATTGTGTTTCGACTTTCGTCGACGTTGTTGGACCTTGGAAACATCAGTTTTACGGGGTCACTTCCGGTGGGAGTTGTTGATTTTGATCAGTTGCAAGGTTTGGACTTAATGAGCTTGCTGAAACGATACTGTCAAAGCTGTCATCTTGTTTTCGGCAGATAATGTACTAGATTTGAGTTTTGTTCAGCACCATGGTTTTTATAATGTGTCGTATAAAGAGATTTCCAGTAGTATTTCAAGATCGATATATCGGTTTACAAATATTACTTTGCCTGATATTTCTGTGAATTTACTTACGGGTACCATTCCAGATGAGTTAAGGTAGTGTTTTAAGCTTTAAGGGCTGTATCTTGGAAATAACCGGCTTACGGGTATGATACCTGAAACACTTGGTTGTATCACTAGTCTTGTGAAGTGAAATATAATTGGAAATATGCTTTTGGGTTCAGTTACTCTGGATTTGGAGAACTGGATGGACTGTCTCGCTTAGATTTAAGCTCAAATGTCTCACTGGAGTATTGCCATAAGTTTTTGTTTTTTTGTTTTTGATTAAAAAGATTTTTGGCTCATTCTGTGTAGTGGGTGTTGGAAATTTTTGATAATCCAGATTTGTGGTTAAATTTTTGTAATGAAAAGGTCTTGCTAGGTTTCAAAAAATAAACAAAAAATGATAGTGATAATTTGGTTGCCAAACCATTTTTCTAAGATAATTAATTATTCTCAAACAGGTGTTTATTAGATTCTATTCAAAATATGATGATCTCGTAATCATTTTTCAATTTATGATAATCTATAAACATAAATTTTACTAAACAAGGCCTTAGTTTCCTTAGATTTTGTACAAGTTATTTATCATTGTTAAAAGCTGGTTTTGGGGTTGCCTTATCTGTTTCTAAAGCTTATTTATTGTCTCGTTGATTTATGTTATGCAACACCATTTTTATTTGTGTATATAAGGCATTTGTAAATTTTTTTTTTTTGCAGAAGACAGGTGTAAAAGAGAAATACTCCAGAAAGTAAGATATTCTTCGCCTTCAGAACGTTACTCGTGATATAACTAAGTAAGTATACTTGCAATGTGATAATTATCACACATTGATGATTCCATAAAAGTTAACTCGTAAGTACTTGGTCATAGTAGTTAAGTTGTAGCAAACTTTAGGCGTTGTTTGGTGGTGATGGTAAAACCAGTGAACACCATGAATTTGCTCAAATCCCATCTAAGTTTCCTTTATATCATATAAATGAGAATCCACTTTAAGTTTGTGTATCGATAAATTGATTTACATTTTTTTGTCCATGTTATCTAAATATGTCTTTTTTTTGTCGATGTAGATGGTGGCCATAACTATTGAAGAAACAGAGATTGATGTATTACAGTGTTCAGTTGGGAACACCATCTCTCTTCAAGATTCTGATGGTGATTATGACCATGAAGAAGAAGAAGAAGATGACGAGGAAGAAGAACCTGTTACTCTAGGTTTCGTTGAGAAGCCGAAGAATCCTAATTCCCTTCTTCCTCAGTTCTTTCCTAGCAAGGCTGGAGGAACACCCATATGTTTTGTTAACCTACGCATTTTTAGCTTCTTACTTATGATTTTGTTCATCTTTCTTGTGGTTTTGATCTCTTTTCTTTAAATAGGCTTGGTTAGACCCAGTTGGTTTACCATCAGAAAAGTCTCGTACTTGTGGCATTTGTGGAGATCCTCTACAGTTCTTGCTTCAGGTAGTACTTATAGAAATGTGACATAGAAAAAGAAAAAGTTAAGCTTTAACGTGTATGTTTTAATCGACATGTGATCCTTGATTACTAGGTTTATGCTCCGATCAATGGAAAGGAGTCGACGTTCCATAGAACATTGTTTGTGTTCATGTGTTCATCAATGACCTGCCTTCTCCAAGACCAACACCAGCAATGGAAACGACGACCAGAAAAGCAGCGCCGAAGGTGCCTTTGAAGAGGACACTTCTTTTCTTGATTTACTTAAAAAATTCTTAACACTGAAAGTGTTTATGTAGTGTGAAGGTTCTTCGGTGCCAGCTACCTCGATCTAATGCTTATTACTCATGTGAGCCTCCTAAATTGGACAAGGCCATCAGTAGATCGCCTGGAGTTGGAGGTATCTTGTTATCTTATTTTATAGCTTAGTATCGATAATCCAAATAGTGTGTGGATACCCTAAAATTTGCAGTATAAATTTACTCGAATATGAATGTTTCTTATCTTGCTATCTAATGATGTCATGCCTTTTTTTTGGTCATGTTAGCTGCACTCTGTAATTGGTGTGGTACACGGAAAGGAGACAAGGTTTGCAGTAGTTGCCGGAATGCGCGCTATTGTTCAAAAGAACACCAGGTAATTTTGGTTAATGAGGATATTCTGGCAAATTTTCCAAGCCAATCCTAAAGAGGAACTGTTGGCTTTTTCTGTTGTAGGCTTTCCACTGGCTTTCAGTACATAAAGACGCGTGTAAGCAAACCACTTCAAACCAAGGTTGGTAGTCACAAAGAAAAAAATAGTATTTTATTAGGATCGTGGGACACAACCACATTTATGAAGCATTTATAGAGGAGGTAAACATGGTTATCATTTCGCACCATCTACACTTTTATTCATGCCTGATATGTGGGATGAAAGCTGGACTTCTTGAAAATGACCAACAGGTGACGATGAATCCATCCTTTGGTTTGCTTACACCATCCCCTACCTAAACCATCACTCTTCTTAATAAAATATGTATCTCACATTTTCTGAGACCTAAAACTTTGGGATGTTTTTATTATTAAGGACATAAAGTAGATGGAAGTATTTTGGTGAGTAGCAGTTATGACCTGTCAGGTGATTCTCACTAAGCGTGTAGTGTAACACCGCTGCGGTCAAGGTTGTGTCTTGTATTTGGCTCGAATCAGGTTTCCTTTAAATTGATTACTTAGAATTTTGGTGGTTTAGCAGTTGTAGCTAGCAATAAACTCTGGCCAGAGTTCGAGATCATTAATGATGATGAGGCTGAATATGAATACGATACAGAGGTATCTGAAAACGATTACTCAAGCTCATTGGTTTTTCCAAAACAAAAGGATGAAGCTGTTGAAGCAATGATGGGTGATTTTGAGGTAAAAAATATGTGAACTCTTGTTGATATTCTATCTCTGTTTCTATCTTTTGTAAAACTTAAAACTTCATTGGATCTGGTAAACAGGGCGATGATGATAGAAGAAGTTGGACTTCTTTTCAAGTGCGTGTTGGTAAAGCACCTGAGCAAGTATTAAGGTTTGATTTTGCCAAACGAAGCACAAAATAATGTCTACATTCTATCTGCTTTTTTCTCTTCGACTTTTTCTTATATCTTTTGAAGGCATTTAAGTATCACAAAGTAAACATGGTTGGTAATATCATGGCAACAGGTATACTCAAGACTCGAAGGCTAAACCGCTTTGGCCGATGGCTGATATTCCAAAATGCAACTACTGTGATGGCCCTCTATGTTTTGAGATGCAGGTTAGAAAACTCAACAGCTTTATCTCTGTTTTCCCCTAATACTGGCACTTACACAAATCCAAGATTTTGGTTGATTGTTATGGTTCATCAACTGTAGTTGATCATAGTCTCCTTCCCTCCATCTGTTATGCATTTTTGCTTTCTGTGTTTATCATTTTATCTCCTTGCTGATCTCCATATCTGGTCCATACGTATTTTAATGTCATTTGTGTACAGATTTTGCCACAGCTGCTCTATTTCTTTGGTGTAAAGAACGATCTAGACTCACTTGATTGGGCAACGATAGCTGTGTACACTTGTGCAGATTCCTGTGAAACAAGCCTTGCCTACAAGGAGGAATTTGCTTGGGTTCAGCTTAATTCTCAAACAACTACACAACCGTGAGCGAATTTGCCAGGTTTTATTCCTTGGACTCTCTCTAAGACAGAGCAAGAAAATTTTGATTGGTTCTACTTTTGTTGCATCCTACACTGTATAGTACAAATTCTGATTGGTTCTAGTTTTAAACCCCCGACTCCCTTCAAAAACTTATCAAAAAATTAACCTGAGAGCTTGTGTGTGTATCGGAAATCTTAAAACATGGTCATCGATCTATGTGTTTTTCTTATCAAAATACAGTATGTGTATCTATTTCTTTGGTTTCCTAATTAAGTATGTTGGAGAACCCTGTGGCTAGCACAGTGGATTACTCATCGTCTCTCCATAGGAGAGACCCGGGATCGATTCCCGTCTAGCACTATAATGTGCAGCTGCAGTAGCAGCAGTGGGGTTAAGGGGAAGGGGCAGTGGGGCCCGCGTCAAAAAAATTTTAAGTATGTTGACTCGAACTTAAGTTATGAATTTAGGAAGGAGCCTGATATTAAAGCTATAGGAATCTATAAGCATACCTAGAAAAATTTCCTTCTAGGTGGCTATCTGCTTGTGGAGTCAAAGCGCTGGAAAGTGCTGGTTATCGATGAAATAATCGATTCTCAGGGTTTCAAGGTTTGGCAATTAGGTTTTCACGCGATTTCAAACAGCAAGGTTTACTTTCATATGCAAACCTCTACAATCCTAGATGATGATGTTGTTAAGAGCTCTCAAGTTTTCACAAATTCTCACCTTCATATCTGCAAAATGAATATCCCATCCATCTCTGCAAAATGAATATCCCATCCATCTCTCTCTATATATGTATATATATATATATATATATACACACACGCATCGATTCAATCATTGAGTTAATTGTACAACAGCTTGCACATGCAAGAAAACCAATTTAAGTTGCATTTAAAAGGAAAGATATTTGATGTTACAACCAGGAAAAGTTTCCATGGTCCTGGTGGATCTTACTGTATGTTTGCTTCTTTGGATGGTATGGGCATTCTTAAGGTTGGGAGAAGAAATTTGAGGCCAAGTACCCCGCCATTATAGTTCGGTAAGTACCCCGTTATTGGTTCTGTGTGATGTTTTGGAGATCTCATCAGTTTAGAAAAGTATTAAGGGCCTAGAATTTGCAAAAACTACATCTAAAAGTCTGGACATCAGTAAATTAACAGGCATTATATAAGTGGCCATGAATAAGACCTTTTAGTAAACTTAAGTGGGTGTATCTGTATTAAAACTCTCAGAACTAAATTATACCTCCAAATTATCCTAGTGGAAAGAACTTATATATCGAATTGATGGCAGTTCAGCCTGCTAGCTAAAAGAGGCCTCTCCTCAAACAATTTTAAAGCAGTATATACCATGTCTCCCACGTTAATAGTACCTCCTCCTAACACCGATCTGGTACACTGACTGTTTATCGCAACGTTAATTCGATAAACTGGACTTGTTTTTGCAACTTGTGTGTTAACCTGGAGCTGATATTGGACATTTGCTCAAATGGAGTAAAGAATTCAGTTTAATTAGTACGGATATACACTGCTTCACTTGCCCATAAGTAAAATGCTCGAGGATTTTGGTAAAAGAGATCATCACCAAATGCTAACATGGCTCCAGAAGTGAACAAGTCAATTTTTTGATTTAGTTCAATTCGCTGTAGACAAGAAAGATAATTTGAGCAGAGATTGATCCAAATTTAGATACATTACTGTGAGTTGATTAACTCTTAGATTGATAACAAAACAAAGTGAAAGGACCCGAGGATAAATAACTGAACACACTTACATTTTTATTATAAAAACAAAATAACATACAAACAAAACATTAACTCATTTATATTAGTAGAAGCAGAACGCATGAATGTTAGTTTTCTCAGAACAACCAAGAACCTTGCTGATGATTATTGTACTTTGTAGGAGCCTTCCAGCAACCCCATAACCATAACAGCTTCTCCACAATGAAAATCAAATTTGTATCGATCATCTCCTTCAAAATGAAAAGTCATGGATGGAGAATTAATTAAAAAGTTGATCTTCAACTACCAGTAGTATTAGGGAATTAAAAACCCATGGCTGATTGGACGCCAACCAAGTTCAGTGGCAATACTACGATATGCATCCCGTAGTGCCACATATGTACTGTCGAGTGTCCAGGGCCGGCTTATGATGGAGGCAGTATAGGCAAGTGCCTAGAGCCCCAAATTATTGGGGGCCCAATTTTTTTTTTCTTCTTCTTACTATGGTCAATTTGTAACACTTATAAGTGTTAGTAATCTGTCTTGCCACAGTTAATCACTTTACATTTATATTTTTAGTAAATACCATGTAACACCTATAAACGCTACTAGTTTTTTAATTTTGCGAAATCAATAACCACTGTTGCAGTTGTTTTTTGACAAAATACAAGCTTATAACCCCATATCTAATCAAAATTCTGCATAGTCGAGTTTCAAATTATCGCTTAGATATACTAATTTATCTCTCCCTAAAAGAAATTCTATCTTTATCCCTATATTGGTGATTTTAAAAAAAAGACCCATATTTTTGGTTCGCCTAGGGTACCCCAATTCTATAAGACGGCCCTGCGAGTGTCGACCATATTGGATGTACCTGACCATATTCAAAACATTTATAATTCAATTAAAATTCATATATGAATAAGATTGCAAAGTGAAGAAAATGTGAATAATAATTATAATTAACGATAATAATGATTACACTAACCAGTTTGGTTTCCACCAATGTCTCAAAGCATAGCATGAACGGAGAGATCTGATATTCATACAAACAACTTAACATGGTGCTAGCAGAGATGATTACAAATACAAAAAATTAGGACACCAAATAAAAACGAAGACTTATTGAGAGTGTTGTCGACCAACAGGTAGACCATCAACCAAGCAATTAATAATGCCAAAGGTGCAAAACTTAGTGCTAAAACCTTTAAGATTACTTGAGCAATAGGAGAGCTATAGAATCCAGATATCTTATATGACAGTATTTTATTATATTCATGATTTTTTTTTTTATGAAGTGTTCTCATTTTCTCTTCTGTAAAATCATACGAAAGGCGTAAAGATTTATAAGGTTAAGTCCTATGGGCTAGATTGAACTGCTAGATTGGCCAAAAAGTGTTGCAAATTAAGAAAAAAGTGTGGGAAAAAAGTTAACACTATATCTGGCTATTTTTCTCTCCTAGCAAGTGCTCGCAGTTCAACTAGCAGCGAGATTGAAACGCGTCCCAAAAGTGAAAATTACGATTTGTATAACGGTTCGTTGATATATGAAGTGGGGCGAACATTATATGGAGGAATATTCTAAGGGATCCGCTTATAATCCCGCTCGAAAATATACTCTTGAACCATACAACGTCACTTTTCTTTTTTGAGTAAAGAAGTTAGATTGATATATCTTGAAGCTAACATAGGTAGTACTCGAGCACACTGACGCATCTAATCCAATAGCAATAATAATATTTTAGTAGTACTTGTTCAAAGTGTCGATCTGATAAAGCTGCTTATGATAAAGTGTTTTCATTTTAATATTCAAATTAATGATATTTTAGTAGTACTTGAGTACTCTAGCAGCATGGTGTTTTCATTTTAATATTCAAATTAATAATATTTTAGTAGTACTCGAGTACCCTCATCATAACCATTAACTTCTTATTATATTTTAGTAGTAGTGATCACTCGAATCTTTTGATTATTTTTGAACGCTGTTCGGTTCAGCGTTCAAATGGACGCTGCACTGTTCAGCGTTCCGCTGCTAGATTCGTCATCCCATAAGACTTAGGAGGTTGCCCAGGCTGACATGGATGGTCAATCTAGCAGCTAGATATCTAGCCCATAAGACTTAGCCTAAGGGTAAACATAGGAAAAAGTGCATGCTTAACCTACCAAGAAAGTTAGGTTAAATTAACATAAAACATGTGTGCCTTTGAACCGTTGGGTAAGTTAGATCGAAAATTTGAATTAAGATACCCGCAGAAGTTATTTTTGTAAGGCTATAAATTGAACGCGAAATTGGGGATATAAAAAGGAATTGGGGGATATTGATTACTTCTCCCAACCCATGGTGTGTGTTAAGGGGTGTTTTTTGGGTATGAAAATACTAAAATACCCTTTGGTTAATTAAAAAACATTATGAAAAGACTATACTACCCTTTCCCCTAAAACTTAAAATCTAAAAACCAAATCATTTATCCCCATTTACACCATCAGTTCCGGCACTGACCTAGGTTTAGGGTTTTGATTTTTTTTTTCATCGTTCTTCATCCGTTCTTCGTCGATTCAAAAATTTCTCCGTCGATTAACCTACCCGAATCATAAACAATGCCTCCACGAAAGAAAGCACATTCCCAATCGAACTCAAAATCGATTGCTCAACAAAAACAGGAACAAAGGATTGCTTTGATTGCTCAAGAGCAAGAAGAAAAAGAAGCAGCGAACTCGGACAATCAACCCCTCGCAAGCATGGCTTCTGTGAGAAGGTAGGTGATTTTGAACTAGTTTATGAGTGTTTAAATCGATTTATAGCAATGGGTTTAGGTTAGAATCGCGAACCCTAACTCAAATAGTTGAGTTTCAGAGAGTACCGGCACTGAAATTTGTATGAACACAATGCCGGTTTTGTGTTTCGGCATTCAATCTAGGATGAATACAATACCGGTTTCCAACCCCAGATTCACCAGAAACTAAATTTTCCCTACCGACATTCAATCTAGGATGAATACAATGCCGGTTTTTAGTACCAGCAGTCTTTGATAATAATTCGTGTATGCCGGTAGTGGACTTAAAACATACAGGAGAGTTTATGAATTTGTCAGCAGTACCGGCATAGATTTTGGGTTGCATTGTATGCCGGTTTTGGGTACCGGCATTCTTTTATAATAATTCGAGCATGACGGTAGTGGACTTAAAACATACAGGAAAATTGTCACAAATACCCGCATAGATTTTAGGTTGCATTGTATGCCGGTACTTGGTACCAAAGACTTTGTCGATAGTCAATGTTCTTCTTAGGAACATTGTGCTGGCGTGGTTTATTTTAAGGTAGTCAATGCTGGTACTAAAACTGAAGGTGAGTCATCTTATATTCATTGCTTTTCGTGTGCTTACGATATAGGTCAAAAGCCAAGGAAGCTAACAAAAGAAAAACTAAAGATGTTGTCACTAAGAGAAAAAGGAAGGACGGTCTTGATACTCCTCAGTCTCTGCCTCCTCGAGGGAAAGATGAAGGTCGTAAGATGCGTTTGGGGGCTGATACAAGAGGGATAATTTGGGAGAGTGGTGGTGACCGTAGTCGTAAGATCCGTGAGCACGATAATCAAGATGAGCAAGATGAAGAGGAAATTTAGGATGAAGGTAATGTGGTTCCTCCAAGTCAATTAGCAAGCCAAAGTGAAGTTGGTGGGCCAAGTCAACAACCAACACAAGGAAATGGCAAGAAGGGCAACGTCAAAGTGAAAGTTAAAGGTTCCCACCTTCCTCATATTAATGACATGATACCTGACCTTGAATGTGGTAGAATTTGGGGTGAAGCTCCGGAACCAAAAACATTATTTGGATACAAGCACTCGTGGGCTCGTACTATCTATCAAACCTATGTAAGCATTTTTTATCTTATACATATGTATTGTTGTGTAAATATGTAAAATTTCTTAATTGTATTGTCTTTAATTGTAGGATCATAAGAAGGATGTGCGTGTTTGCCGAAACCAAGCCACGGATTGTTGGAAATTGTCCGACGAATGTGAAGAGGTCCAACAAATAGTAAAGGATACTGGTCTATATGTTTTGGTTGAAAATTATGTGAAGCCTGATTCTGTTACTGTCAATTGCTTCGTCGAAAGGTATCATGGTGAAATCGATACCATGCACTTCCCTTTTGGGGAGATGACCTTCATCCCTGAAGATGCTCAGAACATTCTAGCCTTGAATGTTATCGGCAAATCAATTGCAGAAGGAGTTGAGTCTCTGGACCTAGAATGGTCGAAGTTGCACGGTCTGACTAACATTGGTTGGGACTACAAAACTTCTGTGGAGAGCTTTTATGAATCTACGTTTGGTAAGACAAAGACAATCAAGTTGACACTGCTTAAGAAGAATTTTGAAAACACAAAGAAAAGAAGTTTGGAGGATGGATGGGACCCTAAACAAATTCGTTATATTGCCATTTGCATACTGTTATACATCTTGGGCACTAGGGTATTCCCTGACACCAATGACAACAGGGTTAGTGCGAACTACCTTCAGTACTTGGATCCGTTGGAAGATGTCTATAATTATTCTTGGGGCACCGCGGTAATGGCACATTTATTCTTGGGGCACCGCGGTAATGGCATAACTGTGGAGTTTGTTCTTGTATACAATCTAGTATTTTTATTATATTTATTATGTTGATAAACTTGTGTCAAATTACCTCTTTTACGGAGTTTGAATGTGCCCAGATCACTTAAATTTCTAAGTTTTTCTTCAGTACCGGCATGCTCGAAAACAGTAAAAGCAATGCCGGTTCTCTAAATGACAGAGTTCCGGCATTGAATTGTGTTTGGATTCTATGCCGGCTGTCTGTAATCTCCATGACAAATAAGATTTTGACAGAGTACCGTCACGGTTATGATGTTAATTTCAATGCCGGAAAGGTCACTGATTTCTATGGAAGTTTTTTCTGCATTTCCGGCATGGGTTCAAAACAAAGATCTACGCCGGCACCGTAGTTCCGGCGTCGTAATTATAAAACACAACTATGCCGGCATGGGCATCAAAATATGATTTAAGGTTTACAATTCAAACTTCCAAAAAAACAAAACGTTGCGTACTAGTGAACCACATAAATCCAAATTACTCATCGTCGCCTCCACACGTAATCGGTTGCATCTTCTCCTCTTGGAGAGGTTTTTTTGATAAGGCCAACGCATCCCAAAATTGGTGATTCTCCTCATACGATGCCATCCATCCCTTCCAGATATTGGGATCTAGACCCTTGTTTTTAATCATCCCACAAATAGGTGGCAATGGAAAATTTTCTTTGAGTTTTAGAATAATGAAATGATTACCGTTCACGAACGCCAAAACAACTCTTCTCTTCTTAAGGGATCCTTCGCATTTTTGCCACTTTGGGGTAAATGTTACTTCTACGGTGGGGGTAAAATAATGAACAACACATCTAAATGTATCCGCCACTAGATGCCCACATTCTCATCCAATATTCAGAAGGAAGAAAGTTCATCTGTTGCTCGGGCCCCAATACTTGAGCATGTATATCATCAAACCCCTCACCTACACCAACCAATTGCTCATAAAAGCTCCTCTTGTTCACAAGTTGTTCGGCCATCCTCATTCTAGCATATTGGCATGGTGTCATACCTCTACTAACCGTCGTGTCAAAGATTCCTAATTGTTCGGTCACATCATGATAGCCACAATTTCCATCTCCGTCGACATCATCCGTATATAAAATATACTCGTGAATAACCTCAGGAAGTTGGTCTATGTAAGATTGTATCTTGGTATGATAACTTCTAATTGTCCTACCTGTTCTGGGATCCTTATACATCTTCATATTACCCTTTTGTAACAATAATATATACAAACCATCCTCTGCAATATCTACACTTGCAATGTCTTCGATATGTGATGGGAGTCCGTACTTCCTTGGCCTACCCCTTCCGCTTCGAACTAAAACTACATCAACTTTGCTATCACTTTGGTTTGTCACTGTAAGGACACTCAAGCTCGTCAACGCTATTTGACTAGTCAAGAGACGAATTAGCCGATAATGACTCGATTAGTTAATTTAGATTCTAATTAATAAACTTAATCTAACAACGATCTTGATACGAGATTAGTACCATTGGATAGAACTCGAAAAAGTTAGGCGAAATGGACTACTCGAGCGTGTCATTCGAACACCGGACGAAGAAGGAAGCATCAAAGTTGTACAGCTTGGTTGCCCATATCAATATTCTGGGTGCCTAAAGTATTTTCCTTTGGCCTTATCATCACCAAATTCGTGTCGAGAGAAACTCATTTTCTTCTCTTTGTTTCTTCTTTCTTCTTCCCTGTTCTTTCTCTCTTCCTCTATGTAAATTTCGAGCTCAGAGATTGAGTCTCTTCTGCAGAGAAATTCTTA
Source organism: Papaver armeniacum (assembly GCA_023531295.1). NCBI lineage: Eukaryota > Viridiplantae > Streptophyta > Magnoliopsida > Ranunculales > Papaveraceae > Papaver > Papaver armeniacum. The sequence goes on from JAJJWW010004574.1 coordinate 58,299, forward strand.
TAAACCTTGTTAGCTTGATGAACTGAGTGAGGAGATGATGATGATGCTGTCGATTGAGTTTTGGAAGAGACAGAAGTTAGGGCTTCGTCTGATTTTGAGGTTGTGTAGAGCTGACGATGATTGTGTGTTGCTGATTGACGAAGAACAGAAGGGTTGTAATTAAATTGATGATCTCAAGCCGTTCTTATGACAAATTAAAGCTAGGGTTTCATGTTCTTCCCAAATCAGGTAAATTAGGATTCTTTTGAATTGAAGATTAAATCGAGTGTTTTTGATAGATTAATTGGGTTATTAGAGGTGGGTTTTAATTAGGTAAGAAGTAGAATTATTTGTTTGAGTTTATTTTTGATTTCATAGAGAATTAGGATTCCCTGAGTTGATTTGGAGTCACTGATTTTAGACTCTTTAGGAAATAAGCTAAATTAGGGATTTTAATGAAGTTCTGGAATTGGGGGAAGAATAAAGGAATTCAGAGAATAAAAGTTGATGAAATCCAAGTTGCAGGTAATGAAGAGGTTGAAGTAAGGATTGTATTAATACTGAAATGGTTGTTGACTTGGTTTAAATTGTGATAATAATGATGTTGGTGAAGTTGAGTTTCTGGTAGTGTTCAAGATGAATGTTAGGTGTTTGTGTTGATGGTTGTGGTCTTGACTTGAGGCTGTGAAGGGGATATGTTCTGAATCTAACTGAGCCGTGGTGCAGATAAGAGTTGTACGCTGAATTGGTGGCATGGTTGCAATGTTATTTATGCAAAATTGCTTGAGTTGAAGTATAAAGGGTGGTGGTGTTAGAATTCCGAGTTGTATCTCAGATAGTGTTGTTGCTGTTGATGCTGAGATGGATAACTGTGATGGAATGTTGAAGCTGAGATGGTGTTATTGCAGATGGATGAATTGGTAATGCTGACGGGTTGAATAGAGACATGGCAATTCTGAAGATTGTTGTTACAAGACTTGCATAGAAGGATGTTGTAATGGTTGTGCTGGGTAAGAAGAATAAGAACACAATTCATGGGTTGGTTGTAACGATGATAGTAAGTTGCAGGTGATCATAGTGGTGTAGTTACAAACTGGTAATAAGTGTTGGAGATAGAAATTGCAGATGAGGTTTGAGTTGTTTTGCAGTTGTATTGAATCGATAGAATTATATTGATAAAGAGATAACTTGGTTATGTGTTTATAATGAGAGTTAGAAATGTATTTTGGTCGTAGCCTGTTGTGTGTTGCATAATGTTTGTGCATTAGAGTTATGGCTTGCGCAATGGCTTAGGCCATTGTCCATTAAGCTCGCCATCGAGCTGGACCGATTTAGTCTGTCGACTCGGTTAAACCGAGTCGACTCGTTAAATAGCACTTGACACAGTGGACCTTGACCGATTTGACACAGTTGACCTTTTGTCTTGACTAAGACCTGGACTTTGACTTAACCCTAGTTGTTGACCGTTAATTGACCCCCTCTGACCATATGTTGACTATTAGTGACCGTTAGTTGACTAAGATGGACTGGGCCTTAAGTTAATGGGCTGGATTAGTGGACTTAGGCTTAAGTCTAGTTTTCCTATTTGGTTGTATTGGACCCTTGTGGTCTGAAATAGCTTTTGGTTCCTTCTACTAAGTTGTAGATATTCATAAGACATATCTGATATACCATAGAGCCACCCCAATTGAATTAGTAAACCTTTGATATGATAAAAGTAGAGTTTGAAAGGAGTGTAGAACCATGAATGGGCTTAGGACCATTAAATAGTTCACTCAGCTTATAACTTGGGAATTATATGAGATTATGATATGCTTTTACTTTCCATATGAATGTATATTGTGATTGCATTTGCTTGTTTTTGAATGTAATTGTATGTGTGTGATATGCGTTACGTGTTTCCCCTCGCGAGGAGTGTCTGTGTCTCCCCACAGCTCCTTGCTAAGTTAAGTAGGGCGGTACGCCATCCGTCGGCAATAGTATTAGTAGGGTGGTACGCCATCCGTCGGCAATAGTACTACATTTCTGCTTATTATGATAGTAGGGCGGTACGCCATCCGTCGGCAATAGCACTACATTTCTGCTTATTATGATAGTAGGGCGGTATGCCATCCGTCGGAAATAGTATTAGTAGGGCAGTACGCCATCCGTCAGAATATTATATATACTATTTTATTTGAGGGAAATCACTCGTGTGCATATTATACTTGATTGTAAATTATTGTTCTCCAGATTGTGAAGCATGTTAGTGTTTACTTGAAAGTTATTTGTTTCTATTGGGCACCCCTTTGGTATGATGTGCTCACTTGTTCCCACTTCAGTTTCATTGATCAGAAGAAATGATGCATGTGAAGATATCCATTTTCGTAGCTTAAGGTTTTAGCGAACGGAAGATGGTTGTTTATCTTTTATACATGTATTGTTTTGTTAATCTGTAAAACAACACATTAATATATTCATATCACTCGAGAGATTTTCGCTTATATAATATCGAAGTATATGGAATGGTTTTGGGAATCGTTTTATGTAATTATGATTCATAGAATCAGTAAACTAGGTTTCATGTTTCAATTAGGTTGTAATTCCAGTAGCTAAGTAGGTGATTAGGTTGGGGTGTCACAAGTTGGTATCAGAGCTCACTATTAGATCTTACATGGGCAACAATAGATTATAGCTAGTGTCAGTTGGTGAACTAGATTAGTTTAGAACTGGATTGGGTTGTGAGATAAATCTTAATCACTAAAAGCTATCAATAACTAAAATATTTATTTGGTTGATTGATTTGTTTGTTTGGTTGTGTGCACGTGTAATGAACAAAAAAAATTGTAGGGTAAACAATTACTTTATATTTTGCAAAGCAAATATAGATTAGAGAATAATTAGTCTAAAAAAATATGAACATGTAGACAATCCAATACTAGAAAAATAGTGAGATTAACATATTTGGTAGATCCCGACTGTCATGTAAAAACTTATTGAGTACCTTGACTTATACGTGGAACCATTAATTTATTGAGATCGAAAATTAGTGTGAAGAACTTATACTTGTTTATCTGTTAGTGTTTAAGATTACAGATTCGTATAAAAACTTTACGATAGAGTATCTTCTCTTATAATTAGAACTAATAGTGTATTAAAATAAAAATTAGTCTTTTGAACCTAGAGCTACAGATTATAGATTTTAGTTGTACAAAACCATATAGGTTTGTGTTTCATTTCTAATTGTTTAGAACTCATTTTAAATGAGTTGCATTTTCGCACGTTTGTAAGTATGAGCAGTACTTGCACTTAGTCGATAGATAGTACTTCTCTATAAGGTGGGGAGCTTTAAAGACAAGAAGGATGGTTCGATTTCCGAGGACGAAAATGAATAAGCTGGGGAGAATATAAGTACACTCAAGCTCGTCAACGCTATTTGACCAGTCAAGAGACGAATTAGCCGATAATGACTCGATTAGTTAATTTAGATTCTAATTAATAAAATTAATCTAACAACGATCTTGATACGAAATTAGTACCATTGGATAGAACTCGAAAAAGTTAGGCGAAATGGACTACTCGAGCGTGTCATTCGAACACCGGACGAAGAAGGAAGCATCAAAGTTGTACAGCTTGGTTGCCCATATCAATCTTCTGGGTGCCTAAAGTATTTTCCTTTGGCCTTATTATCACCAAAGTCGTGTCGAGAGAAACTCATTTTCTTCTCTTTGTTTCTTCTTTCTTCTTCCCTGTTCTTTCTCTCTTCCTCTCTGTAAATTTCGAGCTCAGAGATTGAGTCTCTTCTGCCGAGAAATTCTTATAAACCTTGTTAGCTTGATGAACTGAGTGAGGAGATGATGATGATGCTGTCGATTGAGTTTTGGAAGAGACAGAAGTTATGGCTTCATCGATTTTGAGGTTGTGTAGAGCCGACGATGATTGTGTGTTCTTTGATTGACGAAGAACAGAAGGGTTGTAATTAAATTGATGATCTGAAGCTGTTCTTATGATGAATTAAAGCTAGGGTTTCATGTTCTTCCCAAATCAGGTAAATTAGGATTCTTTTGAATTGAAGATTAAATCGAGTGTTTTTGATTGATTAATTGGGTTATTAGAGATGGGTTTTAATTAGGTAAGAAGTAGAATTATTTGTTTGACTTCATTTTTGATTTCATAGAGAATTAGGATTTCCTGAGTTGATTTGGAGTCACTGATTTTAGACTCTTTAGGAAATAAGCTAAATTAGGGATTTTAATGAAGTTCTGGAATTGGGGGAAGAATAAAGGAATTCAGAGAATAAAAGTTGATGAAATCCAAGTTGCAGGTAATGAAGAGGTTGAAGTAAGGATTGTATTAATACTGAAATGGTTGCTGACTTGGTTTAAATTGTGATAATAATGATGTTGGTGAAGTTGAGTTTATGGTAGTGTTCTAGATGAATGTTAGGTGTTTGTGTTGATGGTTGTGGTCTTGACTTGAGGCTGTGAAGGGGATATGTTCTGAATCTAACTGAGCTGTGGTGCAGATAAGAGTTGTAAGCTGAATTGGTGGCAGGGTTGCAATGTTATTTATGCAATATTTCTTGAGTTGAAGTATAAAGGGTGGTGGTGTTAGAATTCTGAGTTGTATCTCAGATAGTGTTGTTGCTGTTGATGCTGAGATGGATAACTGTGATGGAATGTTGAAGATGAGATGGTTCTATTGTAGATGGATGAATTGGTAATGCTGACGGGTTGAATAGAGACATGGCAGTTCTGAAGATTGTTGTTACAAGACTTGCGTAGAAGGATGTTGTAATGGTGGTGCTGGGTAAGAAGAATAAGAACACAATTCATGGGTTGGTTGTAACGATGATAGTAAGTTGCAGGTGATCATAGTGGTGTAGTTACAAACTGGTAATAAGTGTTGGAGATAGAAATTGCAGATGAGGTTTGAGTTGTATTGCAGTTGAATTGAATCGATAGAATTATATTGATAAAGAGATAACTTGGTTATGTGTTTTATAAGGAGAGTTAGAAATGCATTTTGGTCGTAGCCTGTTGTGTGTTGCATAATGTTTGTGCATTAGAGTTATGGCTTGCGCAATGGCTCAGGCCATTGTCCATTAAGCTCGATCCGAGCCTGATCGATTTAGTCTGTCGACTCGGTTATCGACCGAGTCGACTATGTTAAATAGCACTTGACACAGTGGACCTTGACCGATTTGACCCAGTTGACCTTTTGTCTTGACTAAGACATGGACTTTGACTTAACCCTAGTTGTTGACCGTTAATTGACCCCATCTGACCATATGTTGACTATTAGTGACCGTTAGTTGACTAAGATGGGTGGGCCTTAAGTTAATGGGCTGGATTAGTGGACTTAGGCTTAAGTCTAGTTTTCCTATTTGGTTGTATTGGACCCTTGTGGTCTGAACTAGCTTTTGGTTCCTTCTACTAAGTTGTAGATATTCATAAGACATATCTGATGGACCATAGAGCCACCCCAATTGAATTAGTAAACCTTTGATATGATAAAAGTAGAGTTTGAAAGGAGTGTAGAACCATGAATGGGCTTAGGACCATTAAATAGTTCACTCAGCTTATAACTTGGGAATTGTATGAGATTATGATATGAGCCTTGTATGAGCCTTTTAGCTAACTTCTTAGAGTGCTTGTGTGATTAACAGTTAGTCATTATTAACAACGAACGATTCAGCTGATGAACCAGAGGATTGTGGGTTTCAAGGTAGGCGTGGGTTGCCTTCAATATTAGGTGGGAACCTTATAACCTTCTTGTAATCATTGAGTTTCCTTTGCGAGCATGATGTGCTTTTACTTTCCATATGAATGTATATTGTGATTGCATTGAACGATGCTTGTTTTTGAATGTAATTGTATGTGTGTGATATGCGTTACGTGTTTCCCCTCACGAGGAGTGTCTGTGTCTCCCCACAGCTCCTTGCTAATTTAAGTAGGGCGGTACGCCATCCGTCGGCAATAGTATTAGTAGGGTGGTACGCCATCCGTCGGCAATAGTACTACATTTCTGCTTATTATGATAGTAGGGCGGTACGCCATCCGTCGGCAATAGTACTACATTTCTGCTTATTATGATAGTAGGGCGGTATGCCATCCGTCGGCAATAGTATTAGTAGGGCGGTACGCCATCCGTCAGAATATTATATATACTATTTTATTTGAGGGAAATCACCCGTGTGCATATTATACTTGATTGTAAATTATTTTTCTCCAGATTGTGAAGCATGTTAGTGTTTACTTGAAAGTTATTTGTTTCCATTGGGCACCCCTTTGGGATGATGTGCTCACTTGTTCCCACTTCAGTTTCAGTGATCAGAAGAAATGGTGCATGTGAAGATATCCGTTTTCGTAGCTTAAGGTTTTAGCGAACGGAAGATGGTTGTTTATCTTTTATGCATCTATTGTTTTGTTAATCTGTAAAATAACACATTAATATATTCATATCACTCGAGAGATTTTCGCTTATATAATATCGAAGTATATGGACTGGTTTTGGGAATCGTTTTATGTAATTATGATTCATAGAATCAGTAAACTAGGTTTCATGTTTCAATTAGGTTGTAATTCCAGTAGCTAAGTAGGCGATTAGGTTGGGGCGTCACAGTCACCACCTTTGCCTCGTCACCTTTTTGTTCTTTGACACTTGATGATGATACCTTTGGCGGCCTACCCCTTTTTCTTGGAACCTCCGCTAGATCGACTATGAGTATGGCTTCGGAATGCTCACCTTGTTGTTCTTTGTCACTTGATGATGATACCTTTGGAGGCCTACCCATTTTCCTTGGAACCTCCGCTAGATCGACTATGGGTATGGCTTCGGAATGCTCACCTTGTTTTTCTTTGACACTTGATGTTGATACCTTTGGCGGCCTACCCCTCTTCTTTGGAACCTCCAATGAATTGGCTTTTGGTGTGGATACAGAGTCCTTCGTTTGTTGTTGACTTAGCGGTTCCTTACTGTGTGATACTAGTTGCGACTAGAGTCGATTCTTCTTTAACCTTAGGTTTTTCACGAAACCCTGTAGGTTAACGACTTAAAGACTTCATTGGGATTGTGAAGTTAGACCCAACTATTTTCTCTGTAGTTGCATGTTCTGATCTTACTTCTACTATCGTGATTGAGTATTATCTTTGCTAAGATTAAAAGTAGTCACAAACATCTCCGTCTCATCGTTTGTGATTCCACAATATCTTGTTTTGCTACCATAAGATTAAGATTATTGTGAGGTGATTGATAATACTAGGCTGTTCTTCGGGAATATAAGTCTGGTTTATCAATTGGTTCCTGTGCACCTTGATTTATCAAAAGACGGAACAAAACTCGTAGGTATTTCTGTGTGAAACAGATTTATCTATTTCAATATACTTTTATGTGTGAGACAGATTTGTTTATCAAGTCTTCGACTTTGGTTCGTAGCAACTCTTGGTTGTAGGTGAGATCACCTAAGGGAATCAAGTGCGTATCTTGGGTTCAGAGACGTAAGGAGCGCAACTGTACCTTGATCAGTGCGAGATTGATTATGGCTCAACTAAATTCCAGTCTGAAGTTCATTGGTAGAAGGCTAGTGTCTGTAGCGGCTTAATACATTGTGGTGTTTAAAGCTGGACTAGGTCCCGGGGTTTTTCTGCATTTGCGGTTTTCCTCGTTAACAAAATTCTGGTGTCTGTGTTATTTCTTTCCCGCATTATATTTTGTTATATAATAGAAATATCACAGGTTGTGCGTTGAATCGATCAATTAGTAAATCCAACCTTTGGTTGTTGATTGAAATTGATTGATCCTTGAACATTGGTCTTTGGTACCTTTCAAGTTATTTCTCTTATATTAAATCGGGCTCACAAATTCCTATTGCTGATTGCATATTGAATTGGGAGATAGAGATATAAAACTCTTTGATATACTTTTCTCTAGATTGAGTCTGACTGTCTAGTTGATTCTATTGAAAGTATATTGGAGTTTGTCTATTCAGATTGCCGAACGAAATATTGGGTGTGGTTTTTAAACCCCCACTTTTTCAGTATATATATTCCAGAGTCGTGGACAACTCCAATTTAAGGCGGTGGTATTGTAATACCCCGATTTGTCAGGTAGGGTTTGCCGATTGGAATATAAGTAATGGTTTTTCTTCCCTAACACCGAGGCCTTTCCAGCACAATTGGCTCCAGAGTTGGCAGAAAACTATGTTGTTAAGCGTGCTCGGGCGGGAGTAATCCAGCGATGGGTGACCATCCAGGAAGTTTCTGCTTGATTACCGCAGTGATGCCCGTTGAAAATCCCACACTGCCAGATAACCGCAGTAGCTGAGTAGGGACAATATCGGTGGAGGGAGGGGCCTTTACACCATGTTTAACAATCATAAGAAGCGGCATCTTCAAGGATACCGATTGGTTTAGGATAATGCATCCTTTCCATACCCAGTGCATACAATCAAGACTACATAGCATTCCTGGGAATCCCCTTTCCTCATTCTTCCTCAATATGTTTCTAACATCTTCCTCGGTTGGTTTTCGTAAATATATTGGACCAAAATGATTAATCATTACTTCACAAAACAATGAAAGGTAAGTGGATGAAGTTGTTTTACCCATATGAAGGTACTCATCATTCACACCCGCTGGTCTGCCATAACCCATAATCCTTAAAGCCGAAGTAACTTTTTGTTCAGAACTATGACTTCTAATATTCAGCGCGTCAAACTGATAATTAAATTGAGGTTCTACTCGACAAAGCTCTTCAATAATCTTTTTCACCAGATGTCGAGGTATGCGAAATCGACCTTGGAAATCTCGATCAGAGTACACACAATTGAGAAGAAAATAATCGTGCATCATCTTCTGATGGTAAAATTCCCTCCCTCGATATGTATATCTTCTTGAGAATACTTCTTGTGGATCTGGACCTCTAGGTATTTGGACCGTATGTACTAGAATCAAAGTGTCAATTAGTTTATTATCTTCAGCTTTCTGATCGTCAAGTTGTTGCAACCTCCTCTGATGCATTTCTTGCTGTAATCTTAACCGATTCATAATAAAATTCCTCTCTTCATTGGATCTCGCCATTGATGATTATGAAATTCGAAATTGAGAATAAAGATAGAAAAATCGGTGAAATATATGTAGAAGTAGGTGTGAGTAACTTGGAGAAGTACAAGGGCGTATATATAGGAAACAGCAGGGGGGAAATATTCGTTGTAAAATTACTGCTGGTCGATAATCTTAATATCGCTAGCGTTTCTATTTATATCGCGCAAAGGGATGTATGATGCCAGCGATATTCAGAATATCGCCATCGTTCTGGATAATAACGGTCGATAGAAACTCTGTCACTCCGTGGTTTTCCCATAGTGGCGCAACTCGTTTGCCATGCCACCTGGTATGCCAAACAAGTTTTTTTGGCATGTGCATAGGAATAGGCCTTACAAAACAGTAATGTTTGGTGTGTCACGCAACGGCTGAGATATATCCGTTTTTTTAACTGATGGGTAGAATGTTGTATGAAGCAGAATGCTGGGCGACCAGAAGCCCGCACATCTGAGAAATTCATGCAACAGAGATGCGAATGCTAAGGTGGGCCTGTGGGCACACAAGTGTTGATGGGAGAAAACGATGTACTATTTTTTTAGGAAGTGAGGAGACGACCGTGCGGAGAAGACTCCTCGAACCGAGCAAATTGCTTTAACCTTTTGCAAACAGATGCACTGCAAAAAGGGAGTGGTTTGAATTCGAGAGATCAATCTGTAAGACTCCGGCCTAAACTAAGACAATGGCCGTTCCAGAGTCAATTCGATCACAAGAGAGGATGGGTCGATCTGTACGAGGGAAGCTGAGAATTGTGTGAGATCAATGATGATCAAGGATTGTGAATGTGTTGTGTATTCTGCGTGAAGAAAATAAGTTATGATGATTGAATTTGCTCTGTTGAGAGTAATTGCTCAGACGTTGAGTTCTTGTTCTCTTGTTGTCCGTTGTTTCAATCATGGGTTCAGAGACTTATTTATATTGCAAGAAGTAGTAGACACATTGATCCCAGTAAGTGTGACGGTTGCTGAGTCAAGGAGTGGGAAAGTGGGAAATCGTGTTAAAACCAGTTATTCATCGTGCGGAGACTTGGTTGATTGTCCACCCACTACTTTTTTAACTCCTTCAACCGCTTGCACGAATTAGTCACATTCTCATCGTGGATGAACACACGTGCCGTAGGCCGCCAGACTAAAACCCTAGTTAATATCCCCCATGTGACACGATTTATGTCTCGTGATTGTGGAGTTTGCAAGGCTGACGTGTATTTTTTGATATGTCTGGAAAATCCAGATCAAGTGTATTTTAGATTTTGTTAGGAATCTGCTATGAGTGGTTCCCTTTTGATTTTTCCTTTTAAGTACTCTGTGATGTAATTTGAAAATTCTTTGGTTATTAATAAAATTTCATTGTTAAGCGAAAAAAAAAAAGGCAGACGTGTATCTAATTAGTCAGTTATTGACTCGATGAGACGATGAGTCTTTGTAGAATATGATTTACGAATGTTCTAGTATTCATGAATTGAACATGTCTGTTGAGATAGATGTATAATTGTCGAATGAATGTTGATAGCTAAAGTGAGCTAATACCAAAGTCTCTTGAACACTAGTTGGTGAAAGGATTATTAAATGCTGGTTCAATCATTTATTAAAATAGTTATCGTTCGAGCGTCAGGTAATAATACCTAATTATGGAAAAGTGAGGGACCCGACCAAGGGGTCATGGAACCGACCCTGGTGGTCATGGGACCGACTGATGATCGTTTGATGAAAGTCCAAGTCGTTTGGAAGGGTTTGAACCTAATATGAGCAAATTAGGTTAAATTATGAAAATATGTGGGACCGGATTCCTGCAAGCCAAAGGGCCGACCCTGGTCGGTCAAGGTATCATTCCCATGTCACCCGAGTGTTCGTATCTCAATCTTGAGAATTCTGGTATTTTCTGGTGTGCGTTTGGGCAACATTTGAGAAAATACGAAGAAATCAGGGTTTTGTTCAAAATGAGGAACTTCATAAAATGAAGGAAATAATAATAATAAAATGAGGGATTACAAGGTGTGGGACCGAGGAAATCTCACGAGGAGTTTGTTGAAACTAAGGAGTTTCCATGAGATGAAGGAAATAATAATAATAAAATAAGGAATTACAAGGTGTCGGTCGGCTAGTAGGATACCTTTCGTAATTTTATATTATTTCCGAAATCTCCGAGGAGTTTGTTGACACCTTTATATTATTTCCATGATGCGGAGGAAATCTCATGAAACTGAGGAGTTTCCATGAGATGAAGGAAATAATAATAATAAAATAAGAAATTACAAGGTGTGGGACCGGCCACGGCTAGGGCATGGTCGGCCGGCTAGTAGGCCCGGTCCCGCGATACCTTTCCTAATTTTATATTATTTCCATGATATGAAGGAAATATCATGAAATTAAGGAGTTTTGCTAAAATGGAGGAATTTGTTCAAATGAAGGGATTTTCATGAGATCAAGGAAAATAATAAAATCAGATAAAATATGGGAAAAGGCGTGGGACCGGCCATGGCGGCATGATCGGCCGGCCGGTGGGCCTGGTCCCCTTAGACACCTCAATTAATATTTTATTATTATTATTTTATTCCTTATTTTACATAGGTTTTCTCATTCCTTCGTATTTTTGAATGCTCGTTCGTGCATTCAGGTGCTCATTAGTGCATTATTGATGAGTACACTTGCACCATTTTCTAGGGGCTTACTCGATGGTGGCTCAGATGCCCCTACGTTGAATATTTATTACTAACCCATGGAATTCTGCTGGGAAAATCCATAAATTGAAGTAACAAAATATTATAAAGAACGTATAATGTTTTCTAGGAATCCAATTGATGAATCTAGCGACTAGAATAATTAATTGATGGCTTTATACTAGTAGATAAACTAGGAGCATTACAATTATTCGAGAATTGAGCGATATTAGCTAACTGAAGCATCATATTTATTCTGCATAGTTAAGGAAAATATTGTTGCATCCTGAAGACGTTATCGCTCTATACTAGCAGGCAAGCTGTCTAGGAGCCGTCCAATCGTTCGATTTAATATAAAAGTGATTACTGAGATTGTTCAGCATTAATGAAATATGTCGTGGTCTCAGTTGAGAGACTGCATATATACACTCTAAGAGTAAATACTCTCAATCAGAGGTTCTTAGGAATATTCTGAGAGGCAATATACTCGATCAGAGATCATCGTGACATGAGTTTTCATGCTTTAATGAAAGACATAAGTCTTAATGTTCGTTTGACTACTGGATCAGGAATATGTAAGATTACAATTTTAGCCTTTTCCAAAAATCCACCATCAAAAACAAGGTATGACAAAATCATAAATGAGTTCGTTCACAACAAGGTCGGGGTAGCGCCAATCGAGGATATGCTCATCCAACATCGTCTGCGTTGGTTTATGCATCTCCAGCGAAGACCGCCTGACACTCCGATTCGCTTAGGACGCATCCAACATGCAGAAGGAAGGACGAAGTGCAGAGGCCGCCCGAAACTGACCTGGGACGAAGCGATTATACGGGATTTGAACGAAAAGGGCTTGGATAAAGAGTTGGCGCTTGACAGAAATGTATGGAGAACGGAAATCCACGAGAAGGAGGTATGTATACGAGGTATGTGAACTGACCCTCTTATCTTTTGACTGTCCCTTAACAGGATGACGGAGAATCCTGCAGCTGGCCCTTTACGACATCAACAGACGAAACATAAAGAAAGAGTTGACAAGCGACATAACTTCTTGAGGTATGTACACGAGGTACGTGAGATGACCATGTTACTTTCGATTGCATCTCTAATAAGAATATGTAAACCGCGAACATGTAAACCACCATGGCAGAATTGTGAAGGGGGGGATTTCTATCGTAGCTCTGCAGCTCGCAGGTTTGTGAAGGGGGAACCACCCCCGTAGCCCTGCAGCCGGGATATGGAGTACGTAGATGCATTGCTTTAATGGTCATGAATGTGTAATCCCATTGAAATGATGACTACTACACCCTCTGTACCGAAAACGAATGAGACACAAAATGTGTCAAGGATTTTTCTTGTCTTTGGACAAGTTGTTTCTAGTCCGAAAGCGGACGTAAAACTTTTTGCCACACTTTTATGAGACAATTATTTACGAGATAGTATCTAGCCAACCCTGGACCTGTTTCGGGAAAAATGGCTTTGGTTCGGGTTCTGGGTAGGATCTTCCCTCCCCACTCAGTTTCATCACACATATGTAAATCCTACGGTTTATATAGTTATTGAAATTTCTATATTTTATCTCCCAAAAATACCCGCAACTGATTTATGTGCCTCACTTAAAAAACAAGATTGTTATTGTAAATATTTTCGAGCAGAATGGGGCATTTGTACTATCAGCCTTTTATATGGCCATTAATCGGTGAACAGATACGATTCAATACCTTTCATAATCGATTGTTTCTACTCCCACCGGTTACCAATTTGTTAAACCATAATTTAAAAGTTTTCGATAACAAATCATTAACCGTACACAGTTCAGTTTGAGATCGACAGAAAGAGATTTTGATTTTGGGTTTATTAGGCTTTACACTTTCAGACCTTCCTTCAACTGGAAAGAATGAGCTTAGGAGATGCCACTTCTATCCCTAATAGTAATACCAAAATTCTTATAGTAGAAGAACGCGCAGGTTGACATGGAAACCCAACAGATAATATCATAGATACCTGGGACTTTAGGAGAAATTAATCGACTACTAGTCAAGCTTCATAAAGTCTTGAGAAAGTATGAAAACCTCTTGGCATTAGTTCACCTCATAAAGTCCTGAGAAAGTATAGAAACCTCTTGGCAGTAATTCAATTCATGAATCTAATTATTTATGCGGTGGAATGTTTTGGATTCAAGTATGCCCTCATACAATGAGGGAATACTTTTTGTTGTATAATTTAGGTATTATATATTTTGTGATCTGTTGAGTTTTAAAACCGCACTCAATGTAATTATAAGTTGCTACACTAATTTGTTTTCTGAATTTTTTACCTCGCGGAGAAGTTGTTATTGCACCATAATGTTGATCGCTGTCGTATGCGTCAAAAATAATTTCACTTTCCTAAAGTATATGATAAGAAAGAGTTCGTTTCCACAGAGAGGCAATTATAGTTATTATGTATTCAATTTCTTAAAGTAACCAATTGGGGGGATTTCTGATTTTTAAGTAAGAAATAAAAGTAAATCAAAAACAAAATAAATTGTAGAAAGTAATCAATGAGAGAAAGATATTGGTCAAGGAATTAATCTTCAATCTTAAACATGTGCTTGCATATATGATTAGAATTACAATTTAATATCTTTATCATCAAAAGCCTAGAGTTTCAAGAGAGCAAGATAATCTATTAATTTTCCAAGTTCATCAACACACACATTAGAGCTGCGTATGTGAATTCTACCTAAAGAATAACCTAACGCCTTGCGCTAATTAAGTTCAATTCCTAGGAGCATTAAGTTTCAGAAATAGGCTAATCAATGCAATTGTCATACATTGCGCATAACAATTCGGACAATGGTCAAACTCTACATATGATTACGAGAGTGTATCACTACAAACCGTAAACATATCATGCTACTTGTATTCAGGGTTATCGCTCGATGAAAAACCCTAAAATAGCTATGGACAAGTATGCAAGTTCAATTAATTGGCCACTCAACTAAACAAACATCTAATCCTATCACAATAAATCAATCATGTCATATTAAAATAGTAGAGATGTGAGCGATAATCAAGAGAGAAAACTAATACATAACACAAGCACAAGTTGTAGAAATAGGACTACATCCTTAACCAATAATATTAAATTAGCTACTCATAGCTATGGAGTTCATCATAAAAATATTAATTGAATAAAAGAAGATGAACAAAAGCAAACCCTAGTAGCGTAAACAAAAGCGGCTCTCTCCAAGTTCCAAGAATAAAAACGTCCTCCAAAGTTGTAAAAATCTTTCCTTTAAATAGCTCTCTTGTTTCCAAAATTAGGTCTAATCTTCAAAAGTCCACTAGATAGAAGTCCTCCAAGCCCATGTGTGAGAAAACCCATGTAGAAACTCTGCCCAAAAAATATGTCGCCGGAAAACTGGTATCGCCGGTCGGAAGTTGGCCGGGAAAGTATCTGAGGTGACCGGCAAAGTCCACCCGGTCACCGGTCAAATCTCAGGTTAACTGAGTTAACTCGGGTCAAGCACCGAGTCATACCGAGCCAACTGAGTTAAGTGATTCAGAGAGTCAGACCATGAATCAGCTGAAATCTCTAGGCTGAGTGGGCTGACTTGCTAAGGCCTGAGCCATTTGCATAGGCCTACACTCAGTTGCATATCATTGTGCAACAACATTACACATCCAGCCATAATGGCTGCTACCTGCACATCCATCCATTTTCTGTTGCAATCATACATTCAACTCCATTATTTCAGCAGCCAAGCAGACACACAAAGCTAACCATTAGCTGCAGCTGAGCTTAAATCCAATTCATCCCACTACACCACCATTTGTAGTATCTCATATTGCTGGTACCTGCAATACCAACTTCAGCTCATTGCAGTGCCAAACCATTTGTTATCTATCATCCTGCCAGACTCCATTTCAGCACCTCAATCACCCATTCTGCTCATAATTATTAACTACAGCTCCATTATCCTGCAACTGTGACAGCCTTCATTGTAACCACTTCATTCCTACTGCATCAGCACCAACAGTTCAGCAGCCCATTGTACTCGCTCTTCCATTCGACATAACTCCTACAGCTCACCAGCGCCTACCTCAACTCCAATTGCTACCGAGCTCAAAGCCACCAATCATGCATATAACCCATTATCACAATCACACATCAATAGGCACTATAACTTGCAATTCCAGTTCCATCTGAGCTTTAACTGCATCTGCAACTTCATGTACTCCTGCAACACAACATCTTCTCTTCCTCATACATCATCCATCCCTTCTTCCTGGCCCTTGCTACTGCAACCTCCTCCAAATTACAGTACCACACAACAACAGCTCAGCCAGTCCAACATCTGCAATGTTCATCCTATTGCTTCAACTGCAATTCAAATTTCATACACCTCCTGTAGCTTATGCACAGCTGCAAATGTAATCTCAGCTCAAGCCAGTTCAACCACCATGCTCAAGCATCAATTCTCATCTCCAGTTCAGACTCCATTGCTCAACTCAACCTCTCTTGTTACAGCTTCCATGCCAGTAGAAGCACAACTCTATGGCTACCTTAGCATCACCTCCATACCTGCAACTGCAACTTGAATCTCATGTTCACCTGCACAAATGGCTTGCCAGACAACTAAAACTTCTTCTTCTACTTCACAATCTCACAGATTAGCAGAAACCCCTTCAATTTCTTGTCATATTTGCCATCACAAATTCAACCAAAAACCATTTAATCCATAGAAACTAATTGTTCTAGATGAACCATCACTAGTAACATAATTCTTCTTGAGACTATAACAGCATCGGTGATAAACCCTCTCCAAACTTCAAGTTCGTAATCAATTTCACAACCCAATTTCGTCTTCAAAACTCCCAATCGATTTCAACAGCTGCAGACTCAAAAGCCTTGAAAATCACCAGCTTCACATGAGACCCAAATTTCCATTTCTAACTTCAATCAGTTCAAGAAACAAACCCATCTACAATTCCTTTCAACTGCAGCATTTCCAGTTTCAAATCTCAGTTCAAGGAAACCCTAACTTCCATGTTTGCTTCGATCCCCTAAAATGAATCCTAATCTCTCGATCTCAGACACAACATCACGTCACGAAATAGGGATTCATCATTGATAACTACAACCACAGATTCTAACCCCCATCGATCTTATTGCATAACCAGCACCAGCAGATTTTCTTTTCAATTACAGAATCAACATCAAACCCATGATTATCTTCATCAATTTCTACGTTTCATTCTCTGCATCAAGAACAACATAATAATCAATCCAATCTACTACTGAAATAGTTGTTCGATTCCATCTCTCGATGTTCTTCAAAATTTCTCATATCTGAATATTTCTAACCCTCACATAAACAGCAGCCGCTGAAATGAATAAGAGAAAATTGATTCTCTCTGAATCTTAGGGCTCTGTAGGAAATGAAAGGGGATACAGCCACCCAGGTAAGGCAGATAAGGGGTAACCAAGGTGATTCTAGGCACCACTCATCAGATAAGGGCTATCATGGTTGTTTTGCCCCCTTTGCTTCTCTAGACTAAGTTGTAGTGGCGGTCTTCTATCGCTGGCTTGGCTCAGCGTCGCTCTCAATAACAGTTGCACATGAAATGACGCTTTTGCCTTTTACACTCCTAATGGACGATTTCTCCTTCTTTTGCTCATAATGACTCCAAAGTACCTAAAACTCAAAAGTAAACATAAGATACACAATTCACACGAAAACATAGCAAAGAAAGCATAAACTATAGATATAAATGAAGGTGTTTATGACACCTATCAAATTCCCCCACACTTAGACTTTGCTAGTCCTCGAGCAAATCAAACAAAATAATTCTAAAAAATACATACAACTCCGTGTCGTCGAGGCCACGGTCACACTTAGCACGTATAACAAGCCTTTAAACCCCTAGGTGTCCCTAGTGGACGAGTTATAGTCTCGTGAGGGTTTACTAGAGATATACCCACAAAACCTACTTTTCCAACTTACTAGTTCTCCAAAATGATAGCATCCAACGCGCTAAGAAGACATAGAGATTCTGCACACTAGTCATAAGAAGTTAGACACATATATGAACACAATCTCATCCTTAAAAGTTGAGAGAGAAATAACCATCCCTTATCGAAAGAAATTCGGGTTCGGAGTGATCGAAAGTCTCGACTCTGCCTCACAAGAAAGGGTTTTATGAAGTTGCTCTCAATAATAAACAGTTTTTTTATGGGTCACACATGTGTCCAGGTAGGAGTGAAGAGAGAATCCTGCGACACGTTGAATGGTAGGAAGGCAAAACCTTCCGAAACGTTTTGAAAACCCACATCTTTTATCATTTTTGAAAACCCATTTTTCTGACGATCTCTAAGAAAGGAAATCAACCACTTAACGAAGGTGGGAATATGCTTACTTACCTCGTTATCCGTTTGACGTGCAGTTGCACCACTCTCACGGCATCCATAGAAACGTCTTCGGTCTTCAATCGGTGTCTACATCGTCGTCTTCGGTCTTCAACTCTTGATGATAAATCTTGAACTTCGTAGAATCTCAACAATGTGATTCTTTCCTCAAATTCCTTGTTGTTTGAAACTTCATTATAGATATTCCTTCTTCCATTGGCTTTATTGAAAGAATACAAAACTAAAAAAAACGAACTATACAAACCCAAAATATGATACAATGAATTTTTCTTGTCTTTTTTTTTTTAATTATTTTTTTTCTTTTCTTTTCTATTTTTTTTTATTATTATGAGACAAGAAAAATAAAACAAATACAAAATGAAAACAAAACAATAAAACTAGTAATGAACCTAAAGAGATTTTCTCTTTTTTTTTTTTTTTTTTTTTTTTTTGAGACAAGAGAAAATAAAATATAAATAAAATAAAATGTAAGTACAATGATGTAAGTACTTTACCGCTTGATTCTTCACAACTTGTATGTCTTGATATCATAAACTTCTCGAACTCTCATCTTGATAATCTTCGCTCTTGTACAATAGTCTTCAACTTGTAAAAATTCCGCTCCTTATCTTGTTGCTTTACTCGAATCTGAAATCTGCTCATTTCTGTACTGTTGCTTGTAAACCTTGAACGTCTTCAACTTTCCTTCGAATTCGTGATGCTCCTCTTGTTGATGATGATGGTGTTTCTATAGACCTGTTGGTGTAGAGAGAGATAAGGTGGATGGTGCTAACTGCGAACAAGATTACAAGTGGTATGTAAGTTAGCAATTCAATGTCACCATCATGATTGATAAAATAGCACTCAAGAGATCAAAATAGTGCTTCTATTGGTGTGAGGTTGGGTAGCTCACCATTCTACCCGGAATTAACGTACGGTGACACACACTCTAAAAGCACAAATTTAGATAGGTACAAAGAATTGAAGGTCGGTGCCTCACATTATGTAACATGGGTAGTCTCCACTATAGGGGACCACTACTCTAATACCGAATTGATCCGCACCTTATTTGCCACTGGCATGGTTAAATCCAACTTTAACTCTCATACAATTAAGAAACCCGATCATGTTCTATGTCATCTCTAAGTTCAGTCACTCTTATGAGATCCTCGATGTAATCTTAGCGACATGTATACTATGTGACTCTAAACTAACCACAAATTGGAGTGTTTTATTCACTATTTTACACAAAAGTTGAAAATTTATGAAAAATTTACAATGCAAATGCTTAACCACTCCCCCACACTTAAACTTTACATTGTCCTCAATGTAATTGAATCATCCAAAGAAAGTCAAGGTGGGAAATCTTCTAATGATATGCGACAAGAAATCAGAAAAAGTAAAAACAAGACAAGAAAAAAGTAAAATCAAGACAAGAAATACTCATCCTATGGTTGCCTCCCATTTAGCGCTTGGTTTAAAGTCGTCAGCCCGACTATCTCCTTGCTTTCTACGACTCCTCCAGAGGGAGCACTTCCACAAGGTTAACTCCTTCCACGACATCCGAAGAGAAGTTCTCATAATATGGTTTCAACCAGTGCCCATTTACTTTAAGTTCATTTCCCTTTAGCTAAACTACGAATTTCCACTGCACCATGAGAAAACACATTAGTCACAATAAAAGGTCCAATCCAACGTGACCTTAATTTACCCTGAAATAATTGCAAGCGAGAATTAAACAAAAGCACTTTCTGCCCAATGCAAAATTGTTTCTTTGTGATCATACTATCATGAAATGCCTTCGTATTTTCCTTATAAATTCGTGAGCTTTCAAATGCATCATTGCGAATCTCCTCTAGCTCTTGAAGTTGCAACTTCCTTTGCCTTCCAGCACCATCCAACTCCATATTGCATTGCTTAATAGCCCAAAACTCTTTATGCTCAATTTCCACGGGTAAGTGACAAGGTTTACCATAAACAATCCTAAAGGGAGACATCCTAATAGGTGTCTTGTATGCGGTTCTATATTCCCACAAAGCATCATTAAGTCGCGAACTCCAATACTTCCTTGTTGGATTCACCGTCTTCTCTAGAATGGATTTCACCTCTCGGTTGGAAACCTCGGCTTGTCCATTTGTTTGTGGATGGTAAGGTGTTGCAATCATATGCGACACATTGTACTTCCTTAACAAGTTTTGCAAGAACCTGTTTTTGAAGTGTGAACCTCCATCGCTAATTATAGCCCTTGGAATGCCAAACCTTGCAAATATATTAGCTTGCACAAAATTTGCAACAACTTTAGAATCATTAGTTGGGGTGGCCTTAGCTTCCACCCATTTCGAGACATAATCCACAACAAGCAAGATATAATAATTCCCACTAGAATTGACAAAAGGGCCCATACATCAAAAACCTCAACAAATTGAATAATAGTTTGTGGCATTTGATTTCGAGCACCTAGATTGCCTGTTCTTTGGCACCTATCACATGTGGTACAAAATGCATGTGCATCCTTAAACAAAGTTGGCCAAAAGAAACCACATTCTAGTACCTTGAGAGCGGTTCTCTTGCTCCCAAAGTGTCCTCCACAAGCATATGAGTGGCAAAAAGACAAGATAGAATTAAATTCAGATTCGGGAACACACCTTCGTATTACTTGGTCACTACAATGTTTCCATAAGTATGGATCATCCCATATGTATTGGTTTCCTAACTTCTTAAGTTTGTCCCTCTCAGTACGAGACAAGTTCTTTGGGATTTGTTTAGAAACTAAGTAATTAACAATATCAGCGTACCATGGTTCTCCAAAGGCAATTGAGAATAGTTGCTCATCCGGGAAACTTTCACGCAACGGGATAGTCTCCTTGTCCACAGCAAGATGGCTCAAGTGATCCGCAACGGTGTTCGCAATTCCTTTCTTGTCTTTGATCTCTATATCAAATTCTTGCAAGAGTAAAATCCATTGTATGAGCCTCGGTTTCGCCTCTTTCTTTGTAAGCAAGTACCTAAGCACTGCATGATCAGAAAAGACAACAACTTTTGTACCAATTAGATAAGAGCGAAAATTTTCTAAAGCAAAAACAATGGCTAACAACTCTTTTTCAGTGGTTGTATAGTTTTGTTGGGCCTCATTTAACGTTCTAGAAGCATAATAAATGGCATGAGGTATCTTCCCCACACGTTGCCCAAGCACCGCACCAACCGCATAGTCACTTGCATCACACATGAGCTCAAAAGGCTTGCTCCAATCCGGTGGTTTAATGATAGGGGCTGAAATCAAAAGTTCTTTCAAACGATTGAATGCCGCCACACACTTTTCATCAAAGTTAAAAACCACATCTTTTTGCAATAAGTTACAAAGTGGTGATGCTATCTTGGAAAAGTCCTTGATGAATCTACGATAAAAACCTTCATGACCAAGAAAAGAGCGTATCTCCCTCACCGTAGTGGGAGGGGTTAAAGCACGAATAAGGTCTATCTTAGATTTATCGACTTCCAAGCCTTTAGAAGATATTATATGGCCTAAAACTATGCCATGAGTTACCATGAAATGGCACTTCTCCCAATTCAGCACAAGGTTTGTTTCAACATATCGTTCAAGGATTAGAGACAAGTTGTTCAAGCAAAGGTCAAATGAATCACCAAAGACACTAAAATCGTCCATGAACACTTCGATTATGTTTTCAACATATTCTGAGAAGATACTTACCATACACCTTTGGAAGGTAGCTGGAGCATTGCATAAGCCAAAAGGCATCCTTCTATAAGCAAAAGTACCGAACGGACAAGTGAAAGTGGTTTTTTCTTGATCCTTCGGCGCTATCACAACCGATTATAACCTCGAATAGCCATCAAGGAAACAATAGTAAGAGTGTCCAGCTAAACGTTCAAGCATTTGATCAATAAATGGTAAAGGAAAATGATCTTTTCTAGTAGTGGCATTCAATTTTCTATAATAAATACAAACCCTCCAACCGGTTTGCACTCGAGTTGGGACAAGTTCGTTCTTATCATTTTCCACCACCGTCACACCTGATTTCTTTGGTACTACTTGAACCGGGCTGACCCACTTGCTATCGGATATGGGGTAGATAACACCCACGTCCAAAATCTTGAGTATCTCCTTTTTCACAACTTCCATCATGGGAGGGTTCAAACGACGTTGCGCTTCCCTTGTAGGCTTTGCATCGTCCTCCACACAGATCTTGTGCATACAAACGGCAGGGCTTATACCCTTGATATCGGCGATTGTCCATCCTATGGCCGTCTTGTACGTCCTTAGCACCCTTAGAAGTTTTTGCTCCTGTAATTTACTAAGCTCATTAGAAACAATCACAGGTAAATCTTCCTTGTCACCCAAGTACAAGTACTTTAAGTGACTTGGAAGAGGTTTCAATTCCAACTTTGGAGATTTAACAATAGAAGGCACAAGTTTTTCATCATTGCAAGGTAAAGAAGCATATGAAATATTTTTAAGTGCAGATTTTTCCGGTAATGAGTCAAGAGAACCAAGGGTTTCTTTAATCTCATCACCATACTCATAACCATCGTCAATGGGTGTAGTGAGCACGGTTTCCAAAGTGTCAACACCATTCAACTCAAATATTTGTTGCGCCAATGTGTCCATCACATCAATGGAGAAACAAGAGTGGACATCACTAGGATATCTCATCGTCTCGAAAATGTTGAAACGTATTATTTCTCCATCAAACTCCATAGTCAGCGTTCCCTTGTCAACATCAATAATGGTTTTCACCGTTTTCATGAAGGGACGCCCAAGTAGCAATGGAAGAGACGAGTCTGGTGAACCTTCATCCATCTCTAACACGCAAAAGTCAGCTGGAAATACTAATTGATTAACCTACACTAGAACATCCTCAACAATACCCATCTGGTAGACATTAGAACGATCGACTAATTGCAACACAATTCCAACCTTTTTAAGAGGACCAAGATCGAGTGAGTTATACATAGATGCAGGCATAACATTAACGGATGCACCTAAGTCCAACATAGCCTTGTTAAATGTAGTGTTACCAATTGTGACGGGAATGTCAAAGCTACCGGGATCCTTGCACTTAAGTGGGAGTTTGTGTTGTAAGATTTCCGAAGCATTCTCCACCACACTAAGCACTTCATTACCTTTGAGCCTTTGTTTATTGGTACACAAGTCCTTCAACACCTTTGCATACTTTGGAACTTGCTTGATTGCATCTATGAGTGGTATGTTCACATGGATCTTCTTAAGAATGTCTAAAATCTCCTTTTCTAGTTCCGCCTTCTTGGAATTTGCAAATCTGCGAGGGAAAGGTAAAGGAGGAACATAAGTAGAAACCGTAGTTTTAGAGTTTAGGTACCTCAGAAGTTTGGGGAGAATCCTCATTTTTCTCCTCCAAAACAGGTTCCTTTGGTGCTTCCATCGTGCCCGAATCAGTAACTTCGGGTTGCACAAGTTGTGTACCACTTCTCAACATAATAGCATTGACGTCCCCTTTTGGGTTGATAGGTTGAGAAGGGAGTTTCCCACCATTTTGTGACTTCAATTGATTCAACTCAATAGCCATAGAACCAACTTGAGTTTGCAAATCCTTAACCGTACTCTCCGTTCTTTGCATAAAAGATTTCAAAGAACTCTTCCATATTGGACCCCATATTTTGAGGTTGTTGTTGTTGTTGTTGATGAAATTGTTGTCTCTATTTGAAATTGTTGTTGTTGAGGTTGAAATCCACTCGGATAGTTGAAGGTAGGTTGTTGAACCGCTCCTTGCTTGTTGGCATAGCTAAAATTGGGGTGATCTCTCCATCCCGGATTGTAAGTGTTAGAGTAGGGATCATACCGTCTTTGTTTATTTGGAAAGACCGCATTATCTTGCTCGTCTTCATAAGCTTGAGAGGAACTTGGTATCACCGCGGCTGTAACTTGTTGCATCATTGCTGTCATGTTACCCATTTGTTGACGAAGTTCCTCGACCTCGCTCACTTCATTCACTTTCCTGCCATATCCTGGTTTTAGCAACGCTTCATTTTCGGAGGTGCGCAACGGATATAGACGTTGCAAAGTTAACAACGTCAATATCCGTTGCGCACCAGATTATCCGTTGCACAATTTATTTATTTTTCCTTTATTAATATTAACTAGTGGTGCAACGTATGTCAACGTATTAAACCGTTGTACTTAGTATGGTTTTTCTGTACTATAAAGCTTTTTATGGGCTTTTAGTAGTTCTTTTTTTTTTATTATTAATTTTCCGATTTTTATTTACTTATCCTTATTTTCACACATTACTCTCTCTCTCCCTTTATTATTTTCATCGCAGTCTCGAGAGTAAAGAGAAAAGTTTTTCTCTTCTTCAACAAATCTCGACCAACTTCAATAGATTTTAGGTTTCAACAACAGATCCATCGTCTAATCAACACCCATCATCATCAGGAAATCTCGATCTACAAATCTCATCTAATCAAACCCCGTCTTCCATAGATTTTAGGTTTCCCTGAAATCTAAAAAACAAATTATTCAGGTATAAATAATTTGTGCTTAATTTTGTTTGCTTCTGAAATCGTTTGATTTATAGAGTTAGGGTTTTTGATTTTGCTAGTATCTGAAATAGTTAGGGTTTTTGATTTTGACCTAACTAGTATATGAAATAACGAGGGTTCTTTATTTTGGTGTTGTTTTTTAGATGTGAAGTATGTTTTGGTTTTTGTGTAGACTATGTAGTCATCTGATGCTTTCCAAGCTCAAGCAGAAGATGGTTTGTATTACTTTATCTATGCTTCCTTTTTACTGTCCCCAGAAGAACCCCATTTTTGTTTCATTTCATGTGTGGTCTTGCATTTAGTCTATAATTTTTGCTGTTTTTATGTAATTTTTGCTGACCCATTAAAGTAGGTCAGTAGAGCTAACATTCAAAGTGTCTTACTAAGATGAACTGAACCCACTTTTTAATTTCTAGGAGTTATTCCTTTATGGGTTTTGTTTTTGATTTCAGATGGATTGAAAGACCATAGAATTTGTTCTTAGAAGTTAGTAATGCAGTAGCTCAAATTTGAGAAATTAAGGAAAAAAAAAACACGAGACTTCTTAATCATGTTTCATTCCCAAATCATTTGGGTTTAGTTCTTACATAAATTTGTGGTAGTATTTTTAGTGGTAGTATTTTCCTTTATATAAATTTGTGAACAACTATAGGGGTAATGGGGTATTAGCATCTGACGGTTTTGTTCTGTTTCTTACCTGACAACTGCTAATAACGTACGTAGGTGTCTAGCTTTATGATTTGGATTGTTTACTAGCACCATCATTTACATTTCTATAGTGATTTTCATGTCATGTGGTTTTTCTATTTTATGCAGTACTCGTTTTTCGGTTCAATTTTAACAATTGGAGCAATGATAGGTGTCATAATGAGTGGCCGCATAGCGGATGTCCTCAGACGCAGGGGTGTATGTATTCTTTTATGAGTTTATTAAATCATCTTTGGTTTTAGTACGCAACTGTACTTACAAAAATTTTACCATCTCTTTCATTTTTGTTTTGGAAGTAGCCTATGTGGGTCTCTGACTGTTTCTGCATTATAGGATGGCTGGCAATACACTTTTCAAAGGTTCGTAATCAAAACTACATGAGCATGTTTGATGTAAGTACAACTCGTTTCAGTCCAAGTTGAATGTTTACTGTGTTGTAAAAGGGTGCTTGGATGCTCGGCATTGGAAGACTATCAATGGGATACGGAATAGGGCTTCTTTCATATGTGGTAACTCAACATTTTGTTTCATAAATCCTTGTAGAGTTCATTACATATATACATAATTTCTAATTTGTTCATAAAAATAGAAAAGTGATAAATAACAATAGTTTTTCAGGTCCCTATTTATATAGCTGAAATAACACCTAAGAATCTTCGAGGAGCATTCACTACAGTTAATCAGGTAAACTTAAAAAAAAATTGAGTTCGGTTTTGCTTTTGTTTTGTGCAAGTGCTTATACATTAGCTTTTGAATTTTCAGTTGATGATATGCATTGGCGCATCTCTTACCTTCCTATTTGGAACAATGGTCAAATGACGCACTCTAGCACTAATCGGTACATTAGTGCAGTCATCATTTATAGAATCCAATGAAAACCTTTGCTAATTCAGGATGGGACTTAATCTACAGGAATCATTTCGTGCCTAGTACAATTTATAGGGCTCATCTTCATTCCTGAATCTCGTAGATGGCTGGTTAGTGAGACTCCAAGTTGTGTTAAAATGTATATCTTAAAGTTTATGCATTATTAAGTCTTAGGAATTTGAATTGGCACAGGCAAAAGTTGGTAAAATGGAAGCCTTTGAATACTCTCTTCGATGTCTTCAGGGCAACAATGTCAATATATCTGAAGAAGCTAAAGAAATTAGAGTATGTTTATGACCAGACTAATTAAAATAATGCAGATTCCGAGTACCTTTGTGTTCCACATGATTATACTGAGACCATTCAACGACTACCAAAAGCCAAAACCTTGGACTTATTCTGAGAAAATATGCTCATTCGCTCATTGTAAGCTTTCTTTTGCATACTAGTTATCCATTCCAATTAATAAACCTTATAATAGTTGTCTGAATCTTATATGTTGGTCTTGCTTTTGAATTGGGTTGGAGTTGGATTAATGGTCCAACAATTTGGAGGTGTTAATGGAATTGCATTTTACACGAGTACAATTTTTGTTTCTGCACGTAAATAACAACTGATCTTCAACTAAATGCGTTCAATTGTTATTGAAGTCACACTCCTATCCGTGGTTCTCTTTTTTCTAGGATTTTCTTCGTGTAATGTTGGAACTATATCAATGGTTGCAGTTCAAGTCATTTCATTTCTTTTAGCAGTAATTCAAATTCCAAATTCATTTGTCATATCATTTTTTTAACCAAGTGTTGTTTACTTTATGCAGATACCCATGCAAACATTAGGTGTACTTTTAATGGATAAATCTGGGAGAAGGCCACTCCTTACGGTAGGATATTGCCAGTATTGTTCAGATTATTAGATTCTGACAATGATGGAGTAAAACATAACTTATACTTTATTTACAACGATTTCATTAAGATTTATGAATTTAGGTTTAGGTAGTTAAATCTTATATGTTGGTCTTGCTTTTGAATTGGGTTGGAGTTGGATTAATGGTCCAACAATTTGGAGGTGTTAATGGAATTGCATTTTACGAGTACAATTTTTGTTTTTGCACGTAAAGATTTCTGTTTACTTTATGCAGATACCCATGCAAACATTAGGTGTACTTTTAATGGATAAATCTAGGGGGAGAAGGCCACTCCTTAGCCGGCCCCTTAACCAGCTGGAGTAAAACATAACTTATACTTTATTTACAACGGTTTGGAGCTTGCTTGGGTTGTTTCCTAGCAGGATTGTCGTTTCTCTTGCAAGTATGTTTAGAAGAAAAAAAGGTCTTCGTGTATTCTTTTATTATTGGATCTGTTGCATTAACATTTAAAGTTTTTCATATTCTGGATGTTCTTGTTTTGCTTTCTCAAATAATAAAGTACTTCCTCACAAGCAGGGTAGCCGATTCCCTAAAGAACTGAGTCCAGCATTGGCCCTTACCGGCATTCTGGTAATGCACATTTCATCTTTTTTTATTTTACATGCTAACTTTAAAACATCATGGAAACTTATTATCTTCGCTAGATTAAGAATTATCCTACAAGACCCTGTCACGCTATCCAAATAAACTAGCCTGGAAAAAAAATCAATAGCTTGTAATATGCTAACTAACCTCCAATATCATGTGACTTTAGGTGTACACAGGATCTTTCTAGTTAGGCATGGGTGGGATACCATGGGTTTTATCTTCTCTTGGTTGCAGTCAAGTACTACATCTTATATATAGTTATACAAGTGAAGTGTTTGAAGAAGAGTAAGAAGTAAGAAAATCTCAACCCATGCTCTTTCTTTCTCTTTGTGCAACTACTAATTTTTTTCTGTGTGGTTGCAGTTGAACAAGAGAATCTCCAAAATCAACGAATCTGATGGCTGCTATGGTTATTTTGCCATCAAAAACTTGGTATGTGCATAATGTTATATATTTCTTATCCTAAATTGGTATTCATGTGTTGGGTTGAGTTCCAAAAAGTTTTTGTTACGGGGTTGCTAACTTAATTCTCAATTTATGCCATTGTAAAATAGTGTTAACAAGTTTGCAGGTTACTCTTGGTCCTAAGGGTAGGGAAGTTGTTTTGGAAATGAAGTACGGTTATCTTACCTCTCTTAAATGTATTAAAAAGTTGGAGTAGCAAAAAATCTTATATTTGTTTCTATGTTTGCATCTCAGGCTCATCTGATGATACAATTAGTGATCAGCTCGGAGAAAGATGCCCCATCCCTTAGTACCCTTTGTACTCTGCCTTAATTGCTCTGCATGGAGGTTTCCTTGTATGTTTCTACACTCATATCACAGAGTAATCTTGTTCAAAGTTGGAAGTGTTGACTCAGTAGTGCTGCTCAAGTAGTCTGAGAGTCCAAAATGTGTTTTAACTTGAAAACATAATGTCAGATTATCTAGTTAGTCTTATTTTAAGTTGGTGTTTAGTTTTTGAATCATACCAATTTATTGTATGGGTTTATGGTAAGTTCATCTATTCCTGATGAATGAATTATTAAACATGATCGATGGTGTTGATTAGTAATTGTTTTTGATCGACTGTAATAATATTGAGATTCCTTCCAAATGATAAATCGGGTCTCCTAGTTCATTTAGAATGGTATATTCAGGTGCAGAAATCTGCCAGAATTATAGCCGGTGGCAATTTTTTTTTTGACCTGAAAAACTATTTTGCAACGGATATAAATGTAGTAAAATATCCCGTTGCACAAATCACCTGAAATGAGCAACGCATATAACTGCGACCGAAAACACAAAACGTTTACAGAAACAAAAATGGGACCCACAAAAGTGATATTCTAATAACAATAACCGTTGCACAAATTAATATATACGTTGCACAAATAGGAAAAATAAAACGTTGCACAACATATTGTGCAACGGAAAATTTCCGTTGCATAATAATCCGCAACGCGTTTTCCCAACGTTTATTTCCGTTGCACAAATTATGCGCAACGTTTATAAACGCCACAAAATGGCTGTTTTGGTGTAGTTTAAGCACATCCGAACCACGACTCAAGAACTGTTGGGAGTTTGCTTCCATGATTTCAATCAACTCTCTAGCTTGTGCCACCGTCTTGCTCACTAGTGCACCACCACCCGCAGCGTCAAGAAGATTCCTATCACTTGATTGGAGTCCTTCATAGAAGTATTGGATGATCATAGCATCACTAAATTGGTGGTGAGGGCAGCTTGCCACCAATCTCTTGTATCGTTCCCAACATTCATATAAGGATTCTCCCACATTTTGCTTCATCCCACAAATCTCCTTTCGAATTTGAGTAGCCTTGGATGCAGGAAAATATCTCTCTAAAAAGAGTTTCTTCAGCCCATTCCATGTCGTGATACTTCCCGGAGGCAAATAGTACAACCAATCCTTAGCACTATCCATCAAAGAGAAACGTAAAACTTTCAATATTGCACCATCCGCCTCAATATCCGCTGGAAGCATGTCCATGACAATGGTGTGGAAGTCCATAAGATGCTTGTTTGGGTCTTCATTCACCATGCCATGGAACTTTGGTAATTCTCTAAGCAACCCCGGCTTGATCTCAAAAGTAGAGTTTGTTTGAATACACCTCTGTTGTGTATCAAGCCTATGAGAAGCCAAGTCCTTGAGTGAACGATTTGCATCACCCATTGCTTCTTCTTTTTCTTCAAAAGGTGGTTCTTGTTCACCTGGAACCTCTTGTTCTAAAACTTCTTCTTCTTGCTGGAAAGTCTCTTCTTCTACTTCCAACTCTTGTTCTTTCGTTGTGTCTTGACTTGGTTGGAGTATTGTGCCTCTTCGAGTAGCTATCCCGCACCTTGGATAATTCCAATCTTTAGAAGCCATGGATTAGGTACCTGAAAACAATTCTCGCAAACAAGTGAGAAACAAGACAAGAAAACAAGAAGCAAAGATAAAAGC
Source organism: Papaver armeniacum (assembly GCA_023531295.1). Lineage (NCBI taxonomy): Eukaryota > Viridiplantae > Streptophyta > Magnoliopsida > Ranunculales > Papaveraceae > Papaver > Papaver armeniacum. The sequence goes on from JAJJWW010004574.1 coordinate 88,472, forward strand.
AAAAACAAAAATAAGAAACTAAAAACGTAATAACTAGCCGTATGCCTCCCCGGCAACGGCGCCAAAATTTGATCGCTGTCGTATGCGTCAAAAATAATTTCACTTTCCTAAAGTATATGATAAGAAAGAGTTCGTTTCCACAGAGAGGCAATTGTAGTTATTATGTATTCAATTTCTTAAAGTAACCAATTGGGGGGATTTCTGATTTTTAAGTAAGCAATAAAAGTAAATCAAAAACAAAATAAGTTGTAGAAAGTAATCAATGAGAGAAAGATATTGGTCAAGGAATTCATCTTCAATCTTAAACATGTGCTTGCATATATGATTAGAATTACAATTTAATCTCTTTATCATCAAAAGCCTAGAGTATCAAGAGAGCAAGATAATCTATTAATTTCCCAAGTTCATCAACACACACATTAGAGTTGCGTATGTGAATTCTACCTAAAGAATAACCTAACGCCTTGCGCTAATTAAGTTCAATTCCTAGGAGCATTAAGTTTCAGACAGTGGCGGATCCAGAACTTTATGCTGGTAGAGGCACTTTATAAAAAATTCACTATTTTATTTTTCCTTTATTAATAATTTCTTTATTAAATTAACACATTTGGTAACTGTCCATGACGATTTTTCATTTTATGGAACCGTCGTATGATAACCTTGTTATCAATAGCATCAAAAATGTCTTTTTCAATATAACAAAGCAAATTATCATTCATCCACTCATCTGCCATTCGATTGCGTAGCCGAGTCTTCACAATTTTCATACCGGAAAATATTCTTTCTACGGTAGCAGTGGCAACTGGTAAGAGCAACGCTAACGTCAAAAGCAAATAAACCAATGGATACACTTGATCTTTTTGATCTTTTTTTTTCTCAACCATTCTTTTAACAAGATCACCAATACTTTTCTAAACGGTAGCGTGGAATAGAGTAAATGCCTAAAATACATAAACTTGCAAACCGTAACCTAGGAATGTCTTAGTTTTTACCTATTTTATAACTAAAAATACCATATATGCGTTGATTACGAATATCTTGTTAGCTAGAAAATATTCTGTAAAAGCCTAAAATACATAAACTTGCAAACCGTAACCTAGGAATGTCTTAGTTTTTACCTATTTCATAACTAAAAATACCATATATGCGTTGATTACGAGTATCTTGTTAGCTAGAAAATATTTTGTAATCTGTTTTGTTAGCTATTTTCCTTGAGCAAAATCTAAAAAAGAAAAAAATCTAGGAAATATCCGGCAAAATATTAATTGGTAAAGATTTTTTAGCTAAATTTTGGTTGGGCACGTGCCTAAGTGTGCCTTCACATGAATACGCCCTTGGTTTCAGAAATAGGCTAATCAATGCAATTGTCATACATTACGCATAACAATTCGGTCAATGGTCAAATTCTACATATGATTACGAGAGTGTATCACTAAAAACCGTAAACATATCATGCTACTTGTATTCAGGGTTATCGCTCGATGAAAAACCCTAAAATAGCTATGGACAAGGATGCAAGTTCAATTAATTGGCCACTCAACTAAATAAACATCTAATCCTATCACAATACATCAATCATGTCATATTAAAACAGTAGAGATGTGAGCGATAATCAAGAGAGAAAACTAATACATAACAAAAGCACAAGTTGTAGAAATAGGACTACATCCTTAACCAATAATATTAAATTAGCTACTCAAAGCTATGGAGTTCATCATAAAAATATTAATTGAATAAAAGAAGATGAACAAAAGCAAACCCTAGTAGCGTAAAAAAAAGCGTCTCTCTCCAAGTTCCAAGAATAAAAACGTCCTCCAAAGTTGTAAAAATCTTTCCTTTAAATAGCTCTCTTGTTTCCAAAATTAGGTCTAATCTTCAAAAGTCCACTAGATAGAAGTCATCTAAGCCCATGTGTGAGAAAACCCATGTAGAAACTCTGCCCAAAAATATGTCGCCGGAAAACTGGTATCGTCGGTCGGAAGTTGGCCGGGAAAGTATCTGAGGTGACCGGCAAAGTCCACCCGGTCACCGGTCAAATCTCAGGTCAACTGAGTTAACTCGGGTCAAGCACCGAGTCATACCGAGTCAACTGAGTTAAGTGATTCAGAGAGTCAGACCATGAATCAACTAAAATCTCTAGGCTGAGTGGGCTGACTTGCTAAGGCCTGAGCCATTTGCATAGGCCTACACTCAGTTGCATATCATTGTGCAACAACATTACACATCCAGCCATAATGGCTGCTACCTGCACATCCATCCATTGTTTGTTGCAATCATACATTCAACTCCATTCTTTCAGCAGCCAAGCAGACACACAAAATTAACCATTAGTTGCAGTTGAGCTTAAATCCAATTCATCCCACTGCACCACCAGCGTAGTATCTCATATTGTTTGGTACCGCAATACCAACTTGACTCATTGCAGTGCCAAACTATACATTATCTATCATCCTTCTAGACTCCATTTCAAAGACCTCAATCATCCATTTCGCTCATAATTATTAACTCTGGCTCCATTATCCTAACCGCGTGATAGCCTTCATTGTAACCACTTCATTCCTACTGCATCAGCACAAGAGTTGCAGCCCATTGTACTCGCTCTTCCATTCGACACAACTCCTACAGCTCACCAGCGCCTACCTCAACTCCAATATCTACTGAGCTCAAAGCCACCAATCATGCATATAACCCATTATCACAATCACACATCAATAGGCACTACAACCTGCAATTCCAGTTCCATCTGAGCTTTAACTGCATCTGCAACTTCATGTACTCCTGCAACACAACATCTTCTCTTCTTCATACATCATCCATCCCTTCTTCCTGGCCCCTGCTACTGCAACCTCCTCTAGATTACAGTACCACACAACAACAGCTCAGCCAGTCCAACATCTGCAATGTTCATCCTATTGCTTCAACTGCAATTCAAATTTCATACACCTCCTGTAGCTTATGCACAGCTGCAAATGTAATCTCAGCTCAAGCCAGTTCAACCACCATGCTCAAGCATCAATTCTCATCTCCAGTTCAGACTCCAGCTGCTCAGCTCAACCTCTCTTGTTACAGCTTCCATGACAGTAGCAACACAACTCTATTGCTACCTTAGCATCACCTCCATACCTGCAACTGCAACTTGAATCTCATGTTCACCTGCACAAATGGCTTGCCAGACAACTCAAACTTGTTTTTATGCTTCACAATCTCACATATTAGCAGAAACCCCTTCAATTTGTTGTCATATTTGCCATCACAAATTCAACCAAAAACCATTTAATCCATAGAAACTAATTGTTCTAGATGAACCATCACCAGTAACATAATTCTTCTTGAGACTATAACAGCATCGGTGATAAACCCTCTCCAAACTTCAAGTTCGTAATCAATTTCACAACCCAATTTCGTCTTCAAAACTCCCAATCGATTTCAACAGCTGAGACTCAAAACCCTTGAAAATCACCGACTTCACATGAGACCCTAATTTCCATTTCTAACTTCAATCGATTCAAGAAACAAACCCATCTACAATTCCTTTCAACTGCAGCATTTCCAGTTTCAAATCTCAGTTCAAGGAAACCCTAACTTCCATGTTTGCTTTGATCCCCTAAAATGAATCCTAATCTATCGATCTCAGACACAGCATCACGTCACGAAATAAGGGTTCATCATTGATAACAACAGCCACAAATTCTAACCCCCATCGATCTTATTGCATAACCAAGACTGCAGATCTTCTCTTCAATTACAGAATCAACATCAAACCCATAATTATCTTCATCAATTTCTCCATTTCATTCTCTGCATCAAGAACAACCTAATAATCAATCCAATCTACTACTGAAATAGTTGTTCGATTCCATCTCTCGCTGTTCTTCAAAATTTCTCATATCTGAATATTTCTAACCCTCACATAAAAAACAAGAATTTGAAATGAATAAGAGAAAATTGATTCTCTCTGAATTTTAGGGCTCTGTAGGAAATGAAAATACAGCCACCCAGGTAAGGCAGATAAGGGGTAACCAAGGTGATTCTAGGCACTACTCATCAGATAAGGGCTATCATGGTTGTTTGGCCCCCTTTGCTTCTCTAGACTAAGTTGTAGTGGCGGTCTCCTATCGTCGGCTTGGCTCAGCGTCGCTCTCAATAACAGTTGCACATGAAATAGCGCTTTTGCCTTTTACACTCCAAATGGACAATTTCTCCTTCTTTTGCTCATAATGACTCCAAAGTACCTAAAACTCAAAAGTAAACATAAGATACATAATTCACACGAAAACATAGCAAAGAAAGCATAAACTATAGATATAAGTGAAGGTGTTTATGACACCTATCAAATGTATATGGCCACCCATTCATATATCCTCTCAGTCAATGGAGAAAATCTAATTGTGTACCCACGAGAATAATTGGAAGTTTGGAACAGCGGTACAAATCGTCGAATATTCAGGCATCCACTTAACTTTTATACCAATTAACTTTGAATTTAGTATATTCATACCAATTAACTATCAAAGAAAAAGAACACGAACTAGGAAAATATAATGCATACATTGACACTCATTTATCCGGAACAAACGAGGAAACATCGACTCTCAATTGTTTTTTCACTAATTTACTTCAGGTTGTTGATAGAGGAGAAGAAAACATTGGAAAAACTGATCTTTCAGAGATGTCAGATACCATACTCCACGACGAATAATACACCGACGTGAATAGGTCCTTGGAGGGGTTCCTATTGTTGTGTCATTGAAATATTCATCATGGAAGTGGTATCTCTCGTTGCTGGCAAAATTATTTTTTGAATTGATATCTCTCGTTGCTGATAAATGTTTGAGATGCATCATGGTTCTCTACGTAAATCTTTTTGGGGGTGGTGGTGTTGGTTTTGTTATTAGTATGATATGGAAGTTTTAACCTTGTTGCAGATATATATAGGATAGAAGTAAAAAGAATTCGTTAGGATAATAGAACAGAGCTCTCGCTTTGTGTATTGTTAATTAATCTCCTTTAAGACTTTCATATTTATGTAACAGATGTCATCTTATTGACTTGGGGTCTCCTTATATAATATCTTTGGCTTAGAATCCTTAAATTTGTGTTTTCCTTATTTTGAAACCAAAACACATCCATAGTTATGTCATATATAAGGCTAGGTTCGAACCTAATCATAAATATGACAAAGAAATATGTCCAAAAATCCCCAGAAATTCGATCGGGTCCAATTCCCCTCGACCTGGATATAAATACTCACGGAAGCTATAAGTTTTTGGTAAAAAACCTTCTTGTTATACGACTAGTCCTAAATGTTTTATTACACTTCACCATTTTGCTCGTAGCTCCTTCTTTCTTCATACGGTTGACCTCATTCTTTTTGTTTGGATTCATATTTTCATCTTCTACGAGATAGATGTAGAAATTACCGATTTATTTTCATCTCAACTTCCGACTAGGTTATATATCTCTAGACCCAACTGTAAATGACCCTATAACTTTTGAGCAAAACTTCACAGGTTATTAGGCTAGGTTATGGAATATCTTCTTATCCTTAGATTATCCTAGAACTTTTGTCACAAACTCAGCTCATTTGACGGCTAGGTTCTTAAATACTTTCCTAGCTATAAGTACTCCTGAAACTTGTTAGAGCATTGCTCGGTCGAACTCGCAAGTTTTGTTATCTCAATATTGTTGTCCATGTTAGAAGCACAAAATTGTATCTTGATTTCTAGTTTACTAAAGTCAAGTATCGGAATAGGAATAGAAGATGGTAGTTGTGTATCATACATCACCAAATAACCCTCAAAGACTGAAGATCAAACGAAAATATTTGGCGAACTTCATCGACAAAGAGTCATGTGAATATTGAACCATCCTATTTACTCACGAGATTTACAATTCTATGTTATGATACTATGTCGTATGATTTTAGTAGATTTAATATTACAAAGAAGAATTGTCAAGTCAAGGTTGTCTTGATAAATCTCTGAAAATATGATTCAAGCAATGGAATTTCTGGATCCTTGACAATCTTGGTTAAGAAAAATTTATTGTTCATGAAATATTTTTATTTCAAGATGATCATTAGGAAATTTCCCAAGCAATGATATTCATTATCTATGGAGATTGGGAATGTTTCAAATTACTTAAATAGAGTTATCAAAACTACTGAAATTCTGGACACAAGGTAGGTACGCATACCCAGTATGCATACCCTATGAGTTTCAGAATAGGGTAGGTGCGCATACCTGGTACACTTACCCTTAGGGTCTGAGTCCGTGAATGTGAGGGTGTACGCATACCAAGTTGGCATACCCCAAGGGTCTGAGTTCGTGAATGGCTAAGGGTACATATACCCGGTACGCGTACTTCCACAACATAGGTTCATGGACTGATCCATGGGTATGTGTACCCCTACACATACCTACACAGTACGAACAAACGAGATGCTCCTAAACTATTTTCATAAATATGTCTGGTATTGCTACAACTCTCATAAACACTTCTAGAACAACTTTGTTTATTAAATCACTATGTTTTTGTCATTCATGGTTTAAGTCTTGAGTGTTAATGAACAAGATTTATGCTTGTAAGTTCATAAATCATATTTTTCACGAACTATCGATGTACACGGTTCTAGTACCCTGGACCATAGTGTATATTCTTATGTGTAATTATAAGACACACTTGTCAAACGCTTACATGAAATCCGAATAAGAATTTCATCTAAATTGAGAAAATGTTTGCTTAAATCTCATGTTATCTTAGCTTGAATTCAAAGCTACCTATAGTCTTGAAAGTCTAACTTCTTTTTCTTGCAAGAATGAACTCTTTTCCTCTTTTTACCTCTTTTCAACACCGCTTCCTTTGATTTCAGATGATTCAAGTATGCAAGAAATCTAGTAAAACCAGTATGGAATCGATACAAAAAACATGTAAATTAATCTTGTTGTTCTTTTACAACTTTTATATCGTGGTTGCATTGTGAGCAATCAAATGTTCTCGTTTACAACAACATTATTTATCGCTCTACCATATCGGGCTATTCATTGCTCAAATATACTTACATTTTTTTAATGGGTTATGGTATTACAACACATGGGTAAAATTTCACCATTTCAGAGCTTGAAGTTCGTTAAAGATATCGCTTAAGCCCAAAGTAATTTACGTATTTCTTGACAAAGAAAATAAAAAATGATCTCGGTAAATTCATGAGATCACAATTTTTACACGCATAGGGCATCACCAACCTGTTTCTATTTCTCGGAGGTATTAAAGCTGGGGAACCCACAATTTTGATCATCACTCTACAACATTGGTTGCACAATGCATAATTAATGTAAATTTAATTGAAGTACGTGTATTGCTTGTTTTTAGTGTGCTAAAACAAAATCTTATTGGAGGATTAAATTTTGATAACAAGTGGATTTCGATTTTGGTAGATGAACATGTGGTTAGAAGTTGAATTATTAAGTTTGGCAGAAGATAGGGAATAAATAGAAACTTGGCATTAGTTAAGTTTCCGTTACAGCATCGCTCAACCGAACTCGCAAGTTTTGTTATCTCAAAATTATACATGCAAAAAATTATATCTAGATTTCTAGTCTACTAAAGTCAAGTCTCGGATTAAAATTAGATTTAGAGTATGGTACACTAGTGGAAAATAAGGTTTTCCTGACCCCACATCCCCGACTCTCGATAGTGGTCAATTGACCATGAACCGGTCAAGACAGTCTCTGGTTCAAAAAAAAAAAAAAAGTTCTTTAATCACTATAAACGGTCGTTGCATAACAAATTTTTAATACCGTATTAGTCCTCTTCAACTATTGATGTCGCGACCGCTGATCCTAGATGTTTCAGTGGTTAGATTTCCTCGAGATTGAGTCTGATAATTGACATACGGCTGTGATTAAATACCTCATCTCCTCGTTAAAATCAGAAGAACTTTATCTCTTTAATTCTATTTCTTCTCTCTCACCTCTTTCACAGACCAACTCATTTCTATCATTTTCTTGGTTTTTTCTCTGAAAGTTTAATGGAGATCAAGTCTGCTTATTGACTTCCTCTGTTATCTCTTTCATTATTTGCTCTAAATCGACCTTCATCGTCTTCTTCTGCAATTTATCCAGATCCGGAAGGTGGAGTAGAAGTCAATACCCTCAAAAAAATAATCGATTTCAATGGTAGCATGTGTTTTTAGTAATAAAATCCTTCTCGCGACTAATTTGGTAACTATCTATGACTGATTCTTATTCATATATTCAATTACAAAAATTTAATTTTTAATTTTAGGGTTAGGGTAAATTTTCAAAGCTTTTGATTTTCCTGGTAATAGTTTTGATTAAGTGTTATCTTTCTTAATTGGGGTTGTAGATTACTTCAACTGGTTCCTATTGACGGTGTGGTGGTGGTGATGAAGTAGAAGATGACTCAGTTTGCTCATAAGATTGCTCATTACATTGCTTGTATTTTTTCTTGAGGTGGGTTAATTTGTTTTTGTTTCTACAATTTGGGATGTAGGGGTATTCTGATATCATGCGTTGATGATGTTTCAGTTTGCTTTTGGTTGATTCCAGTTGGGTCATTCTTAGGTTCCATGACATGAGATTTTAATACGGCAAGAAACTGTAGGTGGTAACTGGTTATCAAGAATTCAGGGTTTGGTTGTATCCAGAACTTTGTTATTTGTGATGTTTTGATTATTTTTTTGTGTTGGGTTTTGGTGATCTGATCAATTTTTTGTTTAAATGTTGATTTTGAAGATGAGGATGAATATTTGTGAAGGACCTTATGGAATGGGGATGTGTTTGTTTTCCTGAAGTGGTCAAAATACAGGTATAGTTTGATTTTATTTGATTGAAATCATTTATGTTTCATCAATGATATCTAGGCCTTCTGGTGGCGGTTGAACTATGTGGTTTTTTTGAACTTTGCTTTTTCTACTATGAGTTCATTGTTTTATGGATGTTAAGCTGATTAAGCAATGATAAGTACTTGGTTTCACATAGTTATTTTTAGTTTCCTGCTTACTAGATGTGTGAAGCAAGGATAAAGACTTTTCCTTGGACTGGGAGTTACACATTAAAATAGGTTTTGAAACCGAAGATAGGACCTTTTTGATGCTTTTGAGTATTGCAAAAGGTTGGCTTTTCCTGCTCTAATATGTATATATGAGATAATGAAAATATGGTTGGATGTCGTTAATCTTAGAGAATGTCAAATGGTTGGTGTTGATGGTGGTTTTTAAACAAGGGGTAAAATCGTAAAACCCCATGACCTAGTGTTACCCACAACACATTAACTAAGAGCATTTAATTCAGGTGTAAATAATTAATAGGGGTATTTTTTCAAAATACCAGATTAGGGTTTTTTGACACAGAACCCTAATTCCAAAAACAAGCCGCACACTGCGCACCATGGCAACAATGCCAAACCAAGCCGCACACTGCGCACCATGGCAACAATGCCAAACCAAGCCGCACACAGCGCACCATGGCAACAATGCCAAACCAAGCCGCACACTGCGCACCATGGCAACAATTCCAAACCAAGCACCATGGCAACAATGCCAAACCGAGCCGCACACTGCGCACCATGGAAACAATGCCAAACCGAGCCGCACACTGCGCACCATGGCAACAATGCCAAACCGAGCCGCACACTGCGCACCATGGCAACAATGCCAAACCGAGCCGCACACTGCGCACCATGGCAACAATGCCAAACCGAGCCGCACACTGCGCACCATGGCAACAATGCCAAACCAAGCCGCACACTGCGCACCATGGCAACAATGCCAAACCAAGCCGCACACTGCGCACCATGGCAACAACGCCAAAACATAGCCGCACACTGCGCACCATGGCAGCGACGCCAAAACCAAACTACATATCGCACTCATTGGCAACCATGCCAAACTAAGCCGCTATATGCCGGTGGCACATGCCAAATATAGCGCCCTAGGCTTGCAAAACGTGCAACTAGGTCAACATGGTCGTACGTGCCATTGGCACATGCCAACACGTACCACAAGCCATATTTCCAAGCCGCTATGCCATTGGCACATGCCAAATATAGCGCCCTAGGCTTGCAAAACGTGCAACTAGGTCAACATGGCCGTACGTGCCATTGGCACATGCCAACACGTACCACAAGCCATATTTCCAAGCCGCTATGCCATTGGCACATGCCAAATATAGCGCCCTAGGCTTGCAAAACGTGCAACTAGGTCAACATGGCCGTACGTGCCTTTGGCACATGCCAACACGCACAACAAGCCATATTTCCAAGCCGCTATACCATTGGCACATGCCAAATATAGCGCCCTAGGCTTGCAAACCATGCAACCTAGGCCAAGTCGGCCACGCATGCCATTGGCACATGCCAACATGCTTGTTGGTAGCTTTTCCTACCAAGGCCACGACCCTAATGGCCACGCATGCCATTGGCACATGCCAACATGCTCGCTGGTAGCTTTTCCTACCAAAGCCACGGCCCTAATGACCACGCATGCCATTGGCACATGCCAACATGCTCGCCTTTGGTAGCTTTTCCTACCAAAGCCACGGCCCTACTACGGCCACGCATGCCATTGGTACATGCCAACATGCTCATTGGTAGCTTTTCCTACCAAGGCCACGGCCCTAACGGCCACGCATGTTATTGGCACATGCCAACACGCTCGCCGGGTAGCCTTCATTACCTAGCCGTGCCCCTTAATGCACTTATTTGGTAGCCTAACTCGCAAACCATGCAACCTACCACCAAGGCATTCGCACATGCCATTGGCACATGCCACGCACGCCACTAGCGGCTCCGGCATTGCCACTTGCACTCAACGTACAACCTACCACCAAGGCATTACGCACATGCCATTGGCACATGCCACGCACGCCACTAGCACTCGGCATTGCCACTTGCGCTCGAGGTACAACCCGCAACAAGGGCATTCCGCACATGCCAATGGCACATGCCACACGCGCCACTAGCGGCGCCACTTGCACTCAAGGTGCAACCAACACTCGAGATATCAACACAAGGCGGGGATGCTTTCCAGGGTTTTGGTTTGGCGGTCATGACTTGCGGCGTACACTACGCTCACATTAAGAAAGCGTGAAAAGGAATAAAGCGGTCAAATAAATGAGGAAATAATGGTGAAAACGTTTTCACCCATTAACACCATGCGGTTACCACCTCCTCCCATTATTTCACCCTTTACTCTCTTCCTTCATGAGGCGTGGTACGTTTCAATCTCGACTTGTATAAATAGGTCTTACCTATTTCCACCGGACAACAAGTCTCGGTCGGGAGAAAAATACTACACTCTCGGAAAAGGCAACTTTGCAAGCTCTCCAAAAAGCTTTCATCTCTTGCAAGCTTCCGAAGCTTCCACTTTCGATACAAGTCGAGACATTACTCTCCCGGAATTATTCTGGTCTCAACACCTTTCTTTGCTTCCCTCCCCAAATCAACCCTTCTCCTCCACTTTGTGACCGAAGCAAGTCCTGAACGGCCATTTCTTGGTTTAGGTAGGACTTAGCCAGATTGATCTCTCGAATCTATAAAGTGCTCACGTGCAGCACATTTGTTTAGGGTTTGAACCAGTTTCTCACTCACCTACCGAATTTACCGAAATCGGCGTAAACGATTTTTACCCATAAACAATTGGCGACCACGACGGGAGGATTGATCTATCGGCTACAATGTCGATTGTCGATCTCGTTCTTCGATCTCGTTCTTGACCCAGATGTCAAGATGGACTCACTGCCAAACGACCGGTTACCGGTTGTAAAACTACACTGAGCGAGGGACCTGCTGAAGACGCTACCAGCAATTGGGGACTTGCGACTCAGTCCGACTCAACTACCAGACAACCCGGTTATCAGTTGTTAAAACTACACCAGAAAATTAGGGACTGCTGACGATGCTACCACCAAAGCCGCCTTTTACATGGAGAGGGGCGTGTTCACAAAAACCTATGAAGTGAGTAAATTCAGACTGCGCAAGATATACGATTTGTTTTAGGTTCTTAGTAAAACCATTATACTACCGAGTATTGTGCCTATTGCTAGCACACACTTTCATAAAAGCAATATTCCTTTCCCAAAGCATAATCAGAAGTCATACTATCAAAACCATTCATCCCAGAAATAATCCAATATCCTCAAAAGCTACCACATCTACCAAAACCGGTCAAACTTTGAACCAGACATCCAATATGTCTTTCAAAAAAAAAAAGAGAGAGAGAACCTAAATGAAAGTTTAACAGAGAAACATTCAAGGAAAATCATCCAACAAAGGTCTGTTCTTCTTGGAGAAAGTCAACTTTGCATCTTCAAGAGCCGCTCTCTTCATAGTCAACATCTTGGAAAGCTTTTCGAGTTCTACCTCTGTCGTGCAATCTCCTCGGCGGAAAGGCTTTCGGTTCTTTGCATCTTTCAACTTTTGGATCTCGGCAAGGCCTTCGACAAACCACGAAGTGTTGAACTCCTTTTCTACGCACATGTCGCGATGGTGCTCCCGGTCGGCAATAACGTCTTCTTGAAACGGTGTGACTGGTCACCTCACGCATATCCTCGATGGAAGATAAAGCCTCTTCTACACGCTTAGCCAGCGCAAATCGACTAGTGACTTTCTTGGTTGTGGCCATATGTCCGTACTTCTCCCAGATTCTGGTGTACAACGCCTCATGCTTAGCCAAGCACGGCTGAAGCCGCCAACCAAACACATGACCTGGATAAGGAACCAAGTACGGAGGATCAAAATGGCGCCGCACTGGCCTCACGACTCATGAGAGGATTTTCTTCCATGTCTACGGCAGCAACCATCGAGAGAATCATCCACCGTTTGAACCACATACATGCCGGCAATTGGCTAACTCCCATCTCCAAGTCGCGGCGGTGCCACCAAAGGCAAGTTTCGTGTGGCTCTACCTCGGAATCGTCCTCCGAACCGGAATTCCTCCTGCGAACTTGAGTCGAGACATTTTTTTTCAAAAGAAGAAACGAAGAAGAAAGAAGAGAAGCGCGGAACTCAGAACCACTTCCAGAAAAAGAACCGGTCTTTGCCCGGAGGAATCACTCTCACTTGTCGAACTTTCTTCTTTCTCGACTCATCACCGCTATGAGAAGGCTCAGTCTTTGTTGGAATTCTTTGAAGAAATTGCCGTCTCACGGCAACGTGCAAGGGCAGCGAAAGCATTAACACTACCGAAGCCCTGGAAGAAACAAGACACATGTTTTCAGTGAGAAATTCACGTGTTTTGAGACAAACCAATGAAGAAGCGACACATACAGTTATTGGAAGAAGCGAAAGACACGAGAGGCTGTGGGAGGATCTTTTGAAACCTTAGGAACCCGCCCGGCCACGATTCTTCGTTCTCCGTTCCTTGGCACAGGGACTTTCAGAGTTGCTAGGCAACTTTCGCTGAGATCTCTCAACATTGGATACTTCTTCAAAGCTTTGGGAAGGTTTACAGCGAACGTTCTCCACCACGTTATTCACAAAATCTTGGATCATAATAAACTCGTCGCACGAGAACTCGTTATAGCCGAAGGTCGTCGAAGTTACTCTTCCGTTTGAAAGAAGGGGGAAGGCGGATACCGGCTCAAGGGCACGGCATTAAGGGCGGCACGCAATGAATCCTTAGGGATCAGCGGCTGGTAAGAAAGAGGCACCCCTTGATCGAAACCCATGTGACGAGCAGCACGGTCAATATTGTAAGAAGCTATCTGGAAAGACCCCATAAAGAAAGACGGCATATAACCGGACATGCAGCTTTGAATAAACAAGTTTTCACCAACGCTCAAATCGCCATCGAGAAGACAAAAACATGTTCGGAGGAAGCGAGAAGCAAAGGTGTCAATTTGAGTCACCGACCTATGGACCGGCTCCCATGGCGGCCGATTTCATACGACTTGTCAAGAAGACTAACCAAGCTCACACCAACTCTTGGACGCCTGTTCACCCATCGAAGAATTCGAGAACCGCCCCAACTCGCGGGAATCAAAGGCATCGGTTTCGGAGCATACTTCTCAAAGTGCTCCCATAGCCAGACTTGCAGAAAAGCAACGTGCACATATGAATTCACTTTCATGAAACCATTCGAAACTCGCATGTTCGCAACTAGGTGATCCAAATGCACATACGAGGAACAGAGGAATAGCTTGCCAATAGGAAGAACTTCACCTTTTGCCAACTTCACAAAGCCAATCACTAGCAACTCGGTCTTATCTCCTTCTTACCGTAACCGTCGTCAAAAATGTCTCTAGACAACGAGAGAGAGCCAAAAGTGCTGCAACGTGAAGATCAACGCTTTTTTAATTCGGGTTCCGGCTCGTCCGGAAACCATTGAGATATCCACCAGTTTGTAAAGGCACCTTTCATCCTCTTTGGACGAGAATCCTTCGACTTCGCAGTGGAGTCTTTCCGAGCGAAATCTTCAACTTAGCGGCAAGGTCATCCCGCATCTTCCCCTCACTTTCGGATAATTGGATTTTAAGATTCCCGATTCTTTGGAAGATTGACAGAAGAGAGCCACACTCTCCAAGGAGAAAGTTATCTTACCCCATCTACATATGATCGTATGGGTGTCCGAACACCATACGGAGATGAAAGCAACCAAGCCCGAGATATCCTTCCTAATGCTGGAGATTTCTTGAAGCTCGACAAAGACATCAATAATCTGCGCTCGAGTCAAGTTGGTATTTATATGCTCCTTACTCACCATGAACTCAACCCATCTATCAAAAGAACGCAATAGGCTTTGGCACATCCTGAAATCAATATTGGAAGAGGACTATACCCCTTTATGAAGACAGAACCGTATGGTGTTCTTTGGGCGAACCGAACGTGTCTTCTTTTCATCTTCACCACCGGTTAACAAAATTGGCCACGAAGCCTGGGTGATTTTTCGAAGCGAGAGGCAAGTTTTTGGCGAAGAATTCATCATCCGTGTTCGGTTTGGAACTATGGACATCTTTCGATGAGGCGAAATTTTGTTCGGGTAACATCTTCTAGGATTTCTTCATAACAACTTAGTAACAAGATATACGCACCTGAGAGAAAGACAAAATTATCTCACGACACATAACCGCCCAACAAAGGAAAGCCCGAAATACAAAAAAAAAAAAAAAAAGAGAGAAAGGGCGTATCATTCTTCGGGTTCAAAATTATATATGGAGCATTCTCTACGGGTTCAAAAATACACACGCGGTATTTTCTTGAGGTCCAAAAATACACCTGTGTATTTCCTTCGGAGTTTCAAATTATATACGCAGTATTTTATACGGAGCTCAAGTGCGTCTGCGAGTATCATTCTTCGGGTTCAAAATTATATATGGAGCATTTTTCTACGGGTTCAAAAGCGACTTGCTTGATATTTCTCTCGGGACCGAAATTCATATATGCAATATTTCCTACGGGTTGAAGTCATATGAAGCACATATACGGTATTCTTCTTCGGGATTCATATACGGTATTCTCTACGGGTTCGAAACGCACACATGATATTTTCTTCGGGGTTCAAAATTATACGCGTATTTTATACGGGCTCAAGTGCGTCTGCAATATCCTTCTTCGGGTTCAAAATTATATATGGAGCACTTTCCTACGGGTTCGAATAATATATGCAGTATTTCCCTAGGGCGCATACATATAATGTTTTCTACAAGAGGCACGCCAAGAAATTATATGCGCAATATATAAACGCATACTCTTAGGGTTTACACCTACATAAAAAGGGAAACAAGAGAAGTACTGGAAGACATACCTGGAAGCTGGTTTTTCTTTGTGACTCTGCTGCTAGTAGGAAAGGATGAAAAGATGAAAGTGCAAGATGGGAGAAAGGGACTTTGTATAAACGGGCCCAATAAGGGCGCCCAACTTCCCAATGTCGCCCAAGGGCGCCCAACACCCGGCCCCACCAATCACGCCAGGCTTCCCAATGTCGCCCAAGCCTGCACCGCCCCACCAATCACGCCGAGCTTCCCAATGGCCGCCCAAGTCACGCTGGCAAGCACGTGACTTCCACACCTTGCGCAGGTCCCACCGGCTAGCACACTCGGTTCCCAACTCACGCCCGGTTTCCCAACGTCGCCTGCCGCACGGCCCCACCAATTGTGCCGACCTCCGATTTGTGCAAAACTACCGGAGGCAAGGATTCCAAATCCTATTTATAAAGGTCGAGACAAGCCTCCTCAATTCTCTTTACGGTTTCTGTTGATAGTTTGTCACCATCTTATGCTTACCTCGCAACAAAGCCCCTGTTAGAGCTAGCGGGGGACTTAATGTTGATGGTGGTTTTTAAACAAGGGGTAAAATCGTAAAACCCCATGACCTAGTGTTACGCAACACATTAACTAAGAGCATTTAACTCGGGTGTAAATAATTAATAGGGGTATTTTTCAAAATACCCGGTTAGGGTTTTGACACATTACCCTAATTCCAAAACCTAGCCGCACTGCTGCGCACCATGGCAATAATGCCAAACCAAGCCGCTGCTAGCACCATGGCAACAATGCCAAACCAAGCCGCTGCTGCGCACCATGGCAACAATGCCAAACCAAGCGCTGCTGCGCACCATGGAAACAATTCCAAACCAAGCGCTGCTGCGCACCATGGCAACAATGCCAAACCGAGCGCTGCATCTGCGCACCATGGCAACAATGCCAAACCGAGGCGCCTGCTGCGCACCATGGCAACAATGCCAAACCAAGTCGCACACTGCGCACCATGGCAACAATGCCAAACCAGGAGCCACCACAGCTGCGCACCATAGCAACAATGCCAAATCAAGCCGCACGCTGCAGCGCTGCCATGGCAACAATGCCAAACCAAGCCGCTGCCAAGCGCACCATGGCGACAATGCCAAAACCAAGCCGCACACTTTGTGCACCATGGCAACAACGCCAAAACCAAGCCGCACACCTGCGCACCATGGCAGGCGGCAAAACCAAACTACATATCGCACTCATTGGCAACCATGCCAAACTAAAGCGCTATGCGGTGGAACATGCCAAATATAGCGCCTAGGCTTGCAAAACGTGCAACTAGGTCAACATGGCCGTACGTGCCATTGGCACATGCCAACACGTACCACAAGCCATATTTCCAAGCCGCTATGCCATTGGCACATGCCAAATATAGCGCCCTAGGCTTGCAAAACGTGCAACTAGGTCAACATGGCCGTACGTGCCATTGGCACATGCCAACACGTACCACAAGCCATATTTCCAAGCCGCTATGCCATTGGCACGTGCCAAATATAGCGGCGCTAGGCTTGCAAAACGTGCAACTAGGTCAACATGGCCGTACGTGCCCTTTGGCACATGCCAACACGCACCACAAGCCATATTTCCAAGCCGCTATGCCATTGGCACATGCCAAATATAGCGCCCTAGGCTTTCAAACCATGCAACCTAGGCCAAGTCGGCCACGCATGCCATTGGCACATGCCAACATGCTCATTTGGTAGCTTTTCCTACCAAGGCCACGACCCCTAATGGCCACGCATGCCATTGGCACATGCCAACATGCTCATTTGGTAGCTTTTCCTACCAAAGCCACGGCCCTAACGGCCCGCGCATGCCATTGGCACATGCCAACATGCTCATTGGTAGCTTTTCCTACCAAACCCACGGCCTAATGGCCACGCATGCCATTGGCACATGCCAACATGCTCATTTGGTAGCTTTTCCTACCAAAGCCACGGCCCTAACGGCCACGCATGCCATTGGCACATGCCAACATGCTCATTGGTAGCTTTTCCTACCAAGGCCACGGCCCTAACGGCCACGC
This sequence comes from Papaver armeniacum, assembly GCA_023531295.1. NCBI lineage: Eukaryota > Viridiplantae > Streptophyta > Magnoliopsida > Ranunculales > Papaveraceae > Papaver > Papaver armeniacum. The sequence continues at coordinate 106,262 of JAJJWW010004574.1, forward strand.
ATGTTATAGGCACATGCCAACACGCTCATTGGTAGCCTTCATCACTAGCTAGTGCCCTTAATGCCTGTTGGTAGCCTAACTCGCATAAACCATGCAACCTACCACCAATGCATTCGCACATGCCATTGGCACATGCCACGCACGCCACTAGCGGCTCTGGCATTGCCACTTGCACTCAACGTACAACCTACCACCAAGGCATTACGCACATGCCATTGGCACATGCCACGCACGCCACTAGCGACTACGGCATTGCCACTTGCGCTCGAGGTACAACCCGCAACAAGGGCATTCCGCACATGCCAATGGCACATGCCACACGCGCCACTAGCGGCGCCACTTGCACTCAAGGTGCAACCAACACTCGAGATATCAACACAAATTGGGGGATGCTTTCCGGGGTTTTGGTTTGGCGGTCCTGACTTGCGGCGTACACTACGCTCACATTAAGAAGCGTGAAAAGGAATAAAGCGGTCAAATAAATGAGAAATAATGGTGAAAACGTTTTCACCCATTAACACCATGCGGTTACCACCTCCTCCCATTATTTCACCCTTTACTCTCTTCCTTCATGAGGCGGGGTACGTTTCAATCTCGACTTGTATAAATAGGTCTTACCTATTTCCACCGGACAACAAGTCTCGGTCGGGAGAAAAATACTACACTCTCGGAAAAGGCAACTTTGCAAGCTCTCCAAAAAGCTTTCATCTCTTGCAAGCTTAAAAGCTTCCACTTTTCGATACAAGTCGAGACACTACTCTCCCAGTGTGTTACGGGTCTCAACACCTTTCTTTGCTTCCCTCCCCAAATCAACCCTTCTCCCCCACTTTGAGGCCGAAGCAAGTCCGGGCAGCCATTTCTTGGTTTAGGCAGGACTTGTGCAGATTGATCTCTCGAATCTATAAAGTGCTCACGTGCATCACATTTGTTTAGGGTTTGAACCAGTTTCTCACTCACCTACCGAATTTAAGGAAATCGGCGAAACGATTTTACCCATAAACGGTTGGATGTCGTTAATCTTAGAGAATGTCAAAGGCAGAGAGGCCTATAGATAAGCTGTCATGCTTTTAAATGTATCGCCTGCAAGCCCTCTACCTCCTTGGCAGAATTTACAATTTGTTAAAGGTGTTGAATTTCGGTTTGTTTACATCTTCTAGATTGAATTATAGCTAATGGATTTCATACTTATTTTCGGGGATTGAATTATTGATGATGGATTTCTTGGTGGTCTTTGGAACTATGATTACTTTAGGTGACTCCTATGGTGAGAAATTGCTCGGTTTTCTTTTGTTTTTCTGTTGTTTTCCTTAAACCCCTTTTTTATGATTATTTTAGTTTATACTTAGAAATATGATTTCCTAAGGTGACGTCCTCTCTTTTTTTTATTAAGATGGAAAAATATAAGAACTATGACTTCGGAGATCCACTAAAGTTTATTCACATGGACAATCGTGCCTTCCAGGTTGGACAATCATACATTCCTCGGTCAAGTATAGTGAAGATCAACTATCCCAAGTACGAAGATATATACTATCCTAGAGTTTATTGATGATTGTTGGTTGAGTATTTGATTGTTGGTTAATTGGTTTTGTATTGGTTTTTGATTGCGGCTTAAAAAGTTTCTTTGGAGACATGATCATACAAAGTCGGTACATAAACAAAAATTTATTGTATTCGAAAAATCTCCAGTCTCAAAGAGAATCTTTTAGGGCAAAGTTTTTATTAGAAATTTAAAGAGATGTGCATTTAGAAAGACAACATTTTTGTTATATCATGTAGATACATTTATATTGAAGTGGTATTGCAATAGTTTTAGGAAAAGTTTTTATTAGAAATTTAAAAAAGATCTTATGAGTTAGAAAGACAACATTTTTGTAATATCACGTAGATACATCTATATTAGGCTGGTATTGCAATAGTTTAATGTTCTCACTTAGTTGTTCGCAGAAGATCGGTCTTGAAAAGGCGGTACCCAAATATACCTCAAGCTAAAACTTTTCCTACCTATAAGTCCTTTCTCCGAAAGTGATTGTCTATGGGTGAGTCGAGACAATGCAACTAATCGGTTCACACTTGTGTGATCGTCTATGGATACGAGATCAAGACAATACAACTATGAAGTATGTTTACTTGATACAAAGGTTTGGACTTAACCAAACACAATAGGATTGCTTATCAAGTAAATAGCAATTAACGTTGTGTGATTTATTTTAATTATAATAAAACAATTATAATGCGGAAAATAAAAGTAAATGACACAACAAGATTTTGTTAACGAGGAAACCAAATGCGAGAAAAACCCGGGACCTTGTCCGAGAATTGAATACTCTCGGGATTAAGCCATTACACAAAATTACACCTAACTTCGTATAGTTGAGACCAAGTAACTAACCATATAGTTAACTTAGTTCAATCTGTATTCCCACGCCTCCGACTTGTGAATAAGTCACGTACTTGGAACAATTCCTTTGGTTAAGTATTCCAAACGATAAAGGAACAACAAATCATTTTGGTATCAACTCTATTCAATCAAGTGATATGAGTCGGACAAAGGCTCTTTGTTTATCTTAACATAAACTCCTTCGTCGTGTCCTTAGATCTATCTTATGTTCAATCACCCAAAGGTAATCGTTTAAGATTAAGCCCGATCAATACCTTTAATCACAAGGAAACGTATTGATCTTTGATCTACTCAATTAATCAATCCAATCTACCACAAGGATAAACCGATTATTAATTGGATCCTCTTTTAAAGAAACAAGTATTGTGCACACCAAAGATTATAAAACCCAAGTCGGATCTTCAATATCTTCTTTGTCTTCAAATCTTCTTAAATCTTCAATAAAAACCCGCACACAATCACTTGAATCTCTTGTGATCAATCAAGCTGAAACGAAATCTGTTAACAATGGATTATCACAAGATCGTCTTTAGAACTAACAACGGTCTAAAGATCCACTGTCGAAACTCGAACTAGTTTGAGTGAATCGATATCGAGAAGAGAATATTCTCAAGAATAAACAAACTAGGTGCAATCAGATTTCAACCACCCGTTAGTCAATCAAATCAATCGAAAACAAAGATAAACCGCAATTATCTAGTTTCCACCAACGAGGTCGCGCTAGAATTCTCAATCCCAATGAAGACTTTAAAATTGAGCGGACGTAGAGATTTTGCCTAATTAGGTTACTCTCCTCTCCGGATAGGCGGCTACACCGGTAACAACAACAAAAGAGTAAACCGTCTTTATTTACAAAGGATTAGTTGCTAGAAAGGCAAACTTCGTGTATTTATAGACAAGGAAGTTTGGACACCAAGGAATTTCCAAAACCGAAAATATTCTCAAGATATTCATTAAAGCACAAATTTGGTTTCCATAATTCTGGAAATGCTTTCGTCCAAAATAACGATTGAAATCTCTCGGAAAATCTAATTAGTAAATGCACATTACTATTACGTAATTTCCCTAAAAAATGAAATTAATAACCTTAATTAAAAGATTCTTAACTTACTTATTTTTCGATCAGGATTCTCTTCTCTTAGCTAATAAGGAATATCTTTGAACAATTGCGAGAAATTAACATTCTGACACGTGTTCAAAGTTTGTCGACATCTTAACTTTGTAAGTTCTCTTTCACACTTACAACCTTGAACCTAGGTTTGCCACACTTCCACACAAGTTTAGAATTGGTTCATTTGACTTTCAAGAACTATGTGATTGATCAAACCAACATTCAATCACAATCATGGGTTTACGGTTTACCTCCATGTGAGTATTGTGCATAGTCACACTAGCTTCCCAAAAATTCGGTTGACTAGGTACTAGGATCGGTTCCCCACATATATATGGTATCTAACTTATATGTGTTGCACATGTCCACGGGGATCAGTTCCCCTTTCTGCTATAAACGTTGTTGCACCCCATACAAGGATCGATTCCCTTTGATGTCTTGCACCCCTTACTAGGATCGGTTCCTTTCCCTTACTAGGATCGATTCCTTTCCTTACAGGTCGGACATACAAAATCCGATCATACCCGGGTGAGGTGATTACTTAAGATTGGTTTTACTAATAAAAGTTATACCAATACATAAGTGGGGCCTTTGTGAACAGTTCTACCAAGAACACAACAAGTTGTGAGTGGTTATACTCTATCACACATATTGGTTGTTCATAAGGTATGCAATGAATAACAAAACCAATAACACCTGGAAATTTCCTTTTCGGTTCACAAACAAGTTTATGAACTTACTTCCTTATAACACATGTAAACATTGTTCCCTAGGATGAGATCCTCACCTCATACCCATACATAATCACAATAGCATTCAAATGATTATGGCGATGTCTTATCTACAAAGTTTAATGGTTAAGCAATAAACCTCGTAATGTATTCCTTAATATTATATCTATCTAGAGTACAAATATGCTTCATGATTATGTTTTCAATATGCACGACTTGAAAGATACGTTAGGGGAATGAAACAGGTTCAAGTCAAATATCACTAACCTCAAGTGGAAGGATGATTGTTTTCGTTTGTAGCTCCTTGCTTCTTCACATCTTTAAGTCTTCACAATACATGTAATGTCTCATATCCTAATACTTTCAAGCTAACCTATCACAATTTTTAACTCTAGTACATAATCAAGCCACTCTTAACATGAGTTTTGATTCACTAAAATATGACAACCAAACTTGACATACCAACGCTTGGTGGGTTAAACCGAACCATGATCTAACAATCTCCCCCTTTGTCAATTTTAGTGACAAAACTCTTACATTATATGGATAAACAAATTACAATAATTCATTACAATCCGCTTGATTCGGATTCAACGGCCGCCGATTGAAGCGCTTTTCTCAATCCTTGAAAATGTCGTTGTTGACATTATAATAACAAAGTTATTACTACCCCTAAGGAAGATAGGTAGATATTCAATCCACACATATTTGTTATACCAATCATAGACATGTTACTCCCCCTTAGTCTGTGCTTTCACTCTTTCGTTAGATAAAAACATTCAAGTACCAATGTTCTTTTCCCTAGCGATGTTAATCAATATAAATATCAATACCAGCGTCACCTGTTTACTCCATATATTTCTCCCCTTTTTGTCACAAAAATGACAAAAACGAAAAAAATAAAGGACAACACGAAAAGAATCTTACAAATCTCGGAATAGACTTGCAAACTTTGTAGAGTTAGGCACGAGGGTTCCACACATCATGTTCGATAACCAATATCAAATGAAACTACAAGTAGTCTTATTTTGATATGTTACCAAGAAACAATTGCAGAAACAATTTTTCCAATTTAGTTTAGCAAACCAAAAACAACTAAGCATATTAGTCCCTTTGCTAAGGAGATTGTTCAAAACAATAAGCAATTCGATAAGCCCAAAATAAAGATAAACTCCATTTTTCTCATCGAGGTTCTAATTGAGCAGCGTAATTTAGGGGATATAGAATCTAATTGGGGGATATGAATTACTTCCCCCAACCAAAGGTGGCTGTTAAGGGGTGTTT